>VYXB01008526.1:1735112-1937612 GCA_013397135.1 Pachyramphus minor | reverse complement strand
TTTATGGATATTGCATTTGGTTACTCCATTGAATTAACTTCTAACTTCACCTAATAAATGTAAGTTGCAATAAGAAGCAAATCTTTAGGAGAAAACAAAATACTATAGAAGAGCTGAATAATGTACCAAATATAAAAGATTCTACTATAAATAAATAAACACTCAATATCCTAGAAATTTAGTATTTGAATTTCATAACTTGTAGTAAACATTCAGTGCTATGGGACAAAATCATTTCATAGTACGTTATTTATGGCAACAAGTTTGTCTCTCATACATTATTTATTTGGTGTTTTCTAAGGTATAAGATGGTTTCACACCTTTCTAAGTGCCTCTCAGCTGCAGGTTCATGGGAGTGCTAATAAATGCTATTTTTAATCTGCACACGTGCTCTGTCATCAAAATAACCAAACATACTTTCTCTGTCCTTGAAACATGAATGTTTTACTTTTCAGCATGTAAAATTTGGAAACCTTATTGTTTACAAGTGCCAGGCTTCGATTGCATCAATATCAATATATGTGCTTCTAAATTCACACATTCTATTATATTTAAAATAGGTGATAAGTCGCAGTAAAGTCAACAGGATAAAGTACATGCTTAAACATAAACAAATACTCCACAGATTTATTGGAACAGTGCCAATTGATTATTTAGATATTTCAGTCAAAAACATGGAAGAATTTGACTGAACTGTGCTTTCTAAACTAAAATAATTTCCTCTAAAGTGCTTCTAAATGCAGGTACTTCAATCAGAAACATCAGAAACATGAAGAAATGAACAACAACAATTTTTTTCTGCTGAAGAAGATTAAAGGAAATCTTAAAACACTATGAATTTGTAGCAATCTGTGTCACATCCTAAACAGCCACAACAGCTGTATTATGTCTTCAGATTTTTCTTTATGACCTGCTATACAAACATATGGCACAGAAAACCTGTTCCATATTTATTTTCCTGAACATCAATTTATACTAAATTCTGTGATATTTTCAGATATGTGTATAATAACTTAATAAACAAAGACTGTGCTACCATATAAGTGACACCAAACCACAGGATAGGAATATAGGGCAAATACTGTCATCCATCTAAGTTTTTTAAAAAAGTACTAGAACATGCATCAGATAAAAACCTGAAATCTAAGTTTAATTGCAGCAGGTTGAGATGAGAAATATTCAGTGTGGATTATTTCCATTTATTTACGAATTATTTAAGAGCTAACACATTTCAAAACCAGCAGAATTTCACTTCTTTATAATCCAAGTTGTTTTTCTTTTCAGGCAAAAAATCCCAACTAGATGAGACACAAAAGCAATATTGTGGCTTTAGTAGAAAGAGGTTAAAATTTAGCTTTTCTTAATTTATTTGTTAACAATTTGCATCTCACTTGAAAATAAACCATACTCACAGAAAAAAAAAAGTTAAACAAAAACTATCTAACTCCCAAAAAAGAGTTATTGAAACAGAATAACAGCTAATGTTATTAATCTCATAACTGATTAAGATCTTCAGAGCCATCTTCAGAAATATAAACTGGAGAAGCCCCATATTTAGCATAGTCACATAACGTTCATTGATCGATTAGGGCACATTAAGGTACAAGATCAGCAGCAAAAATAGCTGGAACCATATCAATTTACTGCTGGGAGATGTTTCCCATACTATTTAGAGCAGAGGCAAAACATTAGGTTTCTCTTTTTTTTTCGTTTTTCCTTTTTTGTTTTAAGTGTTGGATTTACTGTAATTGATATGAAAATCTTTTAAAAAAATCAAATGAAGACCCAGCAGCACTTAGGCAGCACTTAGGTGAGCCTAAATAAAGATGTTGCACTTCAATTCCTGTGATTAGAGATGGATCACTGGCTTTGGAAAACAGTTTGCGTACTGATCATGGGATGCAGACGAGTATCAGCTACAGCAACCCCTACTTTGAATTGTTTCAAAAGTCAAGTTATGAGTCTGTATTCAGTGGAGATGTGAAAAAAGGTAAGTAAAAATATTTTTTAAAACTTAAAAGTATTTTTTAAAACTACTGCTATCTTGTTCTGCCCCTTTGATGCCTATTTGATAGGAGTACTGAAAACAAACATATTTCATCTGTATGCAAAGTTTGGTAATGGCAAATCTTAGACATCACTACTGACACCAGGGATTAGGTTATTGCACATCAAATACCCTAAAACAAGGTTTGCTTTTGGGGTATATGTGAAGTTGTAAAAAATGTACAAGAAAAACTGGCAAAAAGCCATTCAAGCTTTTAAGGGTAAATATCCTTCGAAGTAGAGCAAGCTATAAAATGTTTAATGGTTATAAAGTCTAGTTGTCTTCTACAGATAGAAAATGTTACCAGCATTTGCAAGAAAGCAATCTTGGAAATAGTATTGGAAATGTGACTAACAAATTATATCACAAAAATAAAACCTAGAAGTTGTTTACAGATACAACATAGTGATATTATAAATTGTGATGGAAAAAAATGAAAACTACAAAATCTCCAAAATTTTCCTCTTTTTCAATTCCTTTTCTTTTGCTCATATTTAAAAGTGCAGAAATAAAGCTTAATTAAACAAATTATGATCCCAGAATAAACACAGCTTTCAAGCTTTGTGCTTGAAAACAAAACCAAGCACAGTGGATACTGTTCCAGTTATTCATCAGTTACAATAATACAAAATCATACTAGATCCATCAGTTCAGCTACATATCTAAAAACCTTTAATAAAATAAAAAAGCCTCAGAAGGCCTGTTTTTCACTTGTTAAATTTAATACTCCTGTATTCTCAAATCCTGAAAAAATATGGTGGTATACAAGACTGTTAAAATATGTCCAGCATAATATTTTAATCACACACTTGTATTCAAAAGATTTATGAATGACCATATCTTCCTTGCTCCTGTTGCCACTTCTGGCTCCTGTGATTCTCAAATTAACTTTAGTCCTTTCAGTCAGGCAGCTAGAAATTTGCTCATTACTGGAACAGTAACTCTTTCTTTATGTGCATCCTTATAAATCTGGTTAAAGCACATCTGCACCTTTCAAACATAATAACTCTATTTAATTCCAATAATTGTGTTTCAGCCTCAGTTTTTGTCTTTCTTCACAGTACCTATGTTCTACTTTGGAATGGTGCCTAGCAATGACCTATTGAAACTTTAGCAGCACTTAAACAGGATTTTTTTTAAATGTCACATTTTGCCAGATGGGTTAGTACTGCCCAGAGTGAATCATCACCATTTATTCTGATATTCACTGTCATCTGACATTTATTACACTCCCAGAATGTAAATTAAGATACTCACCAATGGACCCAAAGCACAACCTTTTGCAGTACATGCCTGGACTCTGAAGGAATGCAGGCTCCAAGGAGCAAGTCCATAAGCATAACAACTTAGCTGTGATGAATTCTGCAGCAGAACACCATCCATATACAATCCATAGCTAGTAATAATACCTATAAAACAATGTGATAGCATTCAATATCTAAAAAGCTAAAACTAATGCAACAGATATCAGGGTGATAGTAGTAATAGCATTTTGAACTGTTTACAGTTGAGCAGATGTTTTTAGCATGACTCTGCACACAAAACTCAGAAGAAACACACTTCCATCTTTAACTGTTGAAAACCTCACAAGTGGTTGCATTTTTAAAAACAGTTACACTATTACCGCTTAACAAGCTTGTTTCTGAACAGCAGCCAAATCACCTCAGAATCAGGAAAACTGAGACAAATCTGGTTCACAGCCTCTGCATACGGCTATTGAAACTTCTTCATATGCATATGGTTATGACAAAATGCATATGGCAAAGACAAACAAAACTATCTCACATCTTAACAGCTTTAGATTTAGAAAAAAATCTACAATATAAATGAAATGCGGAAGGACAACTCATGGCAGTGCTATAACTACAATAAATCAGTAACAAATAATTTTGTCACACACCTTACTGGTGCTCATCCTTGATGATAATTATATCAGAAAACATATTTGCAAACTCAAACATTAGCAAGAGTTTTGGGCAGAGGAAAGAATGATCCTTTCTGTGTAACTGGCTAATACAAACTCAAAAACTGAAGGTGATTGTTTCAGGTGATTATTTATAAGGAATTCTAAAATTCTATTCTTCCAAAGGTGCATGATAGGATAGATAGCATGAATCCTGTACAGACCATACATACAGCATTTTGAATTTAATGAACTAAAGCCTGAATTTTACGGATTTAGACTTTGGAAGTTGAGCTTGCAAAGGATTCCTTTTTCTCTGAGCTATTCTTCCATCTTTCTCATTTATGAATATTCTTCCTTTTTAAAAGCTATTTCAATGTGAAATCTTAAAGCAAATAAATGCAAAATTATAGGATGCATTTGAAGGGAGTTTAGTTCAGAGGATGCCTTCTAATCTTTCCATTATAAAAATCAATTTTTAATTGTTAAAATATAGCTCAGTTCACTGTTCCTTCCCTTAAAACTGAATTTTTTTGAAACTACATTGAGAAGATTTGGTTTGAAATTGAGAAAAGATTTTCTCCTCTACTAAAAGGGAAAAATGCTTCGTAAATAACAGTGTACACACAACTGTTTCAGCTGAGCTTTGAAGAGTTCTACTTCAAAAGATTTATATGCTAAACCAATGCAGAGTTGCGTATGGTGAAGTGATTCACAGACTTCTCAATTCTTTTCTCTCCTAGAAAAGCAAGAGGCTAAACAGACAGCAGAGACATGTGTGGGAGGAAGTCCTGGTAAATCTCACACTATCAATCTTACCACATTTGACAGGCTTCCTAAAGGAAAAATCCATTGTGGTTCTGTGTCTAGATATTGTGTCTCTATGGTTGATACTTGCCCGACATTAAATAAACTAATTATATATACATGCACTTAGAAGTATTTTATCTCAGAGTAAACATGTGAATGCTGCCATTAATTATGTCTTTTACACAGGGAAAACCCCAAACATTGAGATACTCCAAGCAACTATACCAGTAGAACTAACCCTTTTTAAGTATCACAGAATTAGAGAATAGAATCATAGAATATACTGAATTAGAAGGGACCCACAAGGATCATCGAAGTCCAACTCCTGGCCCTGAGCAGGACAACCCCAAAAATCGCTCTAAGTGCATGAGAGCATTGTCCAAACACTTCTTGAACTCTCTCAGGCTTGGTGCAGTGACAACTTCTCTGGGGACCCTGTTTCAGGGCCCAACCACCCTCTGGGTGAGAAACCTTTTCCTAATATTCAACCTAAACCTCCCCTAAACTCCATGCCGTTCCCTCAGGTCCTATCACTGGTCATCAGAGGGTATAGATCAGTGCTTGACAAATCATTATAACCATTATTAATTCCTTTGATACTTATGGTAACAGTATGAATCATAACAAGATCATTTGGTATTAATGCAGGTGTCACATGTACCTCTGTGGTATTCCTACCGTAACTCAGTATCGATTCAAAGCTGGACTCCCCGCTTTGTGCCATCTTTATGAAGAAGACATATAGCCTTTAATCCTATTTGCCACCTTTGGCCTCAAGGGTAGGATACTAATTCTCCTTAAGTTTTTCTAAATCATGGCAAGCAGCTGGACTCCACATATATCACGAGAGCCTAGTAAAGTGTGTGCTGTCCAAGCCCCAGTCAGCCCTACACACACGTTCGAAGCTGATCGGCTTTCTCAGCCCATGGAAATAAAGGGTAACATCTGTCATGCAGTAGCAGAAGAAAGGAAGGGAGAGAGAGGCCCCAGAGATCTAGAACCAGCACCATAGAAGGCTGAAGTAAGAAAATTTAAGGGAAAGTGCCTTCTGCTGGTCTTTTTCATATTTCAATCTTCACAACTATGATATTTTTCAGACTCTTACACAGGTTTAAAACACTGACACAGAATGCAACTATAAATGATGGGACCACTAGGCAGCCCAAAAGATGTGCTGAGAATGAACAAAACAAAGTCATGGAACAGTTCAAGCTTTCCTGATCAAGCATTTGCTCAGCAAAAAGTTTTAGAGCTTGCTTATTGTTGGAGGATTTTTAATTCTTTTTATAAAATCAGGAAAAGGATGGAAATAGAAAATTGGAGAATGGGAACGTGTACTAATACATATATCATAGAATCATAGAAGCAGAAGCACTTCAGTTGGAAAGGACTTTTAAAATCATGGAGTTCCACTGTTAACCCAGCACTGCCAACCCCTCCACTAGACCATGTCCCAAAGTGCCACATCTATACCTCTTTCAAATACTTTCAAGGACAGTGCCTCAACTACTTCCCTGGGCAGTCTGTTCCAATGCTTGACAACCTTTTCTGTTAAGAAATTTTTCATAATATCCAATCTAAACCTCCCTGGTACAACTTGAGTCCATTTCCTCTTGTCCTATCGCTTGTTATTTGGGAGTAGAGACAAACCCCCACCTCACTCCAACGTCCTTTCAGGCAGTTGTAGAGAGCAATAAGGTCGCCCTAAGCATTCTTTTCTCCAGGCTAAACACCCCCAGTTTCCTTAGCTGCTCATCGTGAGATCTGTGCTTCAGCCCCCTCACTAGCTCTGCTGCCCTTCTCTGGACATGCTCCAGCATCTCCATTTTTGTCGTATAATGAGAGGCCCAGAACTGGACACAGGATTTGAGGTGTAGCCTCACCAGTGCCAAGTACAGGAGGATAATCCCTTCTCTAGTCCTGTTCGCCACATTATTTCTAATATAGGCCAGGATGCCATTGGCCTTCTTGGCCACCTGGGCACACTGCTGGTTCATGTTCAGCTGTCAACCAGCACCCTCAGGTCCTTTTTCTCTGGCAGCTTTCCAGCAACATTGCCCCAAACCTGTAGCGCTTCATGGGGTTGTTGTGATCCACTTGCAGGACCAGGCACTTGGCCCTGCTGAACCTCATACCACTGGCCTTGGCCCATCAATCCAGCCTGTCCAGATCCCTCTGCAGGGCCTTCCTACCCTTCAGCAGAACACTCCTGCCCAGCTCAGTGAGGTCTGCGCACTTGCTGAGGGTGCACTAACACCCTCAGTTGTTTCCAAACAAGCTGTTTATTGTATTTAAAAGGAGAGTCAACCCCTACATAGTAAATGCTGTATTAACAAGATACAACATCCAAATTTAGTCATGGATCCCAACTTCTAGTTGTTTTAAAGGAAGTTGGTGGAAATTAATTTATTAAACTATAGGTCTTTATCCTGTGCTGTTGATATGCATATATATACACATATATTTATACTCATTTGAGTAGTTAAACCACTCTCTTAACTATCTGGATTTTTTTCCACAATGCAAGGATAACAGGATCAGGTCCTGAGATGAACTATAAAATATGTCTATTTTAGTGAAAATTATTTAGACTTTAGCCACTAAGCCACATACATGACCTTCCTACCCTATTTCCTCCCTTCCTATCCCTTACCCCTTCCCTTTCTCCTGACTCCTTGCCTTTTCCACATATGCTCATGGGATCTTAGAAACAGGGTTAGGGAGTTTCTAAGGGGCTAGGAGGCAGAACCTTCCACAACAACTTTCAATGAAAGAACCATAAAATATCAAATACATTCTTTAACACGTTACATACTCTTATTTTTTTTCTAAAATTATTGTAAGAGCTCACAGAATATTATGTATGTGTAGCTTTAAAATCACCAGTTTTGTGGGAATCATTTAAAGTGTGCTCAGGGAAGTTTTACAAGTAGGATGTGCTCTAGCACAATTGAAAGCAAGACAAAACTTGCAAGACAAAAATGGAATTCATGTAAAACCACTGGGAGAAACAATTATATATATCAATATGATAAGCCAATGAAGAAAAGTATTTCTTATAATTTAAAGTTAGTGATTTCTACATAGCATCCTCTGCAGTGATTTAAACTGTTACATGCATGATAACAAATCAGAGTGAATTCCAAGGTGAATAACACTGTGGAATCTCATTAGAAATGTAAAATTTGTCCAAAAGTTTTACAGATGGATATTTCATAATGGAAAACATTTCTAAACAAAAGAAAGTATATTGTTTAACTTTCACAGCCGCGGAAATGATGACTACACAGAACACAAATCTAATTATGATTACATATCAATTAACACAAAATAAATTAATCAATTAATGTAAAAGATATTAATGTTTTATTGGAGGGTGAAATTAACATCCTAGACTGAGGATGCCTATTCCTCAGCTCAGTTGTCCTGGAAAACATTAAACAATGAGGTGCAGTACATAGGAACTATCAAAAGGGAGCACTTTTGAGCCACTGAAACAGCACGATAGGCTGAAAACCACAATCTCCCAGCTGCAGACAATGATACTATCTCAGGTATTTTATGTGCTAAAATGATCATTAAAAATTAAGCACCACATATAAGCTGCCATTTAGAATATTAATTTACCTTTACTAATCATCTTTTTAACTTGAGGCTAAAAGAGTTCACTTACCATTCGGATACTCAGGCTTAGTCCATGAGATGTTAAAAGAGTCAGATGAATATGACTGGGCTTTTGGAGCAGGAACACCTTCTGGTGTACTCTCATCTGTTATAGCTGTGCTAGCTTCGCTTATTGAACATCCACCTCCTGTGCAAGCCTTAAAATATTAATCAAAACAAATAAACATACTTCAATGTAGTACCAATAATTTTACAGGGGTTTTTTGGGGTTTTTTTCCCTGAAGTTTTATTATTCTTCCATATCTAAACTTAGTGAGTCTGTCATTTTCATAAAAGATACTTTTCTTAGCATAGATTTGTTTACTTCTTTTAAATAAAATAATGATGTAAGATAATTCATGATACTTAGGTTTTAGGTATAATATAGCTAAAATATTGTATTGTTTGACTTGCAGGATTTTCCATTTAAATGTGACTCATAATCCATCAGATTTCCACTGCTTTTGCAGCCACAGTTAAAGATAATTATAGTACAATATATATTATTTACAGTACAAAACTCTTCAGTAAATGACTGAAAAGTTCCAGACACAGAATACACTGACCAACTTGCAAGGCACTTTAAAAATTATCTCAAGGAATAGCCACTGAGAAAAAAATATCATTCAGACAGTGCCACACTTCACAACAGCAGATGCAGATTAAAATAGTGAAAAAACACTCTATTATAAACAGTATGTACCAATTATTATTACATGTTTATGGAGAATAAAGTAAAATAATTTGTATTTCAGTTACCAGAGAACAAAATATTAACCACACTATTTTTGTATTTTGCTTGATTATGAAATAATACAATATGCAAGGAAATGTGCACATCACCCCATAAAGCTTTTAAAGTTTTGCATGCACACAGCTATGGTCTTTACATGTGCTGGGTTGCCAATTACTTGGACAAGCAATGACAAGAGACAGGAGTTCTTAGAGAATTTAAAATACAAAAATACGTGCTCTGTACTGGATTTAAAGATTTTTGTGTTAATTTATTGTTTATTTTGGTTTTATTATTTAACAACAAAATAAATCAAAACTTGAATTTGACAGATTCAGATTCAGACATACAGTTAAATAAAATTTACGAGACCACCTGTGTTTTCCAGAGTTGCCCATGTGTTAAGTGGACAAGCAGCCCACTGTGGATCATCAGCACACAAAGAAAAAATAACTTTGCTGATCAGATCTCCAGAAACAAAGTGTTTCTCTTAATCTAGTATACTTTATTTGAAAGGATTGCCTTCAACTTCCCGTTTCCTATTGTGGTTCAAATCAGAGAGCAGTCAACATATTTCCAAAAGTTTATACTGACACCATGGGTAAAAATAAGTACTGTTTGTAAATGAGGAACTATTTTATTACACAAATGTTCTTTTGATTTCACTGGAAATCACACTTGCAACACAACTAAGAAATGACTCCCTGTGTTCAGTCTGAACTATCAAATAAAGACGAAAGAAGGAAACCACAGTTTTGGGAACATCAAAAAATGGCCTTTACTTTAAAAATGATAGTGTTTGAAAAACCCCAAACCACCACACAACCCAATAAAATAGAGTCAGCTTCGATGGATGCTGAGGTAACTATTAGCATTTTGATAAGGAAAATATTTAATAAAATTATCCTTCCAGTAATCTTTGAATTCTTTCCCTTCTACTGGCTTAATAAAGAAGCCAAAAAAGACCAGTTGTGGAAGGCCTCTTCCTTGTACATTCCTTACTGCCTTGCTAATTAAGTTCCACCAGGCCTAATTCAGCAGTGGAGGGCTTTTTCTTTTAAGGGCTTGCTAACAGCAGCCTTCCCATTCATTTATTTCTTGAATGTCATGCAGCTCAATTTTTGTATCCTGAAATTTGCTGGGACATGAAGTTTCTGGTTCCTCTGCTTTGTAAACTGGTGGATTTTGGATCAATGTATCCAAAAGGACTGGACATCACTGGGACTCTGGCAAGCACATCCAGTGATGCTCAAAGCCATGACATCCTACACCTAGATCAAGTCCCACTGTGTCATTCTGAACTTCACTGAGAAACAGATTTCAGGTAAAATTTGCAAAAATACCAAAGCAACTAGACAGCCAAAGGACAAACCAACCACCTAAAATGACATCCACAGCTTATCCACACGACACAGTCCTGAGGAGACAGCAGCTTAACAGGTAAATCACTACAGCACTCAAGATACACAAACGACTGTGACACCTTGGCTACTAAAGGCAGTCATTCAGCTTTCCATTTGCTTTCAGGCTGGCCTGGCTCACACCCACCCAGCTTAGAGCATGAACAGAACAAAAACAAGTTCCTTTGCACTAGCCCACAGAGATGTGACCTTAAATCTTCTTGGCTGACTTTTGGAAAGAAGCATTAGATTTGCTTACAAAAGCTCTTGCACTCATTTATGAATACAACTGCTAAATAATAAACGGCAGGAATCAATTCTGAAAATTGGTAACAGCATACAAAGATAAACATTTTGCTAACTTTATTTAATGTACTTATATTAACCTGCCATACAAAAGCTAAAGCCAGCAGCCTGTGAGGTGCTGATGAGGTTCCTGATTCCTGTGTTCAATATTCAACTTTTGATAATTCAATTTCCTGCATAAACCAAAACCAATTTTTGAATGCATGCAAAACAAAATTAATATTACCTGTGAAACAAGGAAATGATTCTAGCTCATAGAAATATTTTGTTCTGACAAAAAAAAGGAATCATTTAGATAAGTAGCCATTGTTGACTGTTGCTTTTTTTTTCTTTTTTACTTAAAAAATTTTATTTCATTTCAGTTAAGTTATATATGAAACACTAAATATTTCAATTTTTTTTCAGGTATGTATGTTTGATTTGGATTTTGGGAGTTTGGTTTTTGATGGTGCTTTTTCTTGTTTTTTCTTTTTTTTTTCCTTTCATAAAGTATACAAGTAACATTTGGCCACGTTTAAGCTTCATAACTTGCAAAAATGTAATATCACATTTTTCTCAAACTAGTCTAGCAAGTTCTATGTACAATGGATTCAAATGTTTTAAGAAAGCTATCACATCTCAAAGATATTGGTTTTTTCATGTACTTTTAGACTTGTTATTTTCAAAGCTGCAAGGACATTTAGGTCTTCTGACCTGCCTATCAGAGATCATTGCATTTTATCCAGGTAAATCTGGTTATCTTTGTCACTAGAAGAAATTATCTTTTCTTACTTTCTGGTTACAACCAATTACATGCAAATACTAAGGGGAAAGAAAAAAAATTAGAAGAAGAAATTAAAAACAAAATATAGAGATCGAAGGTTCCTAAAAATTTATTCAGTAACTTCTAGGAAAGCTACACACATTGATGAAGCAAAAACAATGTCCACACCACACTTCCTCCCATATCCCAAGGCAGAGCCACCAAAAGAAGCAGTTGCAGCTGCTCTCCAGATCAGAGCTGTTAATTCTTCCATGATCCTCTCTCCTTGTGCGCCCATGCACAGAAGCTGGGCAGGAGCAGAGAAGAGCTGTGGCACAGTGAAGGACAGCACAAATTCTTCTGATAATTCTGCTTGCTTATAAAGGCATAAAATGCTTGTTGATGTACTGCCGTAGTTTTGGACATGGTACTATTTTATATGCTATACAATTTGCTATGCTGAAATATCTAGGCACAAATGAATTAATTTCAGCATGAATCTAAGCTTTAATTAGACTGAATATTCGTGTTATTTCAGGTTCAAGTCAGATCCTTATCATTACCTGAAGGTAGTTTGTTTTTTGTGGTATAATATTTAGAACATTCAAGAGCATGATAAGAAAAAATGAATGCATACCCAGTCTACATAAATGTAAATTTATTCATAATCAAGAGCAGAATATTTTTCTATGGCATTTATCAAAGCAAATATCCTTATATAGGTATTGTTATAAAATGAACAGTGTGCTTAAAACAAGAGACAATCCCCTGCTTTTATTCACATATTTTCAGGTTTGCTATTGAGTTGAAGCTGTTCTATTTTGTCACAAAATAAAACCTATGATAAAGAAATGCAATGAAAACACTAATGTCTCGTAAATTGTTTCGAATAAACAAAATGCTACTTCACACTGAACTCTGCAATTTCCTTCTACATACAGATTTTATGAAGAAGGAAAAAAATAACATCGTACAAAATATGAAAGGTTAATATTTTTAAATACATTCAATGTTTTTTTGTAAGTTGGGTCCAGGAGACATTTTTAAAGCATTTTATATATTTCTGGTTGATTATTTATTAGTTATCATCCAACTCCTCCTTGAAGAAAGTCTGTATTTAAATGGCATACAAATTTTTGAAGGCCTGTTTTGAAACAAAAAACCTACTTTTGTTCAGGATGGCTCACCCACCTTAGCTTCAGAAAGAAGAGGTTAAACGAAGTGGACACATGAACCATTAAATATTAAGATGCTAACAAAATCACAATCATTTTCACCATTTTATACCTCTACTACACATCTTTAAAACTTACAGCTAGTTTTATGAGGTATTCAGTACCCGGGGAAAGCTGCGGAATAGTAAAATCCAGAAAAGGTTCTGTGCTGTTATAGATTACATTCCACTTTGTAAAATTCTGCTCATTGTTGGCAATATAAATTATATAGCGATCTAGGATTCCATTTACTTCTACTGGTTCTTTCCATCTGCAAATAAAAGCAAAATGTGATAAAGACCAGACCAAATACAGATTCAGACCATACTGAGAAATGTAAGGCTTTGTTTAGGTGACTTTGAGGGATTTATTTTGAGAATTTGAAAACGCAGCCATGCAACCATAAAAATAAATCTAAGCCATACCTCTAATGCTGTATTTGTACTCAATAGATAAATGGTTACAGTAACACACAAAGCAGGGGCTACAAGTGGGCACATCACCAGAACACTTCCTGCACTGAAGTTTGCAGAGGCTATGCCCATATGTAGGTTATGCTGATTGCGTAAAGACAAAATGGAAATTAAGTTGGCAAGTGATAATCAGAAGGTTCACAGAACCACTAAACTAATCACTTCCATGCATTTAATCATAATAAATTTAATTTTATGTCACAAACCCTTCCCCTGATTGAACTCACTGGAATTCTTGAATAAACTGATGTACTATTGTGTTGTCAGGAAAGAAGAAATCCTTACTTACTGTACATATATTGTTCTAGAATCCAAAACCGTCAGGACCGGGGCATCTACGTGAGATGGTGGCAGCTGTGCTGTAAACAAGGTGACCTGGGAACTGTTTGTACAGCCAGCAAGCGTGCAGGCAGTGAGCAGAAACTGGTGTGGCGTAAAAACTGCTAAATCTAGGACAAAAAACAATATGAATTTACTTTGTATATCAATTTTACCTTGTTTTTCTTTAGCTTTCAGACAGTAGCTAATTCAGAAAATCAAGAGGAAGGGGGACCAGTATCTCTTATATGTTTCAGGTTTGTCCGAGAGGAGTGAATAGGTACTGGTTCTTTAATAGCAAATAAATGCAAATAGATCTGTGGGGTGTGCTTTGGTTGAAGTGACCCACTCCACTGTACTCCATTTACACTAGAATGTACACCATCCAAACAAAAAAAAACCCCAAACAGGTTAGCTTCTTAGGTGCTACATGCTACATCAATTCACTACAGTGGCAAATGAACACCTTTGAACTGATTAAATGAAATCAAATTAATGGGAAAAACAAGTACAGATTCATTAACATAGCTGGATTATATTTTTTTTCATGTGCTGTATGATACATGAATGTCAAGCATCAATACATACAATGATTCATGCCATACAAATTTCACTATAAGCATGAACACAAAGGAAGCTCCTTGTTGCCACCACTCATACTGGTCCCTTCTCTCTTTGCCTTTTTGTCTTCAACTGTACAAACACCAAACAGTTGTAAAATATATTTCAGTAAAGACAACCTGTCTAATTCAGCAAAAAAACCTGTTCAATGGTTATTTATTATAAAGCTATCCTGAGTTTCAATTACTGCAGAAAATGGTGAATAAAATAGAGCATTTTTCCTACTCTAAAAGATCTTTAGCATCATATATCTTCCCTATACTAATAAAGGAACATTTGACAGAAAAATTATTGTATGAAAGTAATACAGACCTAATTTTCTAATATTTTCATTTTTTTATTAAAATGAAAAAAATAAAATAATAAGCAAATCCTTTAAGAAGGAATTTAAAACTGAGGTTTCACAACAGTATAAGGCATACAAGTAAAATGCTTATGCTACAGACACATTTTTCAGTATGCCAAAAAAATTCTGGTTTTTTGCAAGACATAACCAATGGTAGGGTTTTCAGAGCCACATAGCAGCAAACTACAATTTTGTACAAAAATATTTGTGAGCACAAATTCAAAAACTGCAATTGGATGACAAACACATCACCAACACACAGATGTTGTAGACCCAACTTCTCTCCCCTTAGTTTTCCCCTCAAATTTCAGTCATCCCTTCATTTCAGTATCTGCTGGAACAGAATTTCTTCTGATTTGCTCCATTCTGTGTGAGGAGAGAATGAACTTGTGCATTTTCATTGAAAATACTGTATCACTCATTGGTATTGTTCTATGGAGCACATGGCAAAGTGTGAGTTAAAAAAAAATGCTGTAGCTAAAAAAAATCATCAAGCGAACGCCTGTAACACAGTGACATGTTTAATCAACATAATGGGACTGATTCTACCAGGGTTAAGCAGTGCTTATATCCATGAGAGGGGGAAAGCACACTCCAGAGCAGGTGCTCAAGCTGGCTCAGCAAGCAGGGAAAGTAAACTCCACATGCTACACAGACTGTATTGCCTTCATTAGTGTACACCTTCCTGGATCCCTTATTCCTCGCAGCCACCATCAGAGAAGCCAGAAAAAGTACCGATGAAGCTGAAAGTCTGTGACACAAGTATCAGATACTTTATGCTGCAAGTGTGCAAACAAGTGACCAGAAGGATTTTACTTTTAGCAATCCTAAAACAAACAGCTGAAACCAATTCATGGCATCTATTTAATTGCTAACTTTGTAAACAGTGCACGTGCATTCTTCTCTCTAAGCTGAAACTATACTGTGGGGCTTCACTTAGCAGAGTGAACACAAGGGAAACGAAAAGAGAAAAAGTGGATGTCTCCTTTTCGTTTTGTTTGTGGTGGATCACTCTTTTCCTTGTTGGTGAAGGTTATTTTCCTCTCCTTTAAGGAAAATTCCACATCTAGAACTACTATAAAAAGGTAGCTTGATGCATACTGTAGTTGATGGAACTACTTGAAGACGTAAGAGTTTCTGGAAAATACCTAGTGTAATCTGAAGAGGGGAGAACTTCTTCAAGGATTAAGAGAATGAAAGGTGGAAACATTTTTTATTTCCTTCCCTGAAAAAAACAATTGATTATAAATTACTATGTGTATCTCTAAGTCCTCTGAACGGCAAAAGCGAAAAAGACAAGACAGGCAAACATGTAAAGTTTAAAAAAAAAAAAAAAGAATAATAAGAAATGGAAACACAGCACATATGAGCAGTGAGATCCTTTTGAATCAACTGATAAACATACTGAGAGGGAAGGGAAAGATAGGAGACAAAAAAAAAAAAAGAGTCAAAATATAAAATACAGGGAAAAAAGCAACATGTCAAGAAGATCAAAGAAAATTTTTATTCCTCATCTTGATTTAATAACACTGAAGTATTTTGTCTACTAAATGCCAAATAAAAAGTTTTAATGGAATCTCAAAGATTAGGTGGGAAAAGGCTAAAACAAAACATTACATTTCGGGAAGCAGGAGTAGAAAACAAAGAAATTAGAGTCTTAGCAATGTCACTCAAAGCATGAGCTTTGCCACCCATTAAAATCTCTCCACATACTTCATCAAGGTTTGGATGAGCCAACAAGTAAGTGTCGGCAGTGTTTCTAAAAGGTTAGAACCAGAAACTGACAAACTGAACAATAAAATCACATTACATTGTAATCAATACAATTATTTACCACAATCTGATCTGGCAGATATCTTCCTATTTAAAGATCACTGTGTTTCATAATGGATCACTGGATTCAAATAACTACAGATACAGACATGAATATGAAGGAGGAGGGAGGAGGTTCTTAAAACTACAAAGCCACTGTTTGTCAAGGTCCTCTAGCAATAATGCTTTGCTTTCCATTTGCTTGATTGCATGATTTGCATAAGATCAAATGTAGCAATTGTGGACATAAAAAGCAGATCGCTCTCAAACACATTAGAAATGGATCCACAAGCATTACGTGGAAATGTGATACAAGAAAATGCACCCCAGTGCATGGAAAACTCAGTGATTAATGTCAAACAAACTATAATTTACAATATAGAACATGAATTATATGTTATTTTACAATTTATTCCATGCTGTTGGTTGGAAGGATTTCATTGATCTTAATTTACAAAATGAGCCCAATAAAGACACATTTCTTTTAAAGCAAAAACTGAAATATTTTTTCTTACAAATTTTCTTGATCAGGCTATATTCCCATCTGTTCCGCAATTCCAGTTCCCTCAGTTACTTTAAAATAAGATCAAATGTTTCTTATTTCAATATTCCAATAACTACTCTCAGAAACCACTTATTTCTTATCAAAACAAAGCTAAACTTAAAAATTATAGATGTTCACTAAGGAAAAAAAAAAAAACCACCACAAAACAATTCAGGATTTGGTCTTGTTTTCACTTCTAGACTCAGAAGGGCAAAGAGCACCAAAGGTCAAATTACAAAGACACTAGCTTGGGGGTACAGGATTCCCTCAAATCATCCTATTAAAGTAGTAGGTAGGCAGAAAAATAATTCTGCATTTTTATATCAAAAACAGAACAAATAAAATAAAATCCCGCTTTCTCCAAAGAAAAAGGTGGCACAGAGGCAGAGGAAGGATCAACCTGCCTTTTCATCTCTTTGACCTCAGAGGCAATACATACAAACTAAAATATTTTCTAACTCACATGTCAGCAGGAGAATAGTTAACTACAGCTATCATTAAAATCAATATTTGCATACCATTATATTTATTACATATGTGGTGTATGTGGAACTTCCCACACTAACCAACTATAGTAGTTGGTATCTACCCAGTTGCTAATAACCCCCAGCATAGGTCCTGATAGAACAATCAAAGCATGAGACAGAAAGAATAAAGAATGACCCTCTTTGCATGGTCAATAAGAACACTCACTTTGCTTTGATCAAACTTAATGGGTAGTCATTGAAAGATAATATGCAACACTACAGTGCTACTTATAGCATGGAATTTGAGAGATGTTACTAAGACAGAGAGAAAAACATAGTACAGTAAAAAAAAAACAAAAGACCAAAAAACAAGGAAACCAACAACGAACCCCTGAAATTAGAGATTTAACAAAACGTGAGCTTTACCATCAGGTCATCAGAGTACATCACTATCCAAAAATAACACAGTAATAATATCTACAATGTTTTAATTTATATGTAACATATTTGATATTCAGGTTTACTGCAATTCCTCTCCTCTTCCATCCTGTTTCCACTCACCCTGACTTCAGGCAACTATTTTAAGGGCCAGAAATGGCAATGTCCTGTCTTGCTAAGTGCTCACATGACTTGTGTAAGGAATCCCACATAGTTTCTCTCAGGAAAATAATCAAGACAATAGCTATCCCATTGTTATATTCAAGAGAAAATAATACAACAGCATTGTAGCAAGAGATTGTTAGCAGCACAACAAAGGAAACCTGCTGAGAGAGTATGAAAATGAAAAACTTCCAAAGAATTCCAATCACCACATTGTTTATGTAGGTAGACTGTACAAACCCTTCATCTCATTACTCACATCCCTGCTCTGTTCTCTCATCTTGTTTCTCAGAATTTGTTACGTTAACCCACAGTAACTTAATATTTGATTAGAAGACAAACTCTTTGGGACCATAAATCTCCATCACCAAATACAACAACGTCCCATTCTGATTTTTATGCACAAAAAAAAAAAAATCTAATTCGTATGTTAAGTTTCAAGATCACATCATCAGGCTTGCTCCATCAGACACCAAGCAGTCCTCTGCTTTCCACCATTTTCTGAAAGCAAGCAAGAACTCATATTTAACTTTCAGTACAGTACCTCCTGCTTTTTTTGTTTATAAAGCACTGATCACTCTCAAAGAACAATCACTAATGTACAACTTTCTCTGGAAAGGTATTATATTATTGTTGCATCATTTCATAGATGTCCTGCAAACCCCACACCATACTCAACACTCCCTTGAAAATATTTCAGAAAAATCAGGGTGTCACAAATGACACCACTTAGGTGCTTCAGGTAACTCAGGTAAGCCAAAAAACACAGTGTGTTCATGTACTCAATTGTCTAAACTAGCAAGGCCTTTCACATATGCAACTGGTCCATTAATTGAAGAAAACAGTTCTCTTCCAAGATAGTAGCAAATTCTACCAGATATGAATTAATAATTAAGAATGCTTATGTGGTTCTGTAATGTTGCAGAGCAACAATTTAAAGAATTTTGTGAAGTCATTAAAAACAAGGTCGAGAAATAAAGAGAAATAAATAAACACAGGATCTCAAATAACTATTTTCAGGAAGCACCACAAGCTGTTGTTCTGCTCTTTGACAAAAAAACTTGGCTTCCCACTGGCCAGCAAATGCTGATGTGTTTTAGAAACTATTTGTTCAGTAGTAAATATCTCTGATTTTCCAAATTACTCATAAAAGAAAAAAATTCTTTACTGCGAGGGTGGTGAGGCACTGGAACAGGTTGCCCAGAGAACCTGTGGATGCTCCATCCCTGGAAGTTTTGAAGGCCAGGTTGGACAGGGCTCTGAGCAACTTGGTCTACTGGAAGGCAACCCTGCCCATGGGAGGTAGGTTGGAACTAGATGATCTTTAAGGTCCCTTCCAACCCAAACCATTCGACAAAAACCTCATTCCTTTTGAGACTTACACACTTAAGAAAAATCCAGGAAAATTCCAGGTCCAATCTAAGGAAATAAAGAGCAGGGCACAAAACCATGTAACATATGAGAGCATGAAAACATGACAGTTATGTGTTAGACTGTGTAAAAAAGTTATACTGAAGAACAAAAACTCTTTGGCACAAATGTGAAACAAAAGGATCTTAAATCATTTCAATTTGCAATGATTTCAAATAATTAGTAAAGATTTTATATGCACGTGGTAGAACTACGGAAAATGGGCACTTTTGTAAAAAGGGCAGCTCCAAAGTACATTAAGGCTTTTAAATATAATTATGTTTTAACAGCAAATACTATAAAGTTTGTTTCCACATTTAGTAACAGTGTCTCTTGGTTATGCTCTCTTACACCCTCAACTGTTGCACAGAAAAAACTTTCTGCTATTTATTGGCCCAAACTCTCATACTTCTTTGAGCCTAAACTCGTGCCTCATGTTAGGTTTCATCCTGGTCAATTCACAAGGCCACATCAGCATGCACTCCTGATTAATGTGGTTCATTTTCCCTTTTTATTTTACTAAAACTATTTCTAATCTTAACTTAGATACATATCTTTTTATTTAAACATGACTATTATTCCTACTCCATTATAAAAGCTGGAATGTGAGTCTTTTATTTTAAAGTCACATCCCTGGGACAGCTGTATGGGTACATTTTCAGGCTGTTTTTACTCTTCAGTTAGGACACACCAGCTTGAAATCCTAAAGATGCTCATCTGAAGAAAACTCCAATCATGTGGAGTGCCCCACACCACATGGTTTAGAAAAAGCAGAAGCGAAACATCAGAGAAGAGCATTTACACTTCTCTTAACACTTTACCACCAACTAATCTATCTGATTCCTCGTGTGACTCTAAAGACATGTCATGTCACTGACCACAGAAGAATCACGGTGCTCCTAGGAAACCTCCTTCCCATTACATCCCTGACACATTTTCCCCTGACTCATCATCATTAGTCAACATCAGAAAAATACAGATGGTGAGAGAACGACTCTCATCATCCAGAGGTTTTTTCAAATGTTTCTCTTGCTGCCAAAACAACAAAAAGCCAGTCAGACAGTGCAAACATTCATCATCAAATGAGCCCAATGAACTTCCAAGTTACATCTTTGCTTACTAGAATTAAAACCACTCACTGTCTCCCTAGTTTACTTCAATTATAACAGTTGGACAAATAAAATGAATTTGAAGGTCAGAGGGAGAGAAAGCAGAAAGTGGACAGAGCACATTATTACAGGGCACAGGAAGGAAAGGAATTGTGGTCCGTATCACTTAGTTTTATTTTTCTCTTTCTCATTGCTTCACACATCTTAAGGAACGAAGCAGCCCTATTCTAAGATTTAAATAAAAATTTCCATTCATGAATGCTTTCAATCCAGTCACTGTATTTCTATCAGCTTCAACAGAGGGGAGTTGTTAGTATACATCATAAGAACCATGATGTCTTTGTCAATGTTTAGCCCAAAAAGTGAAAAAGGAAAAAAAAGCATTTTAAACATTTTACCTCTATATTACTTCAGCTTTATATTCACAACTGGAAAATACATTTGCACCAGGTAAATATATTGCAAATTTGAATCTCAGATACCTGCTTCTATAAAACTGGAACTACTCTGGATTCACATTAGTATGACCAAGGACCCTTTGGCTCACCAGCAGAAGTACATCCAAAGTAATTCCAACCTTGCTGCAGTGGGAGAAACAAAATTCAGATCTACCTAACATTTGGTGCTGAGATAATTGTATCAGGTCACAAGAAGTGCCAGACTGCCACTTTTACAACCCACTGAAGAACACATATGAATGTGCCGCTGTGGCAAGAGAAGCCAGTAAGATATGAAGTCATATACAAACGTATGGTAAGTAATACAGCAACTGTTACTATTCATTTTATATAAATCAACAGTGTAGTCTCATCTGGAATAGCATATATTACAGAGTGCAGAAATAAAGTCTGTCTGGAAAATAGCAGTGAGATAGCACAGACTTACAAACACTTTCTTAGGAAGAAAGGCTGCAAAAACAACTTGAGAAAAGGAAACAAACACGACACACCATACAGGTAAGTGTAACACAGAAAAGCAATTAGGATGCTCTGTTCCCACGAATTCCCTTTCAATAATATAGAGGGGTTGGGAAAAGGAACATGCAATAATTTAGAAAGTAGAATTTTCAGAGAAAATTACCCCATCCAAAATCATGGAACATCTACTACTGCTGACAAGAAGATTCAGGCTTATCTTTATAAATGAAATTTGGGGGGAGAGACATTAAGTATTAACATTGTGTTTTTAAAATTATTTTTATAAACATCACTGTAATTTGCAAATCTGTAGAACAGTCCTGCAAGATTTCTATACTTCTCTCTTTGTATCTGAGACAATTTAGAATTCTTCAAGACTGTATTTTACTTTTTAAATTTTCCCTCCCAGGCAAGAAAAAGAGGGAACGAGATTAAAGAAATTAATTTTCAAAAGAAATATTTTCTTTAACAAAAATCAAACAATGTTACCACTAGATTTTTCTTATTAGAATTCAATATGCACACTAAATCACAAAACACCATTTTAACCCTAAAACAATTGTTTTAATAAGCAAAATATTCAACAAAAAGAAATCCATCAAACAAGCAGAAGCTTGATACAGCACAATCAGACTAGAAATTGGAATTAAAACAGGAAAACCATGACAAGGGCTATTTGAACTGCCATCAGCTACACATTGATTAAATTAGTGATTTATAGGTTATGAGCTTTATTTAGTAATATCTGCATTTTACATCCATTGTGGGTAACTTGTTCCATCATTTTGTGTAGTACCAGGTATACAGGATGATGAGAGAACAACTCTCCCCATCCAGGCAAGGCGTCATATGATTTAATAGTTTCTGTAGAAGAGATACTATCACCTTCCCAGGACCAGAACAGCTCTGTATATCTGAATTATAGTCAGAGGATAAAGCGGTTTGCCAAAATATTACTGTAGTGCTGGAACAAGGATAGTGGGAGGACTCAGCTTCTGAGCACTGATCCTAAACAAAACAATTTATAGCAAGTTAAATCTGTTGCAAGACTACAAAAGCTGAGCTAGTTTTCAGCTGACCACAGAATTAGCAGCATAGTAAAATATACTTCACTTCTACGTGCTCTCCTCTCTCTTTACCAGAACAATCAGCCCCAGCTTTGGAGTCATGAATATGGTCAATGTGTGATTGGGAAAAATTATTTGGATTCCATCCCCCATATTTGTTTTTTTAAGTTTTCTCTCTTTATTTTCAAAAACACATGCACACAAAAACAAAACCAAAAGAATGAAATCCCAAAGTTTTTTTCAACTTGACATGTTGCACTACTCAGTTGTCATATAGTGTCAGTAATGTCATCAGATAACATAACTGCCACAATCTGATGTGATGCATTAAACTGGGATTACCGGAATAAATCATGTTTGTGGGTACACACATCACAGGTGGTGCAGTCAGCTGCTCTGTATTATGGCATATCTATAGGATGTGCAGATTAGGATATAATGTCCAGAGGCTTGTTCTCGTTTGTGAAGTGCTTTGTAACCATAAGTCAATAGTAAGGAGCCACCAAACAGTCATAATGGCATAAACCATCATCAGGGAAAAATACAAATTGATCAGTGCCAGCGATATAACAGAAAGAGCATGCATCTGTCCCCAGTCTCATAAATTCAGTGGTTGTTGCAGGCTTTTCCTCTACCCCACTGCAGTTTATTAATACTAGTTACTATCATAAATAATAATAATGCAGAGTAGTTTATTTCAAGATGAATGCTCTTTTTATTATCTGTTGATCCTCTACCTTATTTCTCACATCATGTCCATATTCCTCCTGTGAATGGTGGGGGAAGAGCAGGCTAAATTTATTGTTTGAAGTTTATGCCCTTTAATTGGCAACAGAATGCTATGCCAAGAAAGTTGTCTGTGTAGGCTCCCTGCAATATCTGCATACCTTAACTAGCATGGTAAGCCTCTACAAAGGAGGCATAGAATTTACGTTCTACTGCGTGCTATAAATAAGTAATAAGAACAGATTAGAATGATGCATTTACACCTACTAGTGCGAGTGAGATGCATAATTCACAAGTGGCAAACCCTTAAGAGGCTTTCGTATTTCATCCTGACCCTCTTCTGCCCCAATCTAGACTATGTAGAACACAATACATTGTTCAGTCCCACTGATTCACAAATTTTTATTTTATTTTTTTTCCCAGCTAGATTGTTTAGGTTTTTTAATCACTACTTCTTTCTTGCAGAAAAGCAACAGACACTACATTAGTAGTCATTGCTGGGTATGTGTCTGCTTTACGTCACATTATTGGTGCCATTTTTATTAATGTTCTTGTGATACTCAGGGACACAACTAAGAGAACACAGGACTTGCAACTGAAACTTCCCAGCACAAGAAGAACATAGATAGGTTGGAGTGAGCCCAAAGGAGGGCTACAAAGTTGGTTAGGAGAGGCTAAGAGAATTAGGATTGTCCAGCCTGGAAAAGAGAAAGCTTCAGGGTGACCAAATTGCGGCCTTCCAGTACCTGAAGGGAAACTACAAGAAAGATGGAGAGGGACTTCTTACACAAGCATGTAGTGACAGGACAAGGGGGAGTGGATTCTAACTGAAGGAGAGTAGATTTAGATCAGATATTAGGAAAAAATTCTTTACTATGAGGGTGATGAGGCACTGGAACAGATTGCCCAGAGAACTTGTGGATGCCTCATCCCTGGAAGGGGACAGGTTGCATGGAGCTCTGAGAAACCTGGTTAAGTAGAAGGTGTCTCTGTCCGGGGTAGAGGTGTTGGAACCAGATGATCTTTAAGGTCCCTTCCAACTCAGGCCATTCTATAATTCTCTGACTCTACAATTCACAGTTAATGCGACATATTGCTCCTCTAGCTGGACCTTCTGGGGAAATACACTAATCTCTGTGTCCACTCACATCTTCACTCTCTCTACTGAAGCTCTAAATACCTGTTATGACCAGAATTTTTATGATAGCACACAAAGGTCACAGATTTTGCTGAACCTGTGGCTTGCCTCCACAGCAGTTCTACCTCTAAGAAGAACTCTGTTACCTGGTGATGATTTCAGTCTAGCTGCTTTAATATTTTTTGGTTCTCAGGCTGAGGCACTACAATTGATTAATATACATCCCAAAGAAGCACCACTAGGGACAAGCTCTTTGGTGAAGAAGTTACCTTCTAATTTTTCTCAATTGTTCTGATCTTATTCTATTTTTCTACCTGGATTTTCCTTTGTGCCGCATGCAAATATTTTAAATTATTTTCTATTTCTCACCAAAATTTGTATATTTTGCCTCAATCTTTGCCACACAATTTCTTTTCATAGTTAAGCTAAGACTTGCACCTCTTTTTTATGGTAACCTTTACTTATTTATTTAATCTTATTTCTTCAGTGTATCTCACTTGATTTTGAGTTCTCCTGAACAAACTTTCTATGCACTTTTTCTCTGCCTGCAAACTTAGGAGGAAGACTTAAACTGTGCATTTATTTTAATTCCTATTACAATTTAACAGCTTAAAAACTGTGATGTGAAATTGCAAAAATGGTATTCAATCCCAAGAGCTCTACCTCAAAAAAATCAAAACATATTAGTTGAAATGAAAGTAATACCTTTAATCTAACTTACCCGTGAGCTGATGAAAAGGCTAGCAAGCCAGCTCATGAGAACATTTAAACATTCTTGCCAACTGGATTAAATTTTTGTTCCTTTATCAAAAAACAAATGACTAACACTGTTAAAATGAAGTGTTTTCAAAAAGGATGCTACTGAAATACTTTATCAACATTGGTTATTTTTCATTATTGATAATATCCTTAATTCTCAACATTTCTCCTAGAATAGACTGAAAATTGCACTTATGCATCCTTTGTATGAACTCGCCTAGTCTAGCCAGTGATCCTGGATAGGTAAGCAATGAGGACCCAGCATCTCTCAATAAGCCAGATTCTCTTATCATCTCTGAACAACTTTATGTAGCCCTAAACACACCCAGACATGCAAAAAAGAAATCAAGATATGCAGAGTGTAAATGTGACTCAAATGTGCCTGTGTCATCAAGGAACATGGTATGTCCAAAGCAGCCATCACAAAAAGAATACCAATGTTTATCATCCACATTTGCATTCATCTTAAGACCATAAGTCTAAGCCTTACTTAAAGCACACTAATCTTATGTTCTTCCTACATGATTAGCTTTATGTTCACTTAAATATTGTTTCCTATGTACTAGTTAATTTCCTGGTAACACATCACTTTAATGTGTGTCTGTATTTATAAAATAAAAACTATGGAAAAGAAAGAAAGAAAAAATTATAAAAGCCCATCATCTTTCAAAGTCCAACAACAATTTATGTAAAATGTTTCAATCAGAAACAGATTGTCATAAAAAGACAATATTTCATGGAAGACTAGTGAAAAGCATGATGGAGTTCAGTACTGACTAAAGTCTATTAAGCTTTATGCAAACAATTTAGGCAATCAGTGTAGAAACCTATGTTAGATTTCTGGCAGTGATTCAGCAGGAAAGGAAGTATCCTAGAATGTCTTTCATGTTCTCTGGGACAAGATCTATGCTTCCACATAACTTAGGAGGATAGGGAAATAGATTATTCTTTTCAATAAATAAAATGCTGAACATATTTCAGTAATGACTGAACACCCTCATGGCCACATTTTTAATAAAAGCAAGGGAAAGAGGAAGCCCTAGTTGCAAACCCTCTGGAAGTACTACTGTGGTGTTCTCTGCCTGTACACTGTCACAATTTATCAGTATTCCACAACTCTTAAAGGAATGTTCGGACATATCAGGTGTAGAGAGAAGGGTCTGTGTTTAGCATTAGCCAAAGAGAAACTCATGAACTGCTCTGTCAAAACATTATCACAGCTGATAAACCAACACTATTTGTAATTGAACCATGGAATAAAATATCTATTTGAAATTAAATATACATCAATTGTTTAGCAGTTCGGGAGACCAAATGTTCCTAAATTAGTAAGGAGAAATATGACTGCGTTTTCCAGGGCATAAGGAAAAACTCAGAGAGAAGCTTCATTATGCAGCTGGCAATATCAGGAAGGCAGCCCCACTCTATTTAAGCCTACTAAGTTAGATTTAAGTGAGGTATGTCCTCAGGATACCAAGAGATTCAAACTGAAGCAGCAGGTTTAGCCTCAGTCCAACCTCGCAAGAAGTGTCGTATCTCTATCTACCTGAGTCCAGCATAACCTAAAAGTTATAAGCATAAAAGCATAAATCATTTACCAAGTATCTCAAAATGATCCTGGAAAAAAAAAATCTTTTAGAAAAGTGAGGATTCTTTTCTTGATCCATAAATATATTACTTAAAATTTGAAGATAAAACCTTGCACAGTTTCTGACTGTAACAAAGGTGTGACTGAAAGAAATCTTGTCTGTTTTATCAGCAAAATTAAAACCAGAACAGAACCCACCATTTTACCTTACTAGCTTCAGGTAAACCACAATTAACAGGCATACTGCTGAAAATAAGATCCCACAAAAAGTATTTCAGGCTATGAGCTCAAAATGGTCAAGAAAGCATATCCTAGTTCTTAGAAATCTTAGGAGACCTCTCAATATTTGGTAACCAACAGTGCTCACCATGAGACAACAGCTCACAAAGAGAAACTATATCACTTTATATGAAATTCTTGCTGATGACAAACAAAATGCAGATGAACAGGTTACACACTTCCAAAGATCCAAGAGCAAAGTAGACAAGATTCAGTCAGTTTACCCAAGAAAGATTCATACAGGCAACATTACAACAAACTCATCTCAGGAAGTGGCAAAATAAGAATTTGCTGCTCTCTAAGTGGAGAGCGGATGTCTTGGAGAAGACCTACAAATTCACATGCCAGTGGAGACCACCTGCAAGACAATAATGCATGGACAGTAAGCTCTGCTGGTTCATTAAAAGAAGAAAAAAGGCTGCAAGGCCGTAAAAATGTAAATTCATGTTTTACAAATTGAACTCAATGAACTCTTGATATAAATATGTCCTCCTCAGTAGACCACTGCCTTTTGAAGAAATCTCAGAATCTTTAAGTCTCCTAATCAATCTAGATAACTTTGAAGTAGAAAATATGGAACAAAAAGCCTACATATGTCTAATTCTGACAAATTGTTTTGAAGTAATATCACAGGACAAAATAATCTGGAAGTTTTACATTTTTTAAGTGATTTTAGTGGTTTTATTTCTTGCCACGGAATTCAGACAAGCCTGGAAATCAATGTTATTCTTCTTGTTGTTTAAAAAAAACAGAGCCCACAGTCAAAATAATTCCTATATGAGAGAAGGGAAAGGAGCGAAAAAAAATACTCTCCCTGTTCTACAGTTATTAGCTCTGGAGAAGCTATTTTGCTCCAGTCCTCTTTGGTACATGTGAAAGATTGGAAGGTACCAATTGCTCTCATTTTATAACATGTGTTGCATTTTAATTTTTAGAAAGTGGTACTCAAGCAACCTGAGAGCTCAGCAATTCCAGCAGGGTTAGCGTGAGTTCTCTCCTGGCTTGCTGTGTTACTCAAATCTGATCAAAGGACAAGGACTCCAGAAGCTTGTCCAGCTGTGGTTTTATAATGACACCATTAGGTTTTGCTCTATAATCAAGGTCCCTAAAAGTCTGTGTAGCTTCAGGCTTAATATCTGCGACAAGGTTAACTGAAATCTGCAGCAAGGATAACTACTTTAGCAGATTGTATCAGCAGGAAATATTTAAACACTATTTAAAAGGATTTTAAATAAGCAGATTTTATTTAACACTGCACTAATGCACTGCAATAGAAAATGATACAACAGAGCTGCTACAAATAAACATAATGCTTTTACCCTTACACTGGCCCCCTCCCTTCTAAATTCCCTAGATCTGTATTATTAAGTCCAATGAGTGCACCAGATCTTTCTGTCTGAAGCTAAAATACAGGAGCACGAGGCTCAGACAGCCCATTTGCCCTTTGGTTTTGTGCCTGCTGAATCTGCATTCTGGGTCTGTGGAATTAATTATGATAGTACCAGTCACTGCCAATGTCAGTGTTGCCAATTCAGGTGTATCAAACGTGCTTTCTTACATGCCTAGAACTTTTAGAGGAAAGCAGCTTCTTCTATAAGACTGGTGTACCCTGCCCTCTAGTGCCAGGTGCACCAGCAGATGTTCACTTAAATGCACACTCAGGCCAGAATAAGGCCTGAAGTAGCAGGCATTCTTCATATGCCACCCTAGAAAACATGGTACTTCCTGTATGACTTATCAGCTGGAGATGTTGCTAAACCAGATATAAAGGGGTTGCTCTGGCACTGTTGCACAGTACTGCAAGACCCTAAATTAAGGGTGAGACACTGGGGCAAGTCTCACTGGGTCACATGCAAGATATTTCTGACAACTAGTTCTAATAACTTCTCTGGGAACAGGTGAAAACTAGTGTTTAACGTTCATCACGGTTCTAAAGATGTCTCTGCTTCACAGAAAGATGAGCAACTGTGACATTCAAGGTTATAATATACACAAATCCAGCACTAACATTGTATTGAATAGCAAACAACTCTTCAAAACACTTCCGTGAAAGAACAGACTGGGTACATTTGTTATTTATATGTATTTCACTGCAACCTGGAAGATGGGAAATAAACTCATACCAGAAGACTACAGAATTTTTCTGTTGTTTGTCCTTTAAGGCAAAAGCTGCCTGTCATCTTTGAGCAGGACCTAAAACAAAGGAATGCAAACCCTTAAGGATGGAAATTGTTGGTTTTAAACATTGTTATAGCTGAAAACTGTATGAAAAGTAACAAGAACTACATCTTAAACCTAACATAATAAGGAATTTCTTCTCAGTGGTTCAGCTTCTAACAGTGATACATCTTATTGAAATTATCTTCTATGTACAATTTGGTGGATTTTCTCGCTCAAATTGTTTCACTTGGCAATTAGTGCAATATTGATATTATGATGGATTTTGCTTTTATTGTCATGATCTATCATTTAAAACAAGCAGTAGTATTCATAGGAATAAAAAGGACAAAAACCTGTTAATTTTGTAGTAGTAGTAGTAATTGCATGTGGTTGTGCATAGTGTGTACTGTAATCACTACTAGGTTAGAGCACCATAAAAAAATACAGGTACTAAACTGGGATTCTCAGATATGTTAAGCCCTGATTGAACAGATGTCAAACATCTGTCTCTTCCTCACATAAAAACAAGGCTCCCATTCTAACCTGGTTTTGTAGGATCAGCCTTTCCATACTCAGGTCAAATAACAATTTGAATAAGCCAAAGGTTAGCTTATGCTCTCAGAAAAAAAATTGTGAAGATAGCTCTTTCTCACATTTACCAAGGCTTTACTTAATATTTTTCTCAGAAACCTGGTACAAACTACTCTGTCACATTTTTTTATAAACTCTTGGGCATGTAATTTAGGATAACTCTATACTCGTTTAACTCAGTTGAGGATCCATCCTTGTAACATAGCTGACAGGATCTCTTTCCTGAAAAACTAGAAACACTTCTTTCAGGTTGGCAGAGAAAAATAAGTTTCATATAGCTGACTCTTAATAAGAACATCTTCCTTTTAAAGATTCATGATGAGAACCATTAGATTCTGCTAGGAAAATTACATGAACACAATTTGTTAACATAGTCAAGTACCTATTGCTGCAGCAAATGGAGACATACATCCTTAATGCCAAGCTCAGTGCAAGGATAGATTCATACTTCTTGAGGTTTTTGTTTTCTAAAGTGTGTCCCAAGTCATTCCCCTTGTAAACATGTTAAGCAATTAACAGCTTTTCTCAGTCCATCAAATCCTCAGCACTTAAGAAGAGGGGAATATTTTGCTCTAATCATTTTTTCTGAAGTTTCTTTACAACAATAAGGTTTCCACCAAAATAAAACTTGGCACTTGGGCCACATCTAAGCATCACTGTCTCTGCTTATGCTATAACATTCTGCACTTATTAGACCACTTTTCTCATGGTGGTATTGCCACCATCAGCTCAGGCCACTGTAGTCAAATACTTTTCAGGATGAAACCCACTCCATTGGCTCTTTTGTCTAAGGCAGGTAAGAAATTTTTGAGACTAATTTATAGAAAAAACAAACCTTGCATAAAATTAAAAATATTGTTTCAATAATTACATGAGGAAACCTCCACATTTCAAAGTAGAAGCTTCAGTTTTGTCTATGAGTGTTTGGTTGAACAATCAGAACATTTTCCTCTCCACAGGAAAAATCAACTCAAATTTTCCTAAAATCAAAAGCCTTTTTAAGATCAGTATGTATAAATTCAGAGCTCTAAAGATAATTGTACAAGCTCCTCCATCTCCTCACAGCTGCTATTCATCTACAGAATAGCAAGGTATGCAGGTTTGGGGAGCAGAACCCTATTGCAACTACTCTCCTGAGCTGCAGATGTTGGTTTTGCTTACAGGAGCTTCTGTATTCACACACAGAGGAAATGAAAGCATGAATAGAGAGACATGGATTCCCACAACTCAAGTTCCACCTGGGATCCCGGACTATTTCATCTTCGCTTGCCCCTTGGAGATATTAAGCCTTCAGTGAAACATGGGATGTGAAATACAACCCAGATTGCATGAGGAAGTAGAACATACATCACATAAAGCAAATGTATAAAGGTGGGAAGCAGAAAAATCAGAGACAGACAGTTAACACAGGTGTTGCGGTAGAGGGGCTGGCTTCATTTCAGTGCTTTATTACTCACAACACAGAAACCGAATTTGTCAATATGGAGAAAATATTTAAAGCCACTAATGGATGATGGATGCCTAATGGGTCTCCTTTTTCAATGTGGTAAAGTGTACATTTGCCATATGTGCTTTTAAAGGGTTTCCTTTTTAATTACGGCTCAGCCCCTAGAGGAAACAAACCCTCGAATTTCCATGAAAATCAATGAGTATTTCAAGCCCTCAACAACTGTCAAGATCAGAAATAAAGCTAACAATACATGTGCAATTATGGTATTGAGAAAACACATCCCTCCTCAAGTTATGGATTAATTAGTATGGTCCTAAATGGATTGCACTTTCCATGGTCTGAAATGAAAGTCAGCAAAGTACAAATTTTTAGCTGTCTTCTTGAAAAGAAAAGTTTAAAGATCCATCACATTTCAACAGATATAGTACTTCAAAAACACAGAGAGAATCTATGACTTTCTGGTATAAACTACTGGTCAGGAACTAAGTCATACAGTCAGTAAAATAGGAAAATAATTTTGGCGAATAACTAGGAAAAAGATGTCAGAGACAATGAACTTTGTTCCTCTGTTTAGGATCAGTAACGTATTATGTTGAGACAATAAGTCACCAACAACACTAGCATAAGTGCTGAAAAGAAAAGAATAATTATATTGAAAAGGTCAAGACCTGTATAACACTCAAAAGCCAAAAGCTGCAACTTTTCACCCTAAGATTGTAACCAGGTGGGCGTGGGGGAAGAAAATATTATGTTATACCTCTTTTAAATCTAGCCTAAGAAGTAGAAAATATTGGGCTCTGAAAGGAAGCAAAATCAAGTAAAATTTAAGATATATACAAATATAAGCAAGATCTCGAATAAACCTAACTCAAAAGGACTGGGATTTCTAGTGACCCAAATCCCAGCCTGCTGGCTCACGCTGCCACTTCTCCCTCAGGCAGAGAGAGAAACTGGCAGCTAAATAAAATCAAAGTAAACAGACTGATCTCCACACCATGTTCATAATGGCGGGCAAGAGTTGTACTGCATACGGTAACACAGTCTGATTCACCTGCCTCCTCTCTTGAATAAGTAAGATTTTCTCTTCTCCTTACACCCATGTCTGCCTAAAAATTAACTGAAATCAAAGTCATGAAATGCTCACCCCATATAAAAATATAAAAATTTCTAGAAAAATAAATACTTTCTAAAATGGAAGGAAAAGAGCTTCTCTAGAAAGCTTATGAACCAGATGAGACTTCCTTTGACTACTTCAGCTGAATATATTCTGACATATCACTCAAGATTTAGAGATGAAACATGAAGAATCAAGTTCTGACCCTTTTTAACTTATGTTTTTCTGTATTTTCAAAGAATTCCAAAAGTTACTTGACCATAATTTCTATCAATAAGCATCATTTCAGCTATAATTCAGACTACAATCAGACACGAATCTAAAACCAACCAACCAAAATACCTTATGCTGAACACTTCCACAAATATTTTACATTGCTTGCCCATTTACAAGCAGGTTGCAGATGAGCACAGCAGTAAAACTATCTGTGATGAACTTTCAGTAATGATTTTAATAAGACTGGAAGCACAACTATTTCAAAATTTTTAAGAATTGTGTTTTGATATCGCAATGAGGGATTCATGGAAATCTTGCAAAAAAAAAAAAAAAGATAAATGGCACTGCAAGAATACCAGAAAACTGGGGAGATGGGGGAGAAATTAATTGAACCTACACTTTTGATAAATATTTATTTTTTTGCAGAAGAAAAATGCACACCAGTTTGAGCTGTCATTATGCTAACCTATATCCTATTTTTCATATTATTAGTAATACATAATGTGGTAGTTTATATTCAAAAATAAAACCGGAATGTATATACCTCATGTATTTATCCAGAAATACACTAAGGTTACTATGGTTACGAAAAATCCATTACCTTTGAATACAGAATGAAAAAGTTTGACTTAAAGTGTGCACTATTTATTATAGTGATCATCAACAGCCTTCAGGAGGTTCTCTAACTGGATTCATTTTTCAGTGTCAAAACTGACCCACCACACCAGTAGCTTATGGCCTGTGCAAAGCAAAGAAATTTGAACTATATGAATTTTTAAATATGTTTTATACTAACTCAAGATGCAGAAATGGCTTTGAATTTTAAGGCCTTACAGTACAAAGAAAGTAGGGTCTTGGTACCCTTTCCCCCCTGAGTTGTCCATTATTAAACACTTTATTTTCACTTGTACCTATTAACATATACAAATTTTGATGGGTCCAGAATAGTGTTTATGCTGTACTATGATACTTCCACCTCCATATCTTGGGGTTTTTATTAATTTTGTTTGTTGTTTGGATAATGTCTGAACAAATAATTTGGATACTTCATTAAATTACAACAATTACATTAAAATAGGAAGTCACATTATCACACTTCACTGTACTACCAAACAACAGGCATTTAGCTTCTACATAATAGTTTAAGAGTACTGATATAACCTTGCTATTGGCACATGGCATAACTAATATCAGAAGAAAACAGATTATTAGTTTATACTTTCAATAAATTAACTAAATGTGGACTACTCAGGTAAACAATGCAGTGTCTCTCTAATTAAGGATATCTAAGGAAGACAGGAAGAAAAACTATTAAACCTGTACATAATATATTGTCTTCAACAGCTTGCAGTTTACTTGCTTAGAGAGCTAGATGGTATGAGATTAAAATGTTATAAAACCATTAAAAACATGACTTGGATCCTGTGAAAGAGGGCAATACNAAATAATTTGGATACTTCATTAAACTACAACAGTTACATTAAAATAGGAAGTCAGATTACCACGCTTCACTGTACTGCCAAACAATAGGCATTTAGCTTCTACGTAATAGTTTAAGAGTACTGATATAACCTTGCTATGGGCACATGGCATAACTAATATCAGAAGAAAACAGATTATTAGTTTATACTTTCAATAAATTAACTAAATGTGGACTACTCAGGTAAACAATGCAGTGTCTCTCTAATTAAGGATATCTAAGGAAGACAGGAAGAAAAACTATTAAACCTGTACATAATATATTGTCTTCAACAGCTTGCAGTTTACTTGCTTAGAGAGCTAGATGGTATGAGATCAAAATGTTATAAAACCATTAAAAAGATGACTTGGATCCTGTGAAAGAGGGCAATACAGCACAAGATTTAGCTACAGCATGGTGTTAATTTCAGTGAGTCCCAACAAAGAGTTCTATGAAAGACTCTTTAAAAAAATAAAACCAGCAGGGTTTAAAGTGCATCCAGTCAATTTTAGAATTATTTTTCTTTTCCTCTGAAATAAAAAGAGGTTAATCATACAATTATTCATGAGATACCCATTAAACATGCAACCTAGCAGAGAACTCACCTTTTACAACATGTTTAGTTTCATTTCCACAGTAAATTGGAATTCCATTCATATATAAAGTATACTGTGTAATAATACCATTTGGTGTTTTGGGTGGACTCCAGCTCATCAGCAGGAATGTGGGAAAGGATATTGCTGTAGGTGATTGCACATCTTCAGGGGCTGGTGAAAAAATGCATAACATTATATTATATTGTCTTTCCATAAATAATAAAGAATTCAGGTGAGAAGCTACTACCAGAATGATTTTTGATAAAGCTGAAATTTCAGAAGAGATTTTATGTCTGCAACATACCAGCATTTTGAGAAGCCTCCTATTTCATGTGAGGATTCCTAGCCAAACAGAAACTTCTATGAAAGATGATGATACACTGCTTGGGTTTAGGAGAATAATAATGCTTCTACATAATTTTATCTTTCCAGCTTTATAACACTGAGCAAGGTGAGGGGCACATGATTTTAGTGCAGTCTTTTTTTTTAATACAAATTATTTTCTCTTCCTTCATGCTTTTTATTCCTAATTACAAAGTGATCATTCCAATCACAGATGCAGGCAATGTGTTCTTAGGCACTGCCCCTTATTTCAAACTCTTCATAATCCATTCACTTAGTAATGTTTGTTTAATGTAGATTTTTTATATATAATATACTGGAAGTTGGCAATGCGTAGTAATTTAAAAGTCAAGTTCTTTCACTGTTCCAATGAGTTATATATTAGAAGCACAAGGAATCCCACTGAATATCGCAAGGAGAGCAGGGCTTGGGCCTTAGTCTGGGAGAAATATCTTGTAATTTACAAGCTCTGTGCTAGCAATTTAAAACAATAACTAGCAGTGGCTGGCAATGTGAAAACAATATAAAGTAATGAATGTTTCAATAGGGAAACAGGGATAGCTGGAGGGTGTGATATGGTGTCTGTCTTCTGTATCGCCAATTTATTGTTACTAAGAGCATGCAACAAGAGCATCCAAAAATAGAAATTCAACACATTGACTTTTTTTTCAATTCTTCTGAGAGATAAAACACATGTTCCCCATGGCTTTATTTGATCTCTCAGGGGGAGGGGGAAAAAAAAAGAAAAAGAAAAAAAATCTACTCTTGCCTAAACCTTTCCAATAGGACACCTGTATTTATTCCTGGATTCCTGCTTTATTCAGTAAGCTGATAAAATAAGACATAAACAATTTATTTTTAATTACTATGTCATAGCAGAAAGAAATATATAAATAGTGTATTCCATATTTACATCACAGAGTCCAATAACTATTTGGTTGTCAGAGGCTGCACCTTTTCATGGAGAATGCCACCAGACAATCTCAGTCAGTTTATTTTGAACATTCAAAAGGCAATAATTGGATTCTGATTTGATTGGTGCTGCTGGCAGTTGTTAACATGGTCACACCAAAATTCTGTTCTAGCAATGTTAGACTGCAATCTTCAGTATTGCCCGCGTCAAGACAACGCCTTTGCTCTGGCAGCAGTTTAACATGCCAGCATTCTTTTAATTATTATGGCTATAATTCACATGACTGCATGCCAAAATTTTATTTCCTTTATTGGTACTGTATTATTACCTAGTTTACATGAGAAGATAAAACAAAGAACTGTGGGATGGAGGGAATTTTGAAAACTACTCTGCATCATGGAAGATTAACTACTGTCCAATAAATACACATCAAAGTCTTCATTATTCTACTGGTGTAGATTTGGAGTAACTGATTATTTTAACTGGATTAACATGGCTTTAGGATAGAAACAGGAGATGTGGACTTTATGTTTAATTGAGAATGAAGTTAGATATTTCACTGATATTTTTGGAGCATGTGTAATTGATGTGCATTACTTATCAGCCTAGTCTCTTAAGTCAGAACTGAATGTATTTTTTCTTTCTTTCTGGCTTGTTCTTAATGTAAGCATAGGAAGCATTAATTTATACTCACAATCTTTTAGTTTGAGCACAACAACTTGTGAAAGTCTTCAGGAAAAAAAAAAAGGAAAATCTGAACAGCAATTAATAAATAACTCAATCAGCATTTGGCGGTTTCATCACACTGAAATAATTGTTGCCTATTGCTGGTGTTTAGCGGTTAAAAGAAACCATGGAAATCAACCATTTGATTCTCAATTTCATACTGTGCCATACAATCAATTCTTTTTAGTCAGACTGTCTCTAGATTTACTTCTGAGCCATAGTAAAATGAGGAAGCTTTCATTAATCTTTCAGATGCTTCATATTAATGACAAGGCTCTTGCATGAACAATGTAACAGCAATTAAAAAGCCCATTAATCTGCATTACAGCTATTAAAGATGCATGTCATTAAAGGGTATGGAGTTTGATTCATTTTCGCACCCCCCCAAAAAATGGAGCAATTATGGTCTGGCAATGCACTTTGTCATCAAATTAGGTTGGGGTTTTCCAGCAAATGGCTTTGCAGCGTTTAGCTCTTCTCCTGTTTTATTATTCATGACTGAAATGTGGAAGTCAAGACCTTTGAAATTACTTTACCTTCTTGTGGAGTGGAGATGTTCAATGCACGCAAGCTCTCAGTACAGCCAGCCAAAGTGCAAGCAGTTAGGGTTACAGCATAGTTTGTGAAGGGATGCAAGCCCGTCAATACACCTGCAACACATGAAAGCAAGGTGTTGTGCATGTACAGTGTACAGACTGATTATATGCATACACAGACAGAAGTAACATAAAGTCTTCCTTCTGTTACGGGCTCCCACTGTTACAGGTGGAAAAGGAAAATTATTTCACGGTTTCATTCCTATCATCCATTACTTAAATTTTGCAAAATAAATTAAGAGTAAATGGTATTTTATTCTATTTTTAATACTAAAGACACAGCTAAGTTTCTTCAGTTATGCTCAGTGTAACAGATACTGTTTCAAAAGTGAGGTGTATATTTTAATGTAACAATGATAATAAAAGAGTTCTTTTCTTAGTCCCTGTCTCACGAAGTTTTTTCAGTTATTCATTTTGTTTTTCCAAGGAATTTTCAATGTCTCCCAGAACAAATTTTTTTCAATGCTTCCTCTCCAATGTTGCCCCTATTCATCCATAAACTGAAATATTTTTTGTATGAAACATTCCACTTATCTTCCATTACTTCAGATCGTACATTTGCTATACTACTACACAGTAACATAATTCAGGTGACACAATACCCAAGGGTTTACAAGAAATAAAAGATCTGCAACCTTCTGCTATTTCAGGTCCTGCTTATGTTAGTGAAGAAAAGTTACTAGATTCCCACATATCAATCCACTCCTCATCATAGCAAATACAATAAGCCGCTGCTTATCACTTCAGGAACTTAAACAATATTTTCAACAACAATATACAGAAGAATTGCGAGGGGAAAAAATTGGTTTACCATTCTTCTCAGAAACATCAGCAGCTCTCATTTCAAACAGGTCCAACAATAGGTCCAACAATAAAGTAATAAGAAATCTAAATGCAGTAGTAATTAAAAGTTTTATTTCAAACCATGTTCTCACCTTGACTCTCACAGTTCTTTAGTAAAATTAATGTGGTTTTTCATTAAATAAAATACAATTTCAGCAAACAATTTTATTTCAAAACTCACCAACACCGCATTTTGAAAGCAACTTGAAAAACTATAATCATAAAAAGGGCCTGGAGAATTTGGTGTTGAAAGTTAACAGTTACAGCATAAATATATTATTTTTTGAGTAGAACAATCAAAGTCTGCAAAGGTTTATATTGTGTTTACTAATAGGTGTGATCACATGGAAAATATGAGACAAACATTAGTAATGTTTGTGCCTTTTCTTGCAACCAATCAAAAAACTTCCGAGTTTGGCATTGTAATTATCTTTCTATTTGAATTTTCTGAGGTGCAGTTCCACTCATACACATGAAAAAATATTCAGAAGTAATAATTTCTACTTCAGAGTAATGTTAAACTAAAACCAGTTGATCAGCATCTCCTTGCTCTGGTTATAGCTTTGATTTTGCAGATCCCCAGTTAACAGTGGAAAGCTGTACTGACATCTTCCTGTCTGATGTAAATGAGACAGGAAAGGAAAAGAACACTGTGTCAGTCACCACCCAAGCAAATGTCCCTGTAATCTTCCTGTGATGGAAGGCAGATATTTTTAAGCGCCATCAAAAAGCAGAACGTAGGAAATAATGATGTTTTCATAGAATGGTTTGGCATGAAAAGGACCTTAAAGATCATCTAGTTCTACCCCCCCTCCATAGGCAGGGATACTTTCACTAGATCAGGTTTCTCAGAGACCCATCCAGCCTGGCCTTGAACACTTCTAGGGATGGGACATCCACAACTTCTCTGGGCAACCTGTTCCAGTGCCTCACCAACCTTACAGTAAAGAATTTCTTCCCAATAGCTAATCTAAACCTGCCCTCTGTCAGTTTAAAGCCATTACCCCTCATCGTTTCACTACACACCCTTGCAAGAAGTCCCTTTCCAGCTTTCTTGTATGCTCCCTTTAGGCATTACTATCCCTGTAAAATCTTGGAAGTACTAGAATCTACAATAAATTCTTCATCACAGAAATTCCGTTAGTTAAAAAAATAACTTTTTTCCCATAAGACTTATTTCCAGATCATATAGGGTTAAACATAGGAAACTATAAAAGGCACTATTGGAATTACCTTCTGCAAATAAACAGAAGCAGAATCCAAATCCTCTAACTGTGACATTTGCAAGTTCTCAGTCAAGAGGAGCATAGCATAGTGTATATGCCACCTCTCTACTGATTCTGCTGTGCTTTAGGAAGCAATTTAGGGTTTTTTGTACATTTAGCACTTGTAGCATTCTTTTCCTACGAAGCAGTGAATTAATGCTCCTTGCACTTCCTGATAGAAGACATTCTGTAGGGTCACCAATGGCTTCAGGCACTGAGAGCTGCAGTAGGACATATCCAGAAAGCTGCCCATATCTGTAGAAGGTTGGGATTGGGCTGTTTTGTTTACTTTTGACAAAGTAGAAAGGTTTTATATAAAGCAACTGCAGCAGAACAGAGTTCACATTGCATAGGTAGGTTTGTGAAAGACAGCAAGAATTTGCAAAAAAGGAAAAAAAATAAACCCCACAAAACCCCCAAACAAGCAAATAAACCCTTTTGCAAAAGGAGGTTTATGTTTAAAATTTCATTCAGCAGAGGCAGCAAATTAAAGAATGATTTGTTTGTTTCCTAATCAATGTTTTTCCTTCACATGTACTCTTGCCCTATTTTCTTTCAACAAAGAAACAGATGTGCTGCATAGGTAGGCAATAGAAAGTGCACAGATTTTATTTACATACTTCAGCAAACTACTTTTTTCTCAGCTGCCATCCTATCTGTTTGGCCAGCATCCACTGTAATCTGTTCTCCTTCATTATGTTAATCTGTGGGCGGAAAGATTTCTGTCATCTTCAAATCGCTTGTACAGCAATGGTAAACACCTTGGCCTGTCTGTAATTGGACAGGTGTCTGCATTGGTGTCACCCGGCTTTTAATTCAATTAAAGAACTGGCTGCTCTGCTCTCATTACCCACTCATTTCCTCTGCACTTTCAGTCAGCCAGTGAAATTTACACTCAGCGCCTGACTACGTTAAAATACGAAGTCAGCAGTCCCATAGCAAAGATCATCACTGATACACGTGAATTAATTTATAGCACAGCAAAATAAATTTTGCAGTAAAAAACAGCCTATGATCCAATGAAGTTGGCTGACAGCTTTAAAAAACTTACCCCAACTCCTCAATTATCACACTCCCTGACTGGCATCTCTTGTCTAAACCCAGTAATTGTTGATCTGATAAGAATCCATCGGCCTTTCTAAGGTGGGATGCTAACAAAGCAAAATTTGGCCACAACTGCATGTATTCTATTAATGCTAACAGGAGAGAGGCAGATAGATTGTCACTTTGATCAGGAGATAGAATTAGAGACACCATCAACATTTAAGATGAGGGTCAACCTCCCACATTTGGGATATGAGTCCCATTCATTCAGTCTGCCACCACAGAGCAGCTGAATCCACCTAGTCTCAAAATTTACATCACAGACTACATTCAAAGCCTTAAAATCCACATGGGGAAGTGGAGACACTAAATCATTCTAACACACCACTCCTATCTGCCCAAAGAACCTTTGGAAATAAATTAAAGTTCTAACACAGACATTTTGACACAGTGACCCCATGAAACTGAATAATGTCATTTGTTAAATATGAATGTAAAGTTAACAGTCTCAAAGAGTGATCTGGAATCACACCTAGAACATTAAGCCCACTTTATATGCAAAACTAGTATTTAATTCTCTATACTTTTATTTAAATGGTCTTTAATTATTTGCAATATTGAAAGTTGAGGTTTAGAGTTGTGTCAGAGAGAAAATGCTAGGTCATTCTAGCAGATAAGGGATACGAACATTGCTATGGACAGTGGAAAAGGGGTCAACAATGAATTTATGGTAAAATGGGTGCACTGACTAGTCAGGGTGAGTTGCATCTTTATATCCACTCCATTCATCATTCTAATGCATACAGCATATAAGAAGATTAAATATCCAGCTTCTTTCCTTCATTTCTCCATAAAATAGACATTTCTTTTGTTCAGAACCCCTGAAAGGGAAGTCTCATACGTTTAGGCAGCATAGCCATATTCCACAGCATCCTGGCAGATTTTGAAAAAATAAACTGTTCACCACTAAAGTATGAGGGTTAATATTCTGTTCAGAAAAACTGAAACACAGAATCAAAGGCAATTACAGTATTATAGTAATTTCTTCATCCAGTTTTATGGAAGCATCTGCTTCACTCTTCCAATCTGTCATCCTACTGTTTCATGAAGTTGCTTCAAAACTCTACCAGGTCTTCAGAGATGAAAAGACACACTTGCTTACTGCAACTCATAGAGCTTTTACTCTGCATAATGGATTGGTTACAAAAAAATATAAATTGAGGTGAGTTTTTAAAATATATTTCCTGATGAAGCCTTCCCATAAAAACAAACCCACTCACCTACACACACAACTCACACAAAAAAACTATTTAATCTTACAGATGTAACACAAATACTAAAATTCACTTCCTCACTTCCATAAAAATTGCACTCAACATAGTGAAAGAGGACTATTTTGCAAGGCTAGTTCTAATTTTATTTTTTTTTTTAGGTAAAGTTAGCTAATTTTAATCATAACCAGGCTTTCATATGCAGCCTGAAAACTCACCTTTACTACTGAATATTAAGATTCCAAACAGAGCTTATCACACATTTGTTTCACAAGCTGAGTATTTTTTTGTCAAAATGACTTTTCTTTGCCAGATTTTTTCATTGTTGACTCCCTAACACTCTATTTCATAAGGAGTTATTTTGAAATACACCTATTGCAGTTGAAACACTTGACCTTTAGATTTACCTTAATTCTTGTGTAAGCTTTAAAACCAAAAATTACAAAATCTCCCCCTCCCCATACCTCGAGACTATTTAAATAACTTGAATGCCTGAGGTCATACAGCATCTGTCTAACAAAGTCACTTGTGTGTCGAGATGCATCATTGCCACAGTACACTTAATCACAGTCCACTGATCAGAAAAGGAAGTCCTCAACTGACTTTGTTTTTGACAGATTGTAGCAAAAACTGTTTAAGTACATGTGTCTTCTACATATGCATTTCTGAACTGAAAGCCTATGCCCATCAATCTGTCGCATACATCTGCATTTTTAAAGCATCTTCTAAGTATGGTATGATTCATAAAACGTTGAAGGACTATTGAACATGAGGACACCTATTCCAACTCTTTGGCTCATAAGAACAAAAAAAAAGGTTTACTTTAGTTATTGGATTCAGGTGGCTTGAAAGATACTTCTTTTCCCCAACAGAAATATTTCATACCAAACATGCACAAGCTCCACTGGCTTTGAAGATGCAATTCAGGTGGCAGTCGTTGAAAGAAACCTGTTACATTCCCAATAACACAGGACAACCCTCTAGCTGCTTCAATTTGCAAAAAACCTTGGCCCAACAGAGTACTGATTCTGTAATATCTACCACTAAGTTACCCTTGATCATTTCAAACAATTGTCAATGCTCGTTTTCTGTACTATGATTAAAGTTTGCAGAGAGAGAAAGAAATACTGTCCACCTTTCTGCAAACTTTTTTGAGTATGTCTATAAAAACGTATTAATAATCCCTTCTGTCCTGACAAACATTAAGAAGTTGACTTCTTTATATTAATAAAAGTATTGGTATGTAGCTAAGAGTTCATGTGAGTTTGATAAAATGTTCAGGTTTATTTAATCAGGCAATTTACATTTTGTATGAATAAATTTATAAAACAGCATTGGACTGTAAACAAGATTCATTTAGGTCTAAACTCAATCAAGTTTGAATCTTAAGATTGTAGAACACTAATATAATTTATGCTTTAAAATTCATATATTGAAAAATATGCCACTAGTGTGCTAAAGTCAGCTAAATGAAAAGAGATGGGAACCTACATTCTGCCACTCTGACTTAGAGTCATTAGGAGCTCAAGCACCACCTGACAACTCACAGAAACCTAATGGGCAAAGACAGGTCTATCGGCTACCCGATGTTGCATTAGCTGCCGCAGTCAAACAGGGAACTGAGCAGGGGCCAGGCTGCAGCTTCTGGTAATGCTCCTTCAGCTCCTCCCACCAAGACAGATGTGCCTACAGATGAGAGTGAGAGGCAGAGAGACCAAATCTTCTTACAACACCCACAGGGACAAAACAGGCCAACAATGAGCATCACAGTCCTCATCACTAAATGGATCTTAGTGAATGACACCCCTTTGTGCGGGAACGATGCGTACAGCCCTCCAGCTCTCACATGCTGTGGTATGGCATTGTAAAGCACATTCTTCTGGGAAATATTTAGACATCTTCTGTCATCTATCTGTGCTTCTAACCAAAGGTTATTTCTACAAAATGATGATAATGAGAAATAATCCACCTCAAAAATAACAGCCATTCTTATATTTAACATGGCTCAAGCACCGATGAAGCAGCTTTCAAAAACCATATTTTCATTACAAAGTTTCAGCTTTTATTACTTTAAATGTTAGTTGTAAGTAAATATAAACTAATTACACCAAACCTGTTTAGTACATTATGGCTCTTTGTATCTACATAAAAAGTTTTAGAACATTAGAAATTTGTTTCAGCTAGGAGCAGGGATTCAGGAGTCTTCCTAGTGCTCTGACCTTACATATGTTTACGATAGTTGGTTTGCAATCCTTTCCTATAAATTTATACATTCCTATAAATTTACAAAAATCTCATTAACTGTAGCATAGGAATGTTTTCAGCATAAAATATTTGCACAAACCAAGAGCTTTAAAGTAATTTCAAGTGCATGAAAGTATTATTCCAGCAATTCACTAACAGTTTCATGTGGCAAACTCCCCATCAGTGGTAAATTGCTTACAAGCCCCATGTAGATCAAAAAAGCCCAAAGAAAACAGCATTTCCGAAAAGCCACCTCAGACAGTGACTCCCAAATGCCGTCAGAGGCAGTGGTCAGGGTGCAGAGGCTGTTCGCAAAGCCACAGGCTGCTTCAGCAGTGTCGGCTGAGGCCTGGCAGAGCTTTCCCTGAGAGGGAGAATCTCTCAGCCAGCAGCTTTTCCCAGAGCATGGGCATTTGCCAGCCTGGCAGCAAGTTTCCCCCAGCCCTACGGCCCTGCTGTCCAGACCCAGCCAATCTGTCACTGGCAGGTGGCCCTGTCTCCTCTTCTGAGAGATTCTCTAGCTAGAGCACTTTCAAAACCAAGGTGCAGCCCAGACACTTTGATTAACCATATTAAATCATTAAATTAACTTTTCCTGAGATATTCATATGTCAAGCATAAAAGACTAAAAGGTGAAAAGTAATTACAAACACGTGTCACGGGAAGGAGGGAACGGCAGCCATGGGCTTTCAGAGGGGAAGCTGCCGACAACAATTTTCTCATTACCACGTGTGCAGTCACAACATCAGCCCTCGGCTATCACAGCAACAACACAGGCAGGATGAATTGCAAAACCATACAAACTTGAAAGAGAAATCTATAAGAGGAACACCAATTGCTTGTGAATTCTTTTGCAGCATATTTTATTTCAATATCATTGGCAAGTATCATTAGCATTCTTCACTGCCAATATTTGGGATCCTGTCATTTACAGGCTTGTCAATCTCCTGAATTCTAAAATGAGAGAAATCTGAATTATGGTGCGTAAAAAAACCCCACCATAGTCCTCCTAGTGCTTGTGCTTGACAAGAGAAGCATCAGAGGATTGTGGTCAGTAACACAACACCTGTTTAGAGGCAAGACAGCTGGGGTGTATCCCAGGAGTTGATATTGGGGCAAATACTCTTCGACATCTTCATTAATGACCTTGATGATGGGGGAAGTGTGACCCTCAGCAAGTTTGTGGACGATACAAAAGGGCCACTAAAATGAAAAATGGACTGGAGCATGTCTTTTACAAGGACAGGCTGAAAGAGCTGGGACTGAGCTCAGGAAAGAGAGGGTTTGGGGTGGTCTATCAATGTTTATAAATACCAGATGGGAGGGAACAAAGAAGCAACCAGCCTGTTCTAAGTAGTGCCCAATGATACGACAAGTCAATGGGCACAAATTGAAATACATGAATCATAGTGTCATAGAATATCTTGAGTTGGAAGAAACACACAAGGATCATAGGTCACAATGACCTCAGAGGTATTTTCCAACCTAAATGATTTTTTGATCATAAGTCCAGCTCCTGGCTCTGCACAGGACAACCCCAAGAATCACACCATCTGTCGGAGAGCCTGAACTCCTCTTGAACTCTGGCAGGCTTGGTGCTGTGACCACTTTCCTGGGGGAGAAAATGAAATTCCAACTGAACACAAGAAACTACACGTTTTTTACTGTGAGGGTGGACAAACACTGGAACTGGCTTTCCACAGCGGAATATCTCCATATGTGGAGATATTCAAAATTCAACTGGACATGGTCCTGGGAAACCTGCTCCAGCTAACCTTGCCTGAGCTACGGGAATGGACTAGATAATCCTTCCAATCCCAATGATCCTTTGATATTCTGGATTCCAAAGGAAAGTGGAAGCAAAAGCTTCTCACAAACCACACTGAAACAGTGTGTGTTCTAAAGCCTCTTTCATTTGTTTAAATACTGATACTAATTTATACTCCAAATTTTCATGTCAGCATGTGGAATGCACAGGAAAGCAACCCAGCTTCTAGGCTGTACTTCCTTTATTACTCTGTGTGACCAGCTGTATCTGAAGTGTATCAATGTTATTACATGCTTCTTTGTAGGCAAGATAGGCTTGCACAGTGCTCCTTGAATCCCCAAAATTTACAGGCTAACTCTATACTCTCAGCCTAGAATACAGATACTGAACACCATGTGGAAATATATCAAATAATATATCCAATACACTCCTGGTGCAACAGTCAGAACCTCATTTTAAGCGTTTAAATCTGATGAATACTCCTTTCTTGGACAGAGTGAAAAAATAGTTTGACATTTTGAAGCGTCAGATTTGGAAGGATTTTCATTTCTGATGAGTCAGAAATAGGCATTTGAGATTGTGGGATTACAGTAATTTAAAGACCTGTTTTACTTTTAATATTTAGCTCAGCTTTTCTTCTTCTTGACAAGGGTACAACAGGTGCTTCTGAATTTGACACACACAGGACAGCCTTCTCGGAAACGAGTAATGCTCTTAACTTTTTGTCACTGTGCAACAGTTATGACTCAAGACCCTACTGAAATGGTTCAAAAGAATTTACAGCTTAAGTATCAACCAAAACACAACAGATGGGCATAAAAAGCTTCAAGGGAAAAAATAAAACCAAGAGGGTTGTCAGTGCCCTCAGATACATTTGCAAGCAGCAGATTAAGTGGTGCCTAGGTTTGACAGGGAATGAAAATTTGAAGTAGGGTGTGGAAAAATGCCAGAGTTTCTTCAGCAGTGATCCCACTGAGAGGTGTGGTGCTTTCTTCTCTGCTGTTGCTTTAACAGGCCTGGCTGTTTGAGTTACTGTGGCATTTCCTCATGGAACGCAACAAAAGAATTTCTAAAGAAATTTCCCTGAAATTAGGGAGAAAACAAGCTACATTTTCCTTCTCAGCAAACTCAAAGTAAGCAAAGATAGCATCTTCTGTGGGGTTGTGTGTTTATGATAACTTTTGTTTAACTAGGAAAGATAATTCACCAGGGAAAGACACCTGGGAGTCTCACATTTGTGGATAATCAGTTCTCCATGTCCACAGACTTGCCCATTTGTGTAGGCTTCAATGAAATAAATGGAATAAGATAAAATAGCTTCAAGATTGGTGATTTAATTTTCACTTGTCTCAGCTCTGACCTCACCATGAAGAGATCAATTATATATTTCACACAATGCCAAAATAAGAAAATACATAAGTAAACTATTGGGCAGCAGTTATAAATAAAAAGAGGAAGCACTCCTTAAAACACACAAAACTGAATTGGAAAACTTACTGCCATAGCAAGTTACAGAAGCTAAAGGTATAAATGTCTAAAAAAATAAAGACAATTCTACTATAGTACATTAAACATGATGATCCAGATGCAGCTTTCAGCTGAGGAATTCCACAGCCAAACAGCTGAATTTGTATTAACAGGAACACTCACTCTACGTTTAGCACATTTCTTACATTTTCTTCCTAAGCATGTATAATCTGACATTGTCAGAGAGACCAATATTTCAATACACCCATTTTTAAGTTCTTTGGGTCATATAAGTGGACAGTGTGCTGCCATGGCAAACAAAGCCAGCAGGATGCTGCATCAAGAAAGGCATCACCAGGAGAGATAAAGAAGTCATTACCCACTCTACTCAGTGTTTCTCAGGCCACACCTGGACTGTGCAGCCTGAACCAACACTGAACACTGTGTTCAGTTTTGGTTCCCACTGTGCAAAAAAGATATGGACAGCCTGAAGAGGGGCCAGAAAAGGGCCACAAAGACGATAAAAGGATTGAGAAGCCTGCCATGTGAAGAAAGGATGAGAGAACTGGGTTTGTTCAGCCTTGAGAAAAGAAGGTTCAGGGAAGACCTTATCACCATTTTCCAGTATTTAAACAGTGGTTACAAAGAAGATGGGGACTTCCTTTTTACAAAGAGTCACATGGAAAAGATGAGGGGTAATACGTACAAGTTACTCCTTGAGAGATTCCAATTTGACACAAGAGGAAAAATTTTCAAAATGAGAACAATCAGCCATTGGAATAATGTCCTGAGGAAGTGGTGGATTCCTCAACACTGGACACATTTAAGATTCAGCTGGACAGGATGCTGGGTCATCTTGTCTAGACCATGGTTTTGCCAAGAAAGGCTGTACAAAATGATTCTTGAGCTCTCTTCCAACCTGGTATTCTATGACTCCATTCTTTTATTTTCCATTATCCAACAGCTATCTGCTGTAATGTAGTAAAAAACCAAGATCCACTTACTGCCTCCATTTAATACAAAGGTATGTCTTCTTCTACCTCCTGTAAGCTGCATGCAGATAACCTCTTACCTGTCCAGGCTGGTATAGACTAGACTTTTTCATAACCCTGACACATAATCATGGCACAACACCAACAAATTTAAACAACATTTTTGTCCTGATCATCAGCTGTGAATAAGCTATCTAATACACACATTTCTACTATGGTCTTTAAACTCTACTAATACAATTTCTGTTGCCTCATAGCGTAAATAAAGAATATTGAAATCAACAAGGTCATCAAAGAAATTGCAGTAAGGATAGAAAGCCCATGCAGTATCTAAGTTCATCACTCACAAATAGTCAAGATATTTCAAACTGAAGAAAATAAAATACATGCAAGTTTTCTCTTGAAAATGTATGGTTATGGCAGAGAAACAACACAAACAATACATACTTATGTAATAACTATTACCTGAACTTCAGGAAAGCAGCAATAATATACTGCCTGAGTTAACAGATTTTCCAAGACTACTCTACTGCCCAAACCTGAGCCAAACCAAAGCAACAGCTTTGAGCATTACATTGTTACCACTTTCATAATTGTTATGAATTAAATAATTGATGTTAGAGATTATAAAAACAAATGTCACAATCAGTTACAATGGTCAAAAATTGGTCACAATTTGTTACAATGAAAGTAAGATTTTGTACTATTGCCTCATTTAGTCACATCCAGATTCTGGTCTGTAGTATACTTCCCTCCCTTGTAGCAGCAAGCAAAGGCAGTTTGTTAACAGAGAGCTGAAAGGCAGATCTACATTACCTTGACAGGAAGAAATGTCCCAAAATGTTCTCTATGTATCAGAAAGAGTCCAGCATTTCTTCCTAAAAAAATCTGCCTCCTATGGGTGAAAAGACCTAGACTCCGGTAAACACCTCATGTAATGGTTCCTTATAGCTTCTGTCCACAACCCACAGCTCAACAGCAAACAAACCCCATAAACTCAAAGCCCTGAATTCTTTCATTCCATGATAACCTACCTCTACATCCCAGTGGTATCAACCACAGCATATGATTAGCACATGCATGCTAGTTCCCACTGGAATCAGTTAGGTTTATATGATCAAAATTAGGCAGGCAGATCAAGTGCTTTCATACATCAGGTCAAATAGTACCCTATGGGACCCACATTCAGAGTTAATTTAGGTGAACTGGATGGAAAAATAGTGAAGGAGAAAAAAAAAATCACATAAACTAAGCAAACACAAGCAAACAAAAAAGCATTCCTCCCGCCCAGATCATAAATAGTTTGGGAATTGCTTTTTAGTATTGGTGTTGTATCTTAATTTCTATTGTTCTTTGAAATGAGTACATCGCTATGAGGACGCTGACACAAATAATTATCCTTCCAAATGTTATCTATGCTGTGTCTACACAAAAATAGACAAGTGATTTTTTTACAGATCAACAAAAGAAGGTATAAGCATCCTGTGTCATTAGATATGCCTAAAAAAATGGTACTTAACAGCATTTACCTGTGAGCATACCAGCGTCAGCAAGCTCAGCACTAGTGATGGGTACATTGGGACCATCCGCTTCATATGCTTTCAAAATGTACTTCTCAATTACACCTATGACCCCAGCTGGTTTGTCCCAGGTGACCTCAATGCTGTAACCATTTATACTGTGAACTCTTGAGGGAGTTGGCACATTTTGTGGAACTGTAGAAGGATAAAATAGAAAATAGAGAAAATGGCAGTTCTAAGGAGACTATTGCCCCTATTCTTCACTTTTAATGGCTGCAGTAAATCAGACTCAACCATTAGCATAAATACAATTTATTAGAGTTGTAACTTTTCAGCATTGATTTAATATGACTGCACATCTTGAGCTATTCAGTTTAAGCTATATTTCAAAACCATCAAAACTCCATCTACATAACATTCCTTCTTGTCTTGTTGCAATTTTCCAAAAACATTTCATGTATCAAACATATTTAAGCATCACTCACAAAGAGAGGAGGTGGATTGCATGTAGCTAACAAGCTTGGGCATTATAATAATACAACTGAATGAAGGAAGACAGTACTGCAACAGAGAAGAGTTTTGATATTTATCATTTGGGTATCTAAACCACAGAATCTCACAATTATGAGACATTTCTAAATATTTGCATCCTCATTTGCAGAAGTCCTTCAAAAAATTAAAGCTCTTTGATTTATTTTCCTATTTCCACAATGCCATGCACTTGTCCTGGGGCAAAGCAGTGATTTTTAAGGCGTTTTTGCAAAATCCTTTGCTTCTGATCATAGCATAATATGAAAAGAAAAAAAAAGAAAGAAAAAAAAGAAAAATGAAAATGAAAATGTTTTAAGGAACAGAAAACCAAGATTATATATGCATACAGTTGCTAATAAAAAGAAATCATCCCATTTCCTATAACCTTTAACTATTTCTTAGATATTACTATACCAAGTAAAGGTCTGGCCAGTAACAGCTTCATCACAGATGACTGCACAAGAGATGCAAGGGAAAGACCCAAGGAACACTATGGCAGGATGATGGATGACGAGTTTGCCGTAAATGCATGTGGACTCCCTTGCCCTGCTGATGATCATTCGCTTTTCTCAACATTAAATAACCTATTTTTTGGTAATTGTTTAGTTTTATTGAATATGAATGCAGTCTTGTTTTTTATAAGAGTACCAGCAAGGAAAGTACAAAAATACTGGGAAGTTGTGATTCTTGTGTAAAGTAAGAATGTGACACTCTGAGAAAGTTTTCATTACTACAGTAATACACTGATTTTATTAGTCATGAAGTGTATCACAAGGTAAGGTAAGGTACTGTACAGCAGATGGTCTTCTCATAAGGGATATAACAAAACCAACTCAAAAATAATTAAATAGTGCAATTACTCTCCAACCCCAGGGAACATAGACTGCTCAATGCTGTGGTCAGCTTGCAAACATAAATTTGTGGTAAACCTTACAGTTGTCAGACAGTTAATATGAAAATATGCACATATATTGTGCCTTCTGGGTGGCACACAAAATAAGGACAGTAAATTGTATAAGAATGCATTTTCAAGTCCAATATTTATGCAAGTATCACATAACGTTTTATGATCATACACTGAATAACTTCCATCAAAAGAATTCTCTGCCTTGTTGGAATGCAATTAGGTTTCAATTTACAGAAGAGGGAAAGTTTGTTAAATAAAATACAAAGAAATGTAAATCTTCAAAAACTTGCTCAATAAAGTTTGCAAAAACACTGAGCAGAAGAGGAAAAGTTTTTTAAATTTTCTTCATAAGACATATAAAATATTTGATCTTTAATGCTTAGTAGATATTATGCTCCCTCTTTGAAACCTTCTCCACAAGCCATATGCTGCTTTTCTAGTATATATTGCCACATTTTCACACACAATCTATGGACTACCTGTTAAATGAATCCTTGTTCAGCAGCACTGAGTGGCATATTCATGTGCAGGTCATTTAAAAAAACAACTGTCACAAGACCTTCTTGTCTGTAGCAACTACATGGCCTCTTATTTACACACCTTGCGCCTGCTATCCCAGTATCACCTTTCTCTATACCTGATTTTGTGCCATTAAGTTATACACGGGAAAATGCTTACTCCAGCCTACTCATGTAACATGAGGTTAGATGTGCACATATGAGCACAACTACATGCATGGCTGCTCTTACTCAGTTAATGCAGTTCAATAACATCCTTTCCTCTCACATAATGACATTATCCAATACCTATTTGGAAAATACCTTGAATTATGGTAAGAAAATACTTGGCTTAACACTTTTTAGCTGATGACTGTAGTTTGGTATCTGTTCAAAGCATTACGCAGTTTTGCAGTAGTGCAACCTGCACTACTCAAAATCATAGTGGTGGGATTGTCTCCACAAAATCACAGAATGGGTAAGGTTGGATGAGACCACAGTGGGCCATGGGGTCCAACCTCCCTGCTCAAGCAGGGTCATCCTAGAGGACATTGCACAGAATTGCGTCCACACCGTTCTTGCACACCTTCAACCTGGCATTAGATAGCCTATGAAAAATGAGAGTTAGTAAAACTTAAAATTATATTTACCTGATTCTCTTGTACGAACGTGGGTCCATACACTAGATACTGATCCTCCTTCATTTGAGGCAACCACCCTATAGAGGTATTCTTCAAAGGACATGGAGAAGTACAGAGGAGGTAAAAGATTAAAAAATACTAAAAAAAACACTGAACACAATAATACATTAACAAAAAAATGAAATTAAAATTATGTGTGGTTTTTTTTAAAGAACCAATGTGCTACCTGTAAATGGTTGTAGACCACGCTCATAAACACTCTGCTCTTTTCCTCGGTACACTAAGATGGAGTCATTTCCCCTGCAGTTAACAGCACTGTCAGTTGATAGGCATCCGTCCAGATTGACTCTGACAGCACTGCTGGACACAGATGCCAAGTTAACGACAGCACCTCGCGTAAATTTAACATCCTTCATGCAACCACCGAAACCTAGCAAACAGTAAGGGATTAGTACCACATAAAGAGCTTCAGTTATTAAGAAACATTTTTGTTCCTTCCAATTCTATATTTTCAGCACTAAAGACTGTAATGTGAACAGGCTGACTTTCAACATGACATACTGCCTACACTTTCAAGATACTAAGCTGGTATGTTCCTGCCTTACTGGTCTACACTTCCACTGTTAGCTATTCCATCCCACAAGGAAATAGCTTTCTGTTTTCTCTCCTGCCACTTCTCACTTAAAAATTACTACCATAAAAGTGATTCTGACTTTTAAAATCAGCCTTCTGCTGCCTTCTAATATTTTGTTAATATACACGCTTCCTCAAACTGAGAAAAATATCCAAATTAAAAATACAATTCACTTCAGGAGATCAGACGGAGTTATTTCAGGTTTTTATGATGGGGATCTATCTATCTATCTATCTATCTATAGATAGATAGACAGATAGATAGATAAAACTGGTATGTTGTTTACAAACACCCTCTAGAAACATAACCCTAAACTATCTATTTATGATTAAAAATTTAAGAAGCTTCATTTTATGTTTATTTCTGTATATACATATATTTCTCTGTGTCCATGTGTGTAACATTCCTATCAACATTACAAATATGTTACATTAATCATTTGCAGTTTAAACACCACTACAAAATTCAGGATGCAGTTGTTAAAATCTCTCTATTTACTAAAAATTAATAAATTGATACAAAATAGTTCTCTAATATGAGTAGTGATTGGTGTTTAACATAAACCCAAAGTAAAAAGCAACCAATCTAAAGACTTCAATTCATTTAAGAATTAACCTTGCAAATTAAAAATCCGCTTCTCCCTGATCAGTGCTACTCTTTAGCTTTGTGAAAGCACTGTATTTATATATTATGTACTTTTATTGCCTTTATCATTGCAAAATTACAGATCATAGTAGAATTTGTACTTAGCCACCTGAACTGAGAATCTAATATCCTTACATAGTTCATGCAAAAAGGGGTACTGGAGGTGGACACCCATTTTGAGTCAGCCTCTGAAACACTTTCTCTTTCCACAATGCTAGGAATTTAGACAAACTGCTCCTCAGCATGAATACATCCTAATTTAAGCTCAACTCCTAGTCCACAGCGACCTGTTCAGTTTCTTAGTCTGCAGCAGAGGAAAGAATTAGTCCCGGCCGGTACGGGCATCCTAATTATAAGACAAAATGAACAGCTGTTTAATTTGCAGTGAGATGTACACTGTATAAGCTATTTTAATACATTATTTTTAGTATCTTTTTAGCTACATTTATCACTATCTGAAGATTTTGGACTGATGTCAGCCAAGTAGTCTTGTTTTTTTCCCAAGTAGCTGCAAAATAAGTAAAGACAGTACAAATCGCACAAACATTCCTGCAAAGTACCTTCCTTTTGATCTCTCAAGAGGGCATATGATGGGTCATGCAAAGGCCCACAGACTCTAGCTAAAATTTCTTAAATTAAAGTTGTAACTGTCATGGAGGTGAGGTGGGAGGAGAAGGATATTTATCCCTTATTTGCTTTGAGCAAAACAACATTCCTTTATTCAAAATCAACTACCAAGCAGCCACTGATTGCAAAAATCTTATCTAAATAACTATTAAATCAGAAGGTCTCCATATTCTATTATCTTACCATTACATCACTGTAGTCCTAAATAAAACTATGCTTTAAGCCGCAATGTCTAATCTTGTTTACCTAAAACTACATTTAGGAACACTTTTATCCTTAGAGACTCTAAATACAAATTCCCAGCCGCCATCTTCTTTTGCGGCGTGCTGAGGAGGCCTGGTGGAAAAGCAATGTTTATTGATGTGCCTCGGTATGCACTTCAGACATTCACTTTAGATGCTATGTTGCCCTAGATTCTTTGTTCACAGATCTCTTTGCTGCAGGAGTTGTGAATGCATCCACTCACGAGGCTATACCATCTGCTACAAGGCAACACTGACAGGGTATGACTGGCTAGCTCTTTCGGGCCATAAATATTATGCACACAGAACCTGAAGGAAGATTATATTATATGTGATACTTAGAGCTGGAAGAACAGTATATTCTTGAAATATCTGTGAAAGCCAGTGCATGGATTTGATTCAAACTGCTCTATAGTTGTGAAACCACAAGGCTTCCATACAGCTCTGCAGAGCTTACTTGATGCACACATTCAGTGTGAGTTCATGCATCCAAAGCCACTTACTAGATTCCCCACTAATCACTTAATGACTGCTACTTATTTGTTTACAGTATCTGAAAAATACACCATGACTGATGAAGTTTCACAACTAATGAAAAAACACATCCAAACAGAGACGATTTAGCAGACACTTTTGGCTACATTTCCTACAGTGGATCTTTTGTGGAGGTCACTAGTATCAGGCTGCAATTAATGCTTCTCTCTTTTCCCTACAAATTTGACCTGTTCCCAAACAGAAATGTCACAGTGATGGCTAAAAATATGAGCATGTCCCCTCTTTCTGATAACAAGGAATTGTAGCCAAAATCCAAATTCACTTAATTTTTTGGGTTAGAATCAGTATTGCCTAAAAATGGCCTAAAACTCTCTCAACTATTCTTCCATGTGGCAGCATCCAGCCTCATTACAGTGATTTAAGCTATGTTTACTGTTTTCCACTGGTTTTGTGTTCCGGAATCTGCAAGTGACACAAGTTGATCAAGTGAAACAAGTTTATCTGAACTGGCTCTCTCTGATGAAGATTTGAGATCATCTGGTTGGGCATCTCAGTTTACCATTTGCTACTCTCTAGTTCCCCTTCTAGCAGTTAGATTGCATCCTAGAGGACATTGCACAGAATTGCCCCTAAAACTACATTTGCTATGGACTCCAAAATCTTGTCAAGGACAAGTTTATAGTTTTGCAAAAGGATCAGGACTCAGTAAAGCTAAATAGGTAGGGATGACACGTTAAAGCAACAATGGGTGGAAAGAAAAATTCATGTTACAAATTCATAAATTTATACTATCAGCAGCAGAATGTCCACCTTGTGCATGACACCAGTTTTTGAAAACAAATGTTCTTTGTGTCATCTTACCTTGTTCTAACCCCAGGTCTTTATAAAAATTCTGAATCTCAGGTGGGATTCCTCCTATGTAGACAGGTGAGTTTACTTTCAGCTGCTGAACACGGGTTTCAGGCACCTGCTCTCTCAGTTCATTCATACTTGCTGAAATCACAGAGCCCTCCTTGTTCATGGTGACTTCATTCCACTTTCCATCACAATAAGACAGTCCCAACCAGAGATCCACATGTGTGAAGACAACACCAGTTTTTAAAAAGATGTTTAATATTCCACTTTTCAGTTCAATCTATAAATTTTCAAATAGAAAAAAATATTTTGAAAGAGACATCAAATACACAACAATAGAAATTTATTTTAAAAAGCATAATCAAGGGAGTTATGCACGAGATCAATGAACAAGAAATTTTTATCTTCAGGATAATACTGTTTACACGAAGCATACTAAATACAGTGAGTGAGTTAATTCAGAAGGTAGGAAAATATACTTTGATTTTTTGACAACAGACTTTGGCATTAATGCAACTAAAAAGACAATGAATCAGGACTGTTTTGCTGTTTTTGAGAATGAGAAAACAGTATTTTATCTATTGATTCATTTTTTAGAAGAATATAACAAGATAATAAGGAAATGAAATGTCAGACCTGATTAAGGTCTTTTTAATTGGCTGGTGAACTCAATTTCAAATTTTTCCAGTACACATTGATTCTTACATTCATACATTTCATCCTTATTCTTCTACATCTTGTAAGAAAATAATTGGGTTTGTATGTGCTTTTTGAGATTAATGTGCCAATTCTCTAATAGAAATACATTTTACTTAAATATTTCACTGCAGAAGTCTCCAAATGTTTTACTGCAAGACTCTTTATCCTAACTGAATGGAACACAAGTGGGCTGAGACTGTAAATTGGCACATATAAAGCACTAGACACTTAGGGGATGAACCGGTGGTTGAAAAATATGAATATGTCCACAAAAAGGCATTACTGTTTCTATGCCAAAACCTTATTAAGGGAAATAAAAACTACAGATTTAATACAAATTCTTATCACCGTTATTGACAAACTGACATATTTAGTTTACTGATAATATTAGCATTGCAGTGTTCATAATTAGATTGTATTTCCATAACAGGGACGCCAACTGATGAAATAACTCTGTACTTGCAGTGACACAGGCAATGCTGGTCCTATCCCAAGTGCACACTGACTTCTTGCTCATGAGACAGAGGCATTTTGTTTATTTCTTTCTTTGGGTCAGCAACTTTTCCTATTTCCATGAGTTTAGAGCCATTTATAGCTAAGGACTCTACAATACAGGTGAAGGACTGATCACGGTATCAATGTTGATGAGTATAGCTAGAAAAGTGCATCCACTGGACAAGTCACTGCTTTTCTTCACTGTTAAGAATTACTATGGAGCACACTGTGCTGGTGTGAAGAAAGCATTCCACATCCATTAGCACAGTGGTATGCCAGCAAGCCTGCCAGACCTGGAAGCCAGAGAGAGGGCACAGTGTTTGACACAGGGTCACTACTCAGCACAACCCTCTTCCAATTTACTCATCTTGGCATAGTTTTAAAGCAGGCAGTGAATAATGCTTGTGCTTTTTGTGTTGACCTGGACTGACATTTTGAATGCCCAAGTGAAGACAAAAACAGGGGACCACTGCTCAGCTTCAACTGTTCTGCATGATGAAGATAAAAAAAAGCAAAGTCCTCCATAATCTGAGCATAGGTACTGAGCATAGTTTTAGAAAAACAACAGACTAATTGTTTGCTTTAGGTAAAATTCTGGGACCACTTTAAAAACAATGCTTGATTTCTAATCTGTCCTTGGAAAACACATCATTACTTTAAACCAAAACTGCATGATGATCATCTTATTCTGCCAGACATCTCAGTTGCCACCTCTCAACAGCACACAAGTGTTATATCACAGCTCTAAACATAAGCAGCTTCCAGTTTAATTCTTAAAAGCATGCTTGCTTTTCAGAATTTGAGGTACAAAATTTCATTAATGCTTTTCTCTATTTTTTTTTCTCTATTTTTATTTACAATTCTCATTTTGATATACCTTAGCATTTAAATTTGGAATTAGGAAAACCAAAGCTTAGCCTGAAACTGGAAGATATGAGGGACAAGAAGAGCTTCCATAGTCCCACTAGCAGGTTATGGCATCTCTCTGATATTGATACAGGAACCAACTCTGATTAAAAATTTTATTAATGATCTGGGCAATAGGATGGGGTATACTCTCATCAAGGTTGCAGGTGATAGCTAAGAGGGTTGTCACTGGTATTCTAGACATATAAAGTAGCTTTGAAGAAAATACTGAGTCAAGATGGATAACAAACTGAACACTGGCCAATAATGTACCCTCAAAACGATGAAGACCAACATGCACTGGGCTGCATTAGACACCAGTTCCAAGAAGATGATTCTTCTCCTCTATCTATCATGTGTAAGACCTGGACTACTGTATCTAGTTGTAGAGTCTCTGATATATGAAAGATATTACAGCACACCAGGGTAGACCCAGTGAAGGGGCATCAAGTTGGTCAGTGGTTGGAGTACCTAGAATATGAGTTGAAGCTGAAAGAACAACGTTTGTTCAGTCTAAAAAGTAAAAGAGAAGAGAACTTAACTGTTCAACTGCCTTATGGGAAGATATAGAGAAGATAGAGACAGTCTCTTCTCTGAGGCTCATTATGAAAGGATGACAGGCAAAAGACAAGTTGTAATTGAAGAAACTGTAAGAGATCAGGGCTGGTTTGTTCGTTGTTTGGGGTTTTTTTTCCTACAATGTGGATGGTCAAAGATTGAAACAGACTGTGGAATTCGGAAAGCTGTGGACCATCCATCTGTAGAGAGATGCACAATACCCAAACAGAAAACGCATGGAGCAACCTTTTCAAACATATATTGGTCCTGCTTTTGGCACAGATTGGGAATAAATTACTCCAAAAGTCCCTTCAACTTCAATGATTGTTTGGTTCTGTATTGTACTTCTCTGCAGGAGCCAGTCTTGGCCTCACTCAATCTGCTTATATACCATAATTTTGATGATGAAAGAAATATGCAGATATAGCTCTGGGAAACCAAACTCACATAGGATAGGGGCTGCATTAGAGCCTGAATGACACTTTGTTAAACCTGCTATACAAAATGGTCTCAACCAATGTAGAACTAGAAGAGTGATTATGCCTTTACCTCCTTGAATTGGGAAGTCTTCCTGAGACTCAGGAATACCAGTAGAGAAAAGCTATGGACTCCAAAATCTTGTCAAGGACAAGCAGTCTGTGAGTCCTTTGAAAGGGACAGTACATGTTACTCATGTTCATTCCAGTTCAAAATCTAGCCCGATTCAGACCTGCCAGCCAGAGAGAAGAGGCCCAAACACAAACCCCTGAACAGTCTCCTCAGAATCAGTCACTCTTAAATGAATTCTTGGACACTGGTTATTTTACTTCATGCAGCTATGCAGATGCAGAATTCTTTGGAAAAAGTTCTTTCAAGACTTTTTTTCTTCCTTTGCAGCTTTGCAGAAGCAAATCATCAGCTACCATGTCTTGGGAGCCAGTGCCACTGCTGCACACTGGCAGTGCTTAAGTTTTTGCTGCTGTTGAAGTGGCCAGCATCAAAATCAATAATGCAAACTTTATCAGCAGTCACGGATTCTTTTAATCACATAAACTCATGAGGAAACACACGCCAGAGTGAGAGCTAGTAATTCATACTAGTGTATCTGGTCACAGTTTGCCTGTAATTATTATGCCTGGATCCAAAGATAATCAGATTGACCTATCTAGCTTGAGTTAATTCTCAGGGCATTGAAGGCATGAAAGATGTGACCTTTATGCACAGCACCTTTCTAGGACATCACTTTGTCTTGGGCAGAAGACAAGAGAGAGTCTTTGGCTGTTTGGTATCAGACCAGCCATGTGTCTAGCTACAGTCATTCCCAAACTATAAAGCTAATAAGAGAGCTGTGACCTATGCAAAGGGAAGGGTCAGGGAATACCGTCTTACAATAGCACCTGGGATAAATGGTATAGCTCATAATCTGTTTTGCTGTGCAAGTGTCTCCTGACCAAAGCTCCTAACAAAGACATCGTAGCTCATGCGCAACATGCTACACACCTCATTTTCACTTTCTATTAACCTTTTTTCGTGAGCTCAAGTGTACAGAAAAACCTTCTGTCATCATTATGTATGTGCAGAACACAAAGCCGCAAGGGTTGGAAAAGCTTGCACACATATACTCATCCTCTCTAAAATTCCTCATTTTAAGGTTATGGAGAAATTGAGTGATATAAAAAGTGATATAAAAAAAAAAATTACTTGACTTAGGACAAATTCTGAGAAAATTATCCAATCACAATTCTCAGAGCTGAAAATAGTACAAATCTGGAAGTATGAGTAGAAAAGGAAATTATTTTGTCTAACTACTTTGTGCTCTTGACTCCACTTTGAATTGAGTACTTACTTACCTTTCTTACTTTATAGTCAGAATCTATTTTCTCATGATTCTGGTAGTCTTATACAGAGCAAAAGAGAGGAAACAAGGATCACATACTATCAGAATCTCCAGAAGAACCCTGTGAATACTGTTCACATAAATAGCACCCCTGTGCTGTGAATTACACAAATACAACTCTTTTTTAAGGGGGAACAGTAGTGTACATATAACATCTTATGCTATTAGCTTGTGATCTTGGTCATCACTTGAGGGTAAAATTAAAATAATAACTGTAATTAGTAAGACTTGTTATTGGAATTCATTGTAATTTTTTAACTAAGGTTGCTTCAAAAAGAAGAAGCAAACTGGTCTAGAAGAATTCAAAACCCAGGAAAAAATGATCTGCTGGAAAAGCCAGTACTATAAAAAGAAAATATAGAGTAAGTTTAGTTGACCTGAAAAGGAGAAAAATACATTTATATGTTTAAGGTCACAAGTTTAAAAGAAAAGGCCCATTAGATATAATGCCATGCAATAAAACAGGCTGTGACATGACAGCCATTAGCAAAACAGCTGCATAACATGAAATAAATAAATAAATTCAATAATAGAGCAGAAAGGGCAGATTGGGTCATAAACAATAACAATACTTTCAAAAATATCTAAAAATAAATTATCACTTCCTGGACAAACTGTAGAAGTATTTTTTTTCCCATCCTCTGTAATACCTACTGGTTGGTGCCAGTACTAACAACAGCTGAGGTACTAAGCAACAGTGACCACAGTCTAATTACACTCAGAATCCTTGAGGAAAGAAAAATACCAAAACCTAGAGCCATGCAGCTAATAAAAGAATTTGAAAAACTAAAACAAATACATTAAAATTTAAACAAAATACTGGAAATGATGGAAGCACAAGTAATCCTGGGTATAAACAGTCTTATTTAACAGATATCAAAAAGAAACTTCATAAGCACTATCTTACAAATTTGCCTAATACAGGATTTGTATTTTGCAGTGTTGGGAAAACCATGACAGGAATGAGATGGGATTAAGCTGGACCACTAATTTATGTCTATATGTTTCAAAACCAAATGAAAAAATCTTATGAATTATAAAAAACTACATATACCTTAAAGAGAAAGCTTTATTAGGAGACTGGACAATTTCCATCCTGAACTTTTTGATTTACAATTTAATTGATTTTGTTCTACTATGGGAACTGGGAAAATGGTAACTCTATACTTGCCTAGGAATGAAGTGAACACTTTTAATACATGTTTTTCATTCTCTTTTCTAATTCAGTAAAAACAATAATTCTATGTTTCATATATTGATATCTTTCCTATTTATGATATAAATAACACAGGTAACTTAATTAAGCATCTCTTGGAGTATTTTGGTCCCCTTACACTTTGCTGTGCAAAGCACTTCAAAACTAGTAAAACAAAAATAACTTATGGTTTGCAATTTCTTTAAGTGCTAGTTTGGTTTTAGTAGACAAAACTCACAAGTCATGTCTGAATACAGTTATTTGTATTTTTGAACTTACTGCAAGATAATCTGGGCCATCTTTATTGTAAACAAACAGAAGCAATCCATTCAGTTGATCTGTTCTGAATTTGAATGAGATCTCAAATTCCATTCCACCACTGAAAACGTCTGAATGTAATTCCAGGAACCCTGGAAAGAGAGTGAGTACACATATAAGCTAATCAAATCCACAAATAAATAGTTTCAGGAAACCAAAAGTAAAAATTTAGATGCTACTTTCCACTTTGATGTCAAGAACTTGGGTGTCAAGATTATAGTTTTTACAACTTTATCACTCAGCCTTGTAAAGGACAGTTATTGACAACATACTGCAAGAAACCAAACTGGTGCAATATCCTAATTTTTTTACCTGGCATGTTTTTGGTACCTTATAGGCATCTTTTATGTCTCTACAAAAGTGAATCTTCACCTTTTACAGGCACATCAAATCTGCATACAGTTACAGCAGCACTACCTGTCCATGAACGCAATTCCTCTTTCATGCAGCAACCTTCTGTAAACCCAGTAACCAAATTTTAATTCAAAATCCAAATTTTTAATTCAAAATCCAAATTTTTAATTCAAAAATAAACCTCTATAACTAAAAATGCTTTGAAAAGCAGATCACTGCAATACTTTTAATATGATCACCTTTTATATCTCAAGAACATACTTGGATAGTGAAACAGAACAGGAAACTACCTCTGCCAAGAAAATGTGCTCCTTCTGAGAGGACAATGGGGCATCCTTCCCAAATATGATAGACATTGTTCTGCTCTTCAGCATACTCCCAATTCAAAGATTCCCAGTTTTCATAGGGAGTATGCACCTTTTTCAAAAATACATCACTAAGACACCCCACAAATCCTTTCTGTACTATTCTCTTCATCCCTGCAAAAAAGGAAAATATTTTTTTAAGCCCATCACCTGCAACTAAACACAGGAATTAATTTATATATTTTACACATGCTCTCCCTATTATATATGTCTATATGTGCATTGAAAACCAGCCATCAATCACTTCATAAAGATGGTCTCAAAGCTAAATCCGGATTTTTAAATGGATCTAGTTCCTAAAGACAGCAGCTTCTGCTACATAGCTGAAAAATATTAAACTTTTTGAGATTTTGTACACAGGTATTTTCAAATCAACAGCACAAATCTGCTCTATGGAGATCCAAGGAAAGTTTTCTTTAAATAAAACCGTAATTCTGAAGAAAGGCATGCTTCCGCTGAATAGGAAGAAACAGTGTTGCAAAAGCTAAGGCAGATGAATACATGTTTAGAAGCTTCATCAGGAAGATTTTCTTTCTTTGTTTGAATTAAAAAAACCCCAGTGATTCCTGGTTGCTATCTCTTTTTTCACTAGGGACAAAAACATAAAGCAGATTAATCAGTGGCCTTCTCTTAAATGGTATTTATAGTCAGTCTCATTTTAATTATTTACCTGCATTTTTTGAGGGAGGCATCCCGGATTACTTTGTGAACCAATGTTTTAGAAGAACACATATTTCTGGTTTTAGTAAAGTGACAAAGAAGGAAAGAGGGAGCTGGACTTCAGTGTACCCCACCAGTTTTCATGTCATAGGTGAGAATACAATCTTAGTAAACAATTTGGCTTCCAGATTAATATGAAAGAAACAAAATTCTGGAAATTAATTCACTGAGAACAGCTGATTGTATACTGGTTTTGTAGGCAGTCACCTCCCTGTTACAGGCTGGCAGATTATATACTTGACATATATACCAAATTTATATATGAAAACTTATGTTTATTGATTTTTCTGGAAGCCAGGTATGATTCAGTTCTACATAAATTCTATATCTGTAAAATAAAGGTATATTCATACACCACCAAACTCAATGCAACAATCTCTGAAGGATACAAACTGACACCAAAAAAGGCCAGCATGTTGTATCCCTGCACCCAAGTGGGATGCACAACCCTGTGCTTAAGATAACAAAAAGATATTTCATGTGTATTTTGGAAAAGAATTTGGGAATCTGTATGTAAAACACATCCATAAGTTTCACAGTCATACCAGTTCTGTGTATAAAATTCATTAAAATGCACACAGAGCTTATACGTTGCTTTAATGCTGATGATATCAGCTATATAGACATCCCAATCTATCTCAAAAGGCAAAATTTGAGAAGCTGTACAGACTTATTTATCATACCCACCTACATCCTTTCTCTCAATAGTATAGCCCTGTGGAAGTCCTCCAACAAAAACTCCCATGTTCTCTCCAATAATGGTACTGCCACTAGTTGCTAAGGAAGAACCTGAAAAAAATAGATCACTATTCTGTTATTCAATGCTTTCAACAGATTTTCAACTCAATAACAAAATATTGGTATTTTATAAAAGAGGCTAATGTGACACAATATCCTAATACTTTCCCATACAAATCCAGGAAATATTTACAGCTCTATTTTACAACAGAATATTAATACAATTATAGATTCACAAGCACAAAAAGACACTTAGTATCAAATCATCAAAGATTCACATTGGACAGATATCTCAGATAAAAAGATAAAACAGTAGTGATTTTGTGAGAAAACTGAGTTTAATTTTTTTTTTTGTATGGGCAAACACAGGTAATGGAGAAGTAAGCAGGTGAGCAATACACTGAGAAATACCAAATTTATTTAAATTAATTGATTACCTGTGTACTGCCCATCCACTGTGATGTTTCCCAGTGCTTGAATTCTTGTAGCAATTATTTGATGCCAGCTGTTATCATTGTACAGTTTTCCACCATCATTAGTTGGAGTGACTGCTACCGCAGATCCCTTTTTATAAACAGAAGAATCCAATTTAGAATATTATGAAGGTAACATTTAGAATTATACCTTACTCTTTTACAGCAATCTGTAGCATGTAACATCTAAAAATAAAGACAGAAGTCCTCTGTTTAACTTCTTTTGCACTTCTGAATGATGTTTAGGACTGATTTCCCCACTAAATTAACCTTCTCTAATAATAGATGAAAGATCAAGGATCCAGTTCAGTTTCTATTAAAAATAGAAAACCCTGTGTAGTTCCCCTGATAAAGACAAGGATGAGGCACAAATCACTGAGGTTCCTGTCACTCAGATTTTTTATTTTTTATTCATTTTTTTAATTATGTCTCTATTTAACTACTTCACAGATTACTGTGGCTGTGAAGTTTGATGCCCATGATTCAATGTGCCATCCACAGAGAGAAGCTGCATATCAGGATTGTCAATTGCAGCACCTGTCTAAAGGAAGGAACCCAAAATAGAGGTGTACTTGTAGCACAACAGATACATGTTCTGTCCCATGTTAACCTGGTATCAAAAGGACTTAAATTTCTAGATGAAAGAGTACGATAAATTTAAGGGGTTAGGAAAAAGGTCATTTCAAGAGATTCAGGAAGACAAAACTAAACAAAGAAGAAGAAGAAAAAAAAAAACAAAAAAAAAGAAAAAAAAAAAACAACAACCACACTCACCACAAAAGATAGTTATTGAAGTTGCTTTATGGTATAAGGGATGCCTGTAAAAATGCATTTAAATTCAACTAGAAATTTTACGTGGTTTTATTAAAACAAACCAAAAATATGACAAAGGGGGGTGAATTCAGGGACATCTATGACAAATACAGAGAAATCTTTTCCAAATTGCTGAGTAAGAGGAATATAATAGATGCAGTTGCCAAACTAAATTTCATGATCGTAAAGAACCAAACAAAATACCATATAAATTAATATAATGATGTAATAAAAATAAAATCAATACATTTCAAGAATTCTCTTGAGATTTATATCCTAATAATCTTCTAATTTCCTAATAATTCCCATTACACTTTCTCAGGACTTTATACCCTACTTGACTGAACTATCTGAGAACTCAAAGTTATTCTGCTGGATTCACAAAATACAATTGTCCTACACATCAGGATAGAAAAACATTTCCTTGTATAGGCACTGTACTATATTAAAGAACACAACCTCTGTAGTTACTTTATGGCTTCAAAAACCAATTTCCAAAAAATATGCAAAAGAAAAATTTGGTTCCTTATCATTTGGGGCCCTAGATTGTAACCTTGCAATAGCAAACTAGACCATTCAGCAATTTTTTTTTCCCAGATCATCTATGATTTTTTCTGGCCAAAGGACCTTAGAATTACGCATCTGTTGACATAAACAACCACTTATTTCAATTAATACTAAAAACTTCTTCTTAAAATTTAGTTTTCTGCCTTCAGTGATATTCATCTATTAGAAGCTGCATTTTGGCACATAGATTTATGAACATAGAATACATTTTACAGTACATTTTGAATTGGGGACTGTCACTGTGTATCCTATGTATCAAACTATAAAAAAGATGCACATATGTACATCATGTACATGATTACAGAAAAAATTCTTTCCTGTGAATATTTACAGCATGTTTCCTACTCCATTCAGCCAACATCCTGGTACCGAGGAGCCCTCTGCCCCATTAAAACAATACAAAGCTATATATCCTTACATATTAATTCCCACTTTTTCATATACTATTTTTTATTGTCTTCTCTCCTATTTCAACATTTTAATATTTTACAAACACACACATTTCATTATCGTAGTTTAATAATTAAAACCAGAACTGGTGTCATGCCCAATTAATGTGCCCTGGTAGCATGCCCATTAGTTTTTCCATTAGTGAATTCAACAATACTAATGGGATTACTAGCATGGGATGCTAATTGGGCGTGACATAAGAAACTGGCTTACTTCTTAGCATACCCTTGCTAATGATGAAATTAATGAGCATTTTATTAAATGCTGTCTCATCAAAGTGTACTTAGTTAGCGTTAAAATTGTTACAAACGATGCTGCATTCTAAAGATCAGGTGCCTGAATAAGTGGTTCCTCATATTATGTTTGGCAACAGTCTAGAGCATTAACAGTTTTATACATCAGAAACCACATTTATTTGTAACCAATTCAGTCTGGGACCACACAACCATATGTGCAAACCTGTGCTTAATTTTGGGGGAAGACAAAAAAAGATGGTGTTCAGGATTTAGCGTGCGCTGCGTTGGAGGTCCCTTTAAGACATTTTATCCAGAACTACCTGAGTCACTCTCTGATCACATTCAAATAGCCTGTTGTGAGATGGCTTGTCATGTACTTTGGAAATCAACACTTTGAAATCAGGGTTATTTTGCTAAGCCATACAATGTCTTAATATTTGGTAGCTCTCAGTAATAACTAAATAAGTATGAATCACTTTGGCTCTCTCATGACAACATTTACACTGAAAATACATAGAAACATCACAAATAAGAATCTTCAAAGATACTGTCTTAGGTGCCAAAGTCTGAGTGTAATTACAATTTTCCCAGTCAAGTTCTTTCAATGCCCAAACTCCTGCCACTGAGAAGATAAACAAATACTGAAATTTTGCCAATGAGGAAGGTCTAGCTGGGACTCATAGCTGGATAGGTAGTCTCCATCTCCCTTTTTTTTGTGGAGTTACAGCTTACCCTCGGACTGTGCCTACTACTTCAGCCTCTTCATGACAGGAACAACCAACAAGGAAACACAGGCAATAAGAAAAGTATCTCGTGTTCCTCCTTTTTGCTATAAAGTTTAGTACATGGATCTCCTTCTAAAGTGGAAGAGCTGGATTCAATTCCCTCCATCCTGTGAGAACAACCTCAATACACTATCCCCAGACTGTACTAATCACTAAAGAAAAAGGTACTCAACACTAGATTTATATTTTCACTTTTGGTGATTTCACTTGGTAAAAATATTCAGTGCTTCCCTGAGAAAAAGGGAAAATGACCTGCAGCCACTGAAAGATAAGCAGAAATTTAGCTGAAGTGTAGGGGTGGATGTAAAGACATGATGATAAAAATCCACAGACAGATGAAGGTTTACAGATACTCTGAGTTTGGAGGAAGATCTATGGAACAATTTGATTGTTCAGACAAGACTAAGGAAGACATCTGTTAGCAAAACCCCTCATGCTTCCTGGACCATGAGTAGAAACTGCAAAGAATGGCAGTAAAACAATTAGGAAGGAAAAAAAGAGCAGTTACACAACAGAAAAGGGAGACAAAAGGGATGGTCAGACAATAGTTGGATGAATGGTGGTGTACATGAGGCTCAGAGAAGTATGAATGGACAGGAAGAAAAGGATTTGAAATTAACACTTAGCGAAGGATGAAGCTAAGCTGGTGAAGGCTCCCCACTAGGAAGACTTGGCAGGACTATCCCAAGAGCAGACACAACAAAGAGAAAACGCACTGCTGATCATGAGCAAAGATACATACCAGCATCCTGAAAGGGACTAAGGGTAAAAATAATTAACCTGTGACAGGACACAGCTGGAAGGGAGCACAGAATATTATGCCACACTGCTAGAGATAAAAAGCAGCAGAGACACAGTTGTCATCAAAAAGAATTTTTGCCATTTTTAAGAGAAGAGCACAAAGGCAAGGCCATAAATGCCTATTATATATGCCATGATCATAACTAGAGAAAACAATGCATATAACCCTGTTAAGACACCACATGATGTCAATAAGAAGTAATTAAAGCATTTGCACACTAATGCAAACTGTGATGCACAAATGAAAGATTAAGAAATGCTGCTACAGAACATGGTCCCTGACATCGTAACACAGGAATAGCGAATCATGGGAAAAAAAGAAAAAAGAAACAAACTATGAAGAAAACATAGAAACAAAGCTAAAGACAGTAAGGTAGCACAGTATAGTAAGGGTACAGAGACTGAAAATTTTTGATAACTGTATTTTCATAGGTAAGAGATTTTGAAAAAGATACTACAAAAATACATTGATGTAGGCCACTGTACCCTACTTCTGAATCTGAGAATGTACAGGAATCTCTTCCACATTATTAATGAGAAATTAGAAAGCATTAGCTTTCAAGATAGTAAATCATCTGTTAAGACCTACACTGTTCCTGAATACCTTGAATGACAGACTTTTTTTTCTCTGAAGCCACTGAAGCAGCACCATAGGCAATTTTTTACTTTATAAGAGGCAACAGTATGGAAGTGATGATCCTAAAAATCAGCATGGGAGAGAGTTGTCTGATTGAAATGAAATAGAAACATAAACAAAGTTGCATTCATAAACAAGTAATCTGTTAAAAATCAAAATAGTAACTATTGAAAATATTAACTGAACTGAGAAGCTCTAATGACTTAATATGAGATGAGACCTGCACTTTTTTACAGTTAAAAGACAGGATAAAAAGGGAGGGGGAGAAAATTAAAGCCCCAGATCAGCCACCCTTCCATGTGTCCCCCCTCACTTCCCATTCCCCAAATATTGTGTATCCAAACAAATACAATATCTTTCAGGGAATGAGTCCAAACAAGACGACATAAATCTATTTCAGAAGGAGCAAATCTGCAAGGAGGCCTAGGAATACTATCTGAAGTACTAAAATGCTAGTTGGAAGACATCCATTCCTATTAAACAACAAACAGTGACAACAACAAAATCTAATCATTACACCTAGAAAGATCTTGAAAATGAAATAAAAATTCCTTTTCAGTTAAGTGAAGTGTAAAAGCGATAGCTTTTGTCCCTATTAAAATGTGGATGAGGGCAACATTAACAACATTAAGCATGGTCCCAAAATTTGACATATGCACTGATTCAGTTTGCAACAAGGAAAAATAAGGTAAAGCCTGTGTGTAAACGCAGTGGAAATAGTAGAAATTTGCTGGGGTAGTAGAATATGCTGGGGTCAGAAGCAGAATTAATGTTTTCTAGCATGAGGATTGCATACAAGCATGGGGATCACATACCAGCTAAGCTCTGTGCAGCACTATGCCTCCTCCACAGATGCTCCAGAGCTTAAGAGGACCTTCACTGCTATACAACACCTCCACATGGTCATGGAGCGTCAGTGTCTGGACTATAGCAGAGCTCAGGAGGCACAAGTTAACAGTGGGTTGGCACATCTCTAAATCCCCACCATTTTATGCCATTAAGCATTTCTGTTCAAGCCCCTGGAGCATCAGATAGAATGCCAAATGCAGGATTAGACACTAAGGTATGACATAAGATATGGTTGATAGAGCAACCAGATCAGACCTTCTGGCAACACCGAGTAACCTTACCAAAAGGATGCACACATATGATATGTCCACATTTTGGCAATGTAATTAGAAAATCTGATAATTACTATCCATCTCTTGCATATTTATGAAATAAAAGTGAGTCTGTAATGTTTTTTGATTCCATGAGGAGATTCAGTTTCAGGATGCAGAGAAAACACAAAATACCCGAACAGAAATGCAAGGAATGTGGCATTATTTTTCATTTTGTTGATATTTCCCTCATTATTTCTGTCTTTGCATAATGGTAACATGCTGATTTCAGAAGGAAAAAAAGTCTCAGGAGGGGATTCTTAAAAACAATTTACTACAATTATATAATCTTTATTTACTATTTCAAAACCTTGTTCAGCCCACCTTCAAAATCTTGCCACTTTAATTTGTAGTGGTCTTTGCTGGTACTGACAAAAAAAACCCAACTCACAAAAATGCAAAAACAAAGTCTTAAATTGTGGCACACTTAATAATAAAAGAACAAAGCTTAAGTGTTTCAGTTTCCCTCTCCCAAAATCTCTAGTTCACTGAGGGTTCAGAGAAGCAAATGAACTTGTAACAATTAATTTTTTTAAAAAAATAAAATTAAAAAAAACACACACAAAACCAAAACACAAACAAAAAACCAAAACAAAAATCCAAACAAAACCAAAAAAACCAAGCCAAGGATAATCATGTAAAAAGTACTGAAACAAATTACACAAGCAATTTTTATAGGATCCTGTGTTTTGTTGTACCTGTGGATCAAAAAGAAAGTAAGGACGTCCACTCCTCAGCTGCAATGCAATGTATTCCTCCTGATTGCCAGGTGATGCAGAGAAAAAAATCAAACCATCGGGCTCCTGGGTTCTAAATTTCACTTTAATACCTGGTTAGAAAAAGCAAGTAGATGGTTAATACCAAAAGCTGTTCTTTTGCATTCTAACAAAAAGTGCCAACACAATATTGTTTTAGAAACAGCAGTAACATTGCAAACTAAAATCATGGAAGTTCTGTTCACCTAAAGCCCTTGCTAGTCACTGCAGGAGAAATGTTACTAATCCCAACTGAGTCAGCCTTTAATAGAAATTTCTGTGAGCCCTTATTCATCTGTAAAAAGAAACATGCAGTTGTGACATATGCTGCTTATGTTTTAAATGTGGATAGTTGATGAGAGTTGATGTTTTACATGTAAGGACACTTGTCACTTAACATTTCTGTCAGTAAAGTAGTAATGAGGTTTCTGCATGCAAGGATCTCTATGAATAATAGTAGGGCTTTGGTTCCAAAAGATACATATGTATGTGCTCATATGTATATTTATTTATATATATATATGTTCTTCTCTAAGTACATACATCTAAGTGCACAAAGAAGACCTGGAAAAGAAGCAGTTTTAACAAAAATTGGAGATATCCCAAGAAATAATGAATGAACTAAGCTTAATTAAGAACTTTCCAGATCATTATCAATAGTCCTCCATTTGATTTCTGATAAAATCTCAGCTCATGAAATGTCATTTAAATGACATACAAGGAAAACAACATTGGGGGTTTTTATAACAGCTTATTGTTGTCCAGTGTGTAAACTTAGGAACTAAGAACACATTAACAAAACAATTCATAAATTAAGTAACCAATTTTGAGAAGCATAATTATGAATTAACAAGTTTTGGAAAACCACAGTGTTTTATTACTATCTTTTATGACTATTTTTAAGCTATCTCCTGGAATATGATCAGTAACAAATTAGAAAACTGAAAAAACATATGACCAATTTGGCCCAGCTTCTCTAACGTGCAAATCCAGATGCCTCAGGCTGAGTGCATGGGGGAGCCATTCCTTTACTGTACCAATTCTTTGCAAAGGGGAATGAAAAGGCAGCAATAGCAACATCCACCTATACCACACTTTCACAACATTTCTGCATAAGATGCTTTTACAGAACAGGATAAGTTACTGGGTTTTATATGTATATTTAAAACTATCCATAGATAGTGATGATCTCTATCATCACTATCTTAAGTCAGGTAGAAAATAATAAGTGACTAAAGTTTTTATTGCAGACAGCACCTATATTTAAAAAAAATAATTAATCATAATTCTGGTGCGCATTCTTACTAGATCATGCCTGTTAATCACGTGAAGAAATATCCTTTGACCCTGTTACTTAATCGCATAAATTTTTCCATGCAAATCACATAATGCAGTCACAGATATGAAACAGTCTCTACACAATGTAAATCAGCCATGCTATTAAATACACCTGAAAAAAGCAGTTGCACACAAGTAACCCCCTGCAAGTAAAAAACTCAGTGTCTATACTTGAGGAAAAGCATAGCTTTGCCTGGCTCAGAAATAAACACTTTTACTGTACTTTGAGGTTCCAGGTATTTCCAGCTGCAGTATCTGCTGGAGAGGCTGACACTGATGGCCTCTAATCTCAGCAGTGGGAAGCATAGTTAATTTAACAAGATGACAGTATTTTTATCAAGCTGCCAAAAGACATTTCTGAAGACCAGAGGATCCCTCCTCACACCTAATTCAGAAGGACAAACACAAACAAAATAATTGAGTTTCTGAAAAACACCATTCTTGTATAATAATTGTGTTAGAAAATATAAATTGCATGGTTCATAACAGTGATACTGGAGCAACTCTAAAAGTTTTTAAATGTTATTCAGGAGTTCACTTTTTTCTTTGGACATTGAAGAGTCCTATCTGTAGAGCTGCCACAGCTTTGTATAGATTATTAATGACTAAGGAACGATTATTTTCTTCTAAATACATTTATCACCTATTACATAACTGAGAAAACGACTGCCACTTGAAGTTCAGGTATCTTTGGAATCTCTCATGTAAGTTTATATAAGTTAACTCTAAATAAACACTTTCATACCTCAATATTAATATTTTCTTGTCTTTCTAGAAGTGAGTGCAATAGAGAAATGAAATATTAAGCAAACTTCTGCCCCATAGATAATATTTTCACTGCAAGACAAAAACTTGTGAAATTAATATTTTTCACAGGAACATACTAATTAATGTTGGAGCTCATGGTCAAAACAAAGCATAACCAGAAACCAATTCAGATTTGTACCAACTACATGCATGCCATTTTTCTGTCTTATTGGCACTGAACACTGAAAATGGGTCTTACTTAACCTGAACACAGATAGCGTTCCTTTGAAAATCTGAGGTTTCACTGAACTTGAAAATCACACTGGATTACCAAAAAACTTTTCCTTTGCTTTGTAGTAGGGGAAAGGAGAGTGAGAGATTTTGCAAGAAAGTTTCTCAAAGAGTTGTGTCTATTATTTCAGTATGCAAATCTAAAACCTTGATTTCAATGTTAAATATAACAGATAAATAGAAACATAAACAAAATAGTGACATTACAATTACTTCTGTAATTTGTCATATACAGAAACTGCATCTCAGCCACACCACAGACCCTACTAAATCTTGGACGGAAAACACGACCATCTATGTGGCATAGTAGGAATGTACTTCTAATCAACTGAATCTTGAATTGCAACTCAAGATTTCACCTACCAGACCTGTTTGTGTGACAAAAATGATTGTTCCATAAGAAGTTATCATTTCTGGGGTAAAAGTCAACAGGAAATTCTAATACAAATTAAACATCAAAGTATGTCATTCAAATAAAATCTTTAATTCCATTTCAAATTACAGTAGCAATTGGAGAAGCTGTCAGAATTCCTTCAATGATAACTAATTTATTTAATTTCTGTAATTGAATTTCTTTAATTATAATGGCACTGTACAAAAAAAAACCCCAAACAAACAGTGTATATAGTGGACATAAAAGACAAAAATAAGAATACACAGTCATGAAAAGAACAAATAAAATAAATTACTAATATTAGCATTAATACTACATTGGACAATTTAGGGATATCCCAAGTCTGTGTTAGGGCAGACCAACCTTCCATCAGGATCCACATAGTTTCAATTTATGGAAAAGCATAAATTTCTGTCTTAGTTTCAAAGATGGCACAGGCAGGTTAGTAGAGGAATGAGGATGTGAAGAGTGACCAATGCAGGCATTTTTAAAGGCATTCAACTGAGGCACAATATCAGCAAACCCTGACAGTGACAGTTTCAACAGTCCCTTTTAGTAACAGGCTGATAAAACAAGTAAAATTATATACTATTACTCTAATATTAGATGCATTTGAAAACATTTTCCAATTTCATCATCACAAACATCAGAACACAGTTTTTTGTCTAATAAAGAAAATGTATGTGGTGTGATTTTTATATCCCCTCTTCACCTGCCTCGTGTAAGTTTAGCAAGTCTAAGAACTTCAGCAACATTTCAAATTCAGACTATCTGGATTCAGAGTTTCCCAGCTCCATTCTGTATGACTCACAAGACCTGCAGAAAACTATTTAACAGCCAGCAATGCGCTCTTGAGAGGCTGACTGTGTTTCTGGCAAGTTTACAGAGCACACGGGATTATTTTGAGTTTAGAAGAAGCAGTTGGCAGTCGGTGGGAAAATATAAATAAATTAGAGCAGCTCCTAGATTTGCATCACATATACTAAAAATTTATAATTATTACAGCAAAAAAATCCACTTCTAACTAATGCTAAATACTTTTTTTCTTGCAAAATAAAAAGTTTAAAAAGTAGCTTTTGTTTGACCAAGAAACTATCCACCCAGACTGTAGAGGGTTTTCTTCCTGTAACACTTCTTTTCAAGTTAACTGAATTAAATTTAGTTTTACTAAAATAAAAAAAAAAAAATTTCAAAAAAACCAACATTTCAAAACACAAGAACATTCACATTAGTCAAAAATTGTCTTTTGACTTTTTGGAATTTGCAGGAAGAAGAGTTGAGGGGAGAACGTAGGCAGAGGGTCAAGGCAATTGAAAACATCTTTTACAGTAACAGCTGTGAGATTTCAGTGAAGTGACATACTTAAAAGCTAATTTTGTCCATCCATCCATTCAGCAAAAACACTTGTAAAGTACTTTTCTCTACAACTAGATGTTCAGGGTCCTGTTCAAAACAGCCAACAAACAGAAGACTCATTAAGTACATAGAAGTTGCTACAAGTCTCAAAAGTCTCATGACTCTTCATCCAAACTCATATATAACCACAGGAACAACTCTATCCAGAAGTGCTAAGAACAGCCAAAAAAGTGTATTTCCAACCTTTTCAGTGGTCAACAAGACTAGTGTTAATTTTCATAAATAAAAAAAGAAACCCAGTACCTGGAAAATCACAAAGCATTTTTAGAAATGAATTTTGCATAATCTGTGAAGCACATCCATGTTCAGTGAAAATTTTCTCAGAATTATACAATTGTAGAAACATCTGGTGCATTTCCATTCTACTTACATTGTTATATGAAATGGTGTAAATAATTACATAATTGTACGTTTCAATAAAATTAACAGAAAATATATTGTTGGCAAAGAAAGTAGTCACTTTATGCTTACTTAAACCCTTATTTGTGCATAACACCAGCTAAAATGAATAGAAATTCTATATAAAATTTTGACTACATCATTAGGCTCTCAGCAGTCCCTTCAGGATGACAAACATTAAGCGTTTATTTAACATTAAGACTACATATTAATGCTTTTGCTGAATCAAAGTACATTTTCCCACAGAAACTATAAAACAAAATTCATTTTTAACTGGGGAGGGGATAGATTACAAGTAAAACTCTGAGTTATATATATCCACTGAATTACCATTTTGGTGTTATTCTCTCTCTGAGAGCGATTCTGCATGCCTCATGGCATCACAACAGCTAAAAGAGATTTAAATGGTTTTTCATATAAGAAAATGCACCTGGAGAAAAAATAAGAAGGAAGGCTTCCCAAAAATGTATCAATATTCAAAGCAGTTTCACATAATGGATGTTCAAATAGAGGAAAAGAAGGAACTCAATGGACACTTCCCTGGACATAGTCATGAATGCAAGGAGTTCCTCACACTTTGTGATGGTCTATAGTTTCCTGCATTTTGTTGAGAGAAGATGAAAAGTTTTCTTCCCAAATCTCTACAAGATCTTTTGCTATCTTTGGAACAGGATCAGGCTCCATCTTTTACTGTTACCTTAATGTGTTTGAAAATATTTTCAAAGTTCATCATCACGAACATTACACTAAATTAGTAATTCCATCAATGAAGTAAATGCTATTAATGTTTAAGTTGTCTTAATTTTTTAGCAGAAATTATTTAAAATATATACTTAAAAGTCACATACATAGCTACATATATAAATATATATGCGTGTATGTACACACACATACGTATTTGTACAAAAAAATTCCCAGACTTTTTCCCAGACTGTAACTGGAGCGGAGCCCCTTTTTGTTTGTGATCATAGTAAAAGCAGGAGAAGTTAAAAATCCATTGTTTCTAAAGTAGACTATACAAAAGCCCTGTATTTTGAAAAAGTCTAACTTTATTCAGAATGACACAAGTCAAAGAATTTTTAATGTACTCTTAATACCTCAAACTGCCAAAAGCCTAAGTCAAACTAAAACGCTGAGCAAACAGAAACACAGAATATGATGAGTGAATGACAGGGGGAAATATGCAACACTTCTTGTGGAAACCAACTATCAGGCAAAACTCCAAATCCTCTTGATGAGAACTGAGTGTTTCTTTTACACTAAAATGACAAATTTGATACCTGTTTTTTCTTATTTTCCTTGCTACCCCATTATACCCACTACTGGTAAAACAAACAGGACATTTTAGCTTTAATCTTCTTACTACATAACCCAAATAACTTCAGTCATGTTTGCATTAATGCTGCATTAATCATGTTGTTGCGTATTAATGAGTTTTCAGGCTATGCTAATTACTGTCATAGATTCTGCAGCAGCCCATTAAATATACAAATTACAGAATTAAAGAGCCAGAGCTCTTCATGATTAATCTTTAAATGGAGAAAAACTAATGATGTCTGTACAAAGTTTCTCTCCACTTTTGGCTGACTGAGCCCAATGAACAATCAATTAGAGTATTTGAAGAATAAGAATATTGCTCATACTAAAAGATTTGTTATGCTGTTATTCTATGGAGAAGACATATATTTATAAGTTTCTATCAAATGGACTTCTCTAACATATTCCAGGCTTTAAGGTCTCCTGAAGTGTTGCACAGGGGTAAAAGCTAAAGGATATTCCAATCCATTATCGCATACTCATAGGAATCTGCTGGTTCTATATGAATATAGTAAATCAATCTTCCCCTTTAAGCAAGGACAAAAGTCCTGCTACTCCCCAGTAGGAAAGATTTACAGCAAACCTTAGTGAAAAGAAAGCTAAGATAAGTTTAAAGTCATTTGATAAGATTTGATGTATTAGTAGCACTTTATCCCCTCACTTACAGAGTGATGCTGTGTCAGGAATAGTGCAATACCTAGTGGTTAAATCAAGAGATTCAAAATCAGGAGACCTTGAGTCTGCACTCAGCCAGTGACTGAGAGATGTCACCTGAGAGCCATCACTTAAACCATCCTGCCTCCATATTCCTCCTTCTTGAAGAATGGTGGCCAATATAACTTGTGTGAGGTTCTGTAATATTTAAGATATTCATTACTGTTTTGTCCTCCACAGCTTTAAAATACATATAAAATCAGCAAAATACCCACATGTATTGAGAAAAATCACCTAGAGACTAGGTATTTACTGACATTTGAGAAACATTAATATATCCCAAAGAGAGGATTAGTTTACCCTTACCCAAACACTGCATATTATGCAGAACATCACAAGACCTTCCTAAGAGTGAATTCTCAGTCTGTATCAATATTACTCTGCACATCAGCAGTTGTGGTTTAGAATTAACTGGCCATTGGAGATCTGTCCTATCATTTCTTTATATCGTGAAAAAAAAAAATAAACCACACTTCATACATTAAAGAACTCACATTTACACAAAATAGCTTTTTAAGAAAAAACAAACACTCTCAGAGCAAGATTGATCATGGTATGAGAATACTTTCATATGAAGATAAAGTGAAAAAGACTGGTTTGCTGCAGTCAGTGCATAAGAGGACATAATAAGAACATAAGAAATTGTCTAGGAAAGGCAGTCAAGGAGGAGAGAAGCTTTCCAACACATGCTCAACACACAAACAAGAGCATTTAAGGAAAGTAAAACAATAGAATTCAAAGTGAAAATGTAGCTTTTCACAGGTGCTTTACAACTCCTCAGTGAAAACAGAAACATGGTTAGGACAATACTCAAAATATTGACACAAATAATCTGAGAGTTTAGCAAGACCCAAAAGAAACTGGTCAGTCTGCCTACCAAGATTTATCTAACCAAATAAATGAAGGTCTCACAAAAACACACATAAGAGATCAGTGTGAAACCACACAGGAAGATGCAGGTGATGCCATTATCTGTTAGCATCCTCTGTCATTAGAGTCAACAGCCAGTTCTTTACACAGACTTTTAAGCAATATTATCATTAAAGAAACTATTATACTGACTCAAACTCATTTATTAGGCAAGTAAGTCTTTGAACAGAATTCATAACTGCCTTCCACTCATGTACATTGGGAAAGTATACAATGAGCATAACATCCAACCAGCATTACTTCCTCAAACCATAGTTACCAGAGAGGAAATAATATCTGTCATCTTGAAACTCATTGAGTCAAATGTTGCTTGGGATAAGGATCAGCTGCAGGTTGGTTTCTGTGTTGCTAAATATTGAGGGGAAATATGAACAAAGAAGAAACATAGAGGCCAATATTCAGCTGATGCTTTCCTTGATGTTGGTGGCCAACGGGAGCAAAATTGAGAAAACTTTATGCAAACATGAGGTCTCTCAAAATATTTTATTTATTTATCTTTATTTATGCATTTTTTCATATCCTAGAATAGTTCACCAGACTCCAATTTTAGAAAAGGAAGAAAATAGTTTCTAGGACTAAGAATCCTCTATGAGCAATTTCATTAATTCAAAGGTTGATATTTAAAGAATGGAAACAGAGGCAAGCATTCATCTTCATTTCAGAATAAGTTCTTTAGAGAAAGAACTGTATTCTGTTACCCGTATGTGAATTAGTGCATAAAAAAGGTCATCTTATGCAACAAGGGTAAGGTGGGAGAGGCTTCTAGGTGTTAATGTAATGCAAATCATAATTACTAGAAATATGATGACAAGAAGAATCACTTCAAAGATTTACAACAGTGCAATCTATAAAAGGTCAACATCACAGTGAAATCAGAAACGAGCTGGAGGTCAGTAGTTGTAAATAGCACTTCAATTATAAGCCTTTAGTTAGTATTTCCGGCTGTAGCACAAATGTAACACTGCACAGACAGTAATTTAACTGATCAAGGGAAAAGAGTAAGACTAGAACTGAGTAAAATGCAAATATATCAAAATTAAAGCCAGTGTAATGATCTGAAACACAGCAGATTTAGACAACTGTGCATTAGCCAAGGCAGAATCCCATAACACAGAATCTCAGAAGCTGAAAGTACAATAAGGTGGAAATCCTGCAGCAAGTGAAGAGGGTTATTGATCAGGCAGTGTACATATGGAACAGAAAAATAACTAAAACAAGCTAATAAGTGTCTTGAGGAATACTACAGGACAAAAATAGAAATGTAACAAGGAGGGGGGGAAAAAAAAAAAACACCAAAAACCAAAAACCCTGCAGAGAGAAATACAAAACCATAGAGCAAACATGCAACAAAAACCATAGTTTAGAGTTACAGACTCAACAACAAATGCCACTCATGGTAGAAATGGGGGGGGAAAAAAGTTAACAAGATATTCAAGTTAATGCAGAGATTTAAGGAAGACTGCAAAAAACCTGCCAAATTAAGAATTAACTGAAAGGAATATGTAATTTTTCCATCTAGTAGTTTTTGTGGTAATATTTCCCTCGACTATTCATGACATAATAACATTTTCCAAAGGAAGCCCAAAACCGGTTTTATTTATAGGAACTAAGCTCACAAAAGGATTTCAATGGAATGATCAGGTGCAAGCTTTATGCACAGATAAATAGGCAACTGTGAAGGTTCACTCATTGCCTTCGAAGTTACTTGATACCCGAGGGAACTACACCTTGAAAGTGCTGCAGGTCCTGCTTTGAAAGAGTTAATAATATTCCACCACATTTTGTTCTGTTATCTCTGTTCCTCTGTACCTAGGAACTTCACACTGTGTGAATTAAGTGCTTTATGGGGTTTGGCATGAAATGTTTACTGAAAATATATCCAAACACTCTGTAGCAATTGCACAAAATATTTTACATTAAATATGATCCAGAGCTACCAACACGCCATCTCCAAAACCACAATTTCAGTTTCAGTGAAAGCAAAGCCCTTGTAGATCAGGATAGAAAAGAAATGGAAGTTCAGCCCAACCTCTCTTGCACTGGACATGTAGATGATGGCATTTTTCATTCTGGGATTCAGATGCTAAGTGAAATCAGTTTATTCAAAACATAGTCCTGGAATATGAGAAAAAAGTACAGCTGTTCCTTTTTACTGCAAACTCCTTTTCATTCTATTGTTAGGTCCTTGCCTAGATTACTACTACTACTACTACTAATAATAATAATAATAATGGCCAGACTTCGCGAACGAAGAACTGTGGAAGGTCTTTGTACGCCTTCCAGCCTGCGCATTGGATTTATTTTAGGTGGGACACAGTGCGCGCAGAACTGAGCCCACCCTTTAATCCTAAGGTTCGTCTGCCGGGGCCAAGCGAGCTTGGACAGTGGCAGCGAGGTCCTCAGGACGTAGGTGGATTGCCTTACAGGGCTAACGGGCTCCACCTACCCGGGGAGTTTCCCCGACCGGGAATCGAACCCGGGGCTCGGCAGTTACAGTGCCGTGTCCTTAACCACTAGACCACCAGGGGCTCCCCTAGATTACTAGTCTCTATCAAAAGTTAATTATGCCCTCAATATGAACTTCAGAATAGATCAGAGTCTGTATCTACTTAGCTCAATCAGAAAAAAGACCTAGTGACTTCAATGAGTAACCTACCTGAGGCAGAGTTTATTTTACACTTATTTCAAATTGTCTGAATTCATGAGACAAATGCAAAACAAATTCTAAAGCAGAAGACTCCTAAAAGGCAATGTACACAAAAAAATAAGGGAGGCAAGTTGGACAATTGTTATCAAATTCAGTCTCGAATGCAGGAAATTCTACTGAAGAAGGATATGCAAAGGAAGCTGCAACTGAAGAAAGTGAGAAAAAGCCAAAGGTATGCACTTTATCTTTCCAATCCTTTGTTTATCACAGTTTTGTGGACCATTGCAGTTGGTGCCACTTCATGAAGTGTCACTGAATAGTTGATTTTGTACTATTTGTAGTTGTTAGAGCTGTACTTTGAACTGGTTTTAGGTTAAGGACTTTTATTTTTGCCTTGATTGGTTTATATCTATGTCATTGACTGGTGTGATTTGCATTTTGAACTAATACAGTTCTGCTCACTTCCAGTGCAATTCCACCTTCAATCTGGTCCAAATATTTGTGCAATTTTTTGCCCTTCTTCTCTACCCATCTTCTCCACTGTTCTCTGCCCCCATACATCCTTCTCTCTGCCCTCCTTCTATGTTCTCTGACCTTCTCTTTTGCTTTGCTCCTTTTTCCTTCTTCCTCACTCATCTTCACCCATATTCTTCACGGTTCTGTCCCCTGTCTGCCCAGCTCTGTCTGCCTGTCTTGGACCTTCTTCAATCTTCTCCGACCTTCTCTGTTAGCTGTAATCCCAAAAGACGGCCTCGGCCCTGCTGTCTTTAAATGACCGTATCAAGGCATGAAAGTCAACAGGATAAAGCCAACATAGTGGGTCTGTTACTGTAAAGGTTAACTACTATGCACTACCTAGAATAGAAACAGAGGTAAGTGCTGCAGTAGAAGCTAAGAAATCTAGCAACTTTCTCTTAGAAATTGCTTTAGCATATCTGTGATCCCCGCTTATTCTCCCTAATATTTCCAAGTACACAGAAGGAAATCACAGCCCCTGGACTGATTTTGAAAACAGAACTGGGGAGGGAGGGGAGAACCACCTGTAGTAGTTGTAGTAGCAGCATCAGTTGCTGTTATCATTTCCTTTTCTTTGTCAGAAGGCCCAATAATTGAACCAAGGATTTCATGTTATTTATCATATGCTAAAGCCACAGTCACCAAGTTCACCAACATTCTCTGCTCAGCCAAGCTTCTATACAAAGCGTGCCACAGAAAACACGACCCAGTGCAGTAAGCCAGCTGTGGAGGTTGTGTTATCAATTTGCAGTCTGGCTTATTCCCAAGAATCTGCACTCACTGTAATCACTAAACACACAGAGAAGCATAAAACAAAAGTAGCATGGCAATGAAATCACATTTATCCATAGCAGTATGAAATACTTTCAGAGTGATAAATACAACTCAAATCCTCCCTCTTCTCTGGTTTTTAAGAAAGCAGTACGGTGGTATGTGGTGGACAGGATAAAACTCCTATACCACATCCAGCAATACAGCTAACATGACCAGTACACCTCGCAGTGCACAGTTAGGACCAGGTATTACGTCCTGTGTGCAGTCACCTACCTGGACAAGCAGGATGTTACATGGCAATGCTGGCAGAAATGGAACACAGAGGTAATACTTTCCTCCTACCCAAATGGGCTAGCTGCTTCACAGAAGAGCATTTGAGCTGAGATTTTCACTGCGTGTCCAGACGCAACAGCACCAGCAGTGGTATCTGTTGGTGTTTCAGTGCTTTTCCATGTACAGTAAGGAGTTCATAATTTTCCCATGACTCTAATCAGTTCTCAGAGGAAATTAAGTATATCTCTAAATTCTGAACTACATCTATTGGTACAATCGGTAGAAAAGGCGATCCAGAAATCAGCATGATCAAAGACATTTCAATGTTATGAACAGCCATGTAAATCAACCTGCAGGGGCTTAACAAAGGGTAGAATTTAGAAAAAACTTCAAATTGAGGTAAGCAAGAAATTAAGGAATATAGAAAACTATAATGAAATTAATTGATATAGCATATAACATTTAGTAAACACCATACTAATTCTATTTGTCCAATGTAAGTTAAATTGCAACATTAAAGCTGTCCAGACACAAGGATTAAAAAAATAACTGATTTTGACAAAATTTCCCTTCTCTGCCTTCTGTGTATATGTAGTTGATCCTGTCTTATGCTTGGACTATAAACTCCTTAGGGCAGACATTGTCAACTTTTTGTTCCCAATACAAAACAGACATGTAAAGATTTAACATTCAACTTATTTTATTAATCTTAATAAAAAGAGATAAGGCCAATACTATAAAGACTTTCTTTTAATTTCTTTCACATAGCATGATATCACTTAATCTCCATATATTGTGATATTTTCTGGCAGTTATTGATTGAGCCTATGTCATCTTCTCAGAATTTTAATTCCTTACGGGATTCTTGAATTAAAGAACACTTCACTATAGACTGACTTTGTGTTGATTTTTACATTATTGCTCAAAACTTGAGTGATGACAATATATGTGACTAATTCAGAATTATGGCAATAAGGAAATTCTCCTCTTCTGCAAAATTCACCAATAATTTTTTTCTTTCTTCTCCCTCTCTCTTTCAAATTATGAGACTTTCTGCAACAGAGAAAATCATGATTTATTACACCACTGTAACAGATTAAATCAAAAAGTGGGTGATTGGACATACAATATTACTAAGAAGTATGAGACTTTATATTCTTTTGTTCCCAGTGTGATCAGTTTTGTATCTTTACCACTTGCAATGCCGCATAGAAAAACACCGACATTAAAAAAAAAAAAATCCAAATCACTTTTTTTCCTGCCCGTGGATTCAGATTGTTTAACTCCGACTGATTATTTTAAAGTTTTGCTTGCAGTGCTAGAGCACTATAAGGGAAATGGCAAAAAATTACTTCATCCTTAACAATGCAAAAAACCCCACATTTATAGATGCATTTAAAAACACTAAATTAAAAAAAAAAAAAAACCTCAAGCTAAACAGTCTCTAAAAGGATGAACTGTGTCATCGTAGTAGCAAGGCATGTGTGTGTTCCTCCACACAAGCAATTGCATATGTGTGTTCCTCTCTTCCACAGAGGAAAGCTGGCCAAAGGATCTTGAACAGCATGTGGCCCTCGGCCGTGTCCATGCAGGAACACTGCCACAGCACCGGCAGCTGACGGCAGGGCTTCCAGGCACAGGGACCAGCAGGTAATCCGTATCCCAAACTGCTGTAGAAAGCCTATATCGGACTATCAAGGCTGAAGCCTTATGCCCAGCTCAGCCCTGTCCCACAGAGAGAGCTCTGGGCAGAGACTGGCTGTGAGCTATTCGCATATTTCCTCCCGTAATGTGCAGTAGCAATCCTGAGGCTCTTGGATGTAGAAAGATTTCAGTTGGTGTTTTATAAAGCCAGAAGAACCAGGCATTTCTGTCTTAAAGCAGTTTGAGCACTGGCCGTTTCTCAGGCTGGCTACAGCTGGTGGTCACTTTGCAATTCTGCAGAAGTACTGTGTTGCCCTGATTTCCACCTCTGACATTTCCCTGGCCCTTTCCTGCCTATGTGAAAAGCAGAAGGTCTGGCATAAAACCAATTATGCAGTCTTTGCTTCACCCAGGATTCCCATTCAGCTCGTTTTTCCCCCTTAGTGCATGCAGTTCAGTAGCATAACCAAGTTTACATAGATATATCCTAATTTTTTGAAAATTAATGATGCTAACGTGACAATTTAACATGAGTTTGGAATAAGCAGCTGAAATTGGCCTATTTCAATCACTGAACTGAAGCAATTTGAGAGAGAAAAAAATATAAAGCAGATGAAAGAAATATTAAAGAACGCTAAAGGAGGAAATTAAATGGGAGAAACACCTACATTTGAAAGCTGGAGTGCAGAGGCAGTGTTTTTATAACAAATTTCATCATTTAAAAATAATGAACAAAACCTCTAAAACATAAGAGGTTAGTGTGCAAATTTTTTTTAAAGGAACTCACTCTGAATTGTGCCAAAATTTCCGTGGAAAGGATGACTTTCATCCCAAGATAAAACTCTCTTTTCCTCCTACAAGTGTTCCCAACACTAGACATTCTCATAAACACGTATTCCCCACATCCCCTTGAATCTTCCCAAGAAGGTTTCACCCTGGTACTGCAATTCACTTCATAATTTGTTTCTGGCTCAAAAGATATTACCTGGGATAGTTGTACCTGACAGTCTAGCCTTCCTTTTGTTCATCCAATTATGAATGTTGATGGGAACAAAGACTGTAATTCGTGTAAATAGATTCCCCCTCCTCCCTCCCTGTCTCTGCAGCAAGACACTGAACAACTTGAAAATGCATAAAATAAAATCCCCCAAGGACTAAAACTCCACTATGACAAAATTCCCACTGTTTACTACAAAACTAATGCATTCTGCTACCAGTGACCCCTCTACTGGTGAAGTTTCATTTCTAGTAAATCAAGAAACTTTTAAAGTAAACCAGAATAAAAGAGCACTAAAAAAAAAAAAGCCTAAAAAAAATGAAAACAAAAACAAACAAAAACAAACAAACAAAACTCTATATAAAAATGTGATACTAATTATTGAAACATTATTTTTCTTTACTTGGGAGAAAACCTGAGGACACACTCCATTCCAAGTATCAGATGTTACAACTCTAATCACCTTAGAATAACACTAATTCAAATTTAACCATGTAAGCATGATCAGAACAAAGAATTTTAAATGGAGATTCTCAGACATGTACTTCAGAAAGCACTGCAAGTATTTTGAATCATAATGGTTTGGCTTGGAAGGGACCTTTTAAGGTCACAAAGTCAAACCCTCCTGCAATGAGCAGGGTCATCAACTGGATCGGGTTGCTTAGAGCTACATCCAAACAGGTCTTGAATATTTCCAGTGACAGTACATCCACAACTTCTGAGCAACCTGTTCCAGTGTTTCACCACCCTCACTGTAAAAAACTTCCTTATAAATAGCCCAAATCTATCCTTTTTTAGCAAAAAAATATTGCCCCTTGTCCTATATAGACACTAAAGGGAAAGAGTTGCCTAGCAGAAAATATAGAAATCTTGAGTTATTGCAGCCAACATTTTTTTCAGGGAATAGCCTTGTTTTATAATCAAAATCATAATCATAGAGAGAAAATAATCACTTCTTAACAAGATAAAGATAGGACTTTAACAGCAGCACAGGTAACAGGTTAGTTTAATAAATAGAATGGTGCAAAAACCATAGAGTGCTATATAAGTAATGATCAATGTTTAAAATCAATGCTCTTGCAAATTGAAGCCAATGCAAAGGGGCTACCACCAGGGTAAGGTGATCCGGTTGATGTATTTTGGATCTGCTGAAATAAATCCATTTATAGGAGCATTTGCAGGATGACTAAGTTAAAAGAGCACTGCAACAGTCAGGCCTGGCTAAGGGAACGCCTCCTCCTACTGTCAATATTTCAAACTGATAAAGAGCTGACCGAGTGCAATCAGTGCTGTGATGAATAAAAGAAAGCTTGGGACCATTAACATTAATGGGACTTGTGTGACTAAATGCTCGTATATTGTTCTGAAAATTCACCTGACGGACCAAGAGATTTTTTTTGCCTATGCTTCCCCTTTTTCCTGCAGACTGTATATGATCAGTTTAAAAATATATTGAAGCATAGTAAAAACATTTAAAATAACTTCATATTATTAATATCCCATGAGTCAAACAAAAAGAAATGAAAGAATGACAGAGCTCACTCTGGCTACCTGGAAAACCTGAGAAAATAGAAATGCCAGCTTTATAAACACAGATAAAATTGGCTGATCTAATATCTTCAGGCAGAGTGCCTTAGCCTTGGGGCACAATGACACAGACTCTAGCACCTGCCATCTACAATGCGTATTAGGGAATGGTTAATGCACTGGCAGTCCATGAAAGCTGGCTGAACTTTTGTGGGAAGACAGAAATTCGGATTAGCAAGTATAGTCCCAAGACCATATATATCCAGGACATGACCTGGTTCAATAGTTTTAATTCAAAATGTGGTAATTTGGTTTTCTTATCATCAGTATTAAATACCTATCATATAAGCAGTGCTGTACCATAAGCAGATGATACCTTTTATCTCAATCCCCTCCTGAAACCTAAAAAACACCATGTAGTACAATGGGGGTCAAAGGGAACACATTTAGGGTTAGGGTTGTTCAGGAGAACATGTTGTTTCATATTAGCATATATTTATAGCATAACTGGGCAAAAATAATTAGTATGTTGTCCATATAACTATTTAATATAAAAAGCTTCATAAAAGAATCTGAAACAAGATTTACAGTTGAGTGAAACACCAGTGTGAAGTCACTGCTATAAGAGCAATATTTAAAGCTTTTATACTGTCTTATAGATTTGGCAGAGTACTCCAAAATAAGGTGGAATAGCATAGAGAGAAGTTGTTGAGCAGGACAAAATATTCTCCCAATGGGGAAAGAGACCTCTGTATGGCAGGTTCCCCAGTCACAGAGGGGAAAAAACCCCACAACTTAGTAGCAGACAAAAGACAAGTAAATGTCTTTTATGACTTCAAGGCTTATCACAGTTCCAAGGAATTTACCTTTTTTTTTCCACAGAGGAGAAAAAATCCCCATAATTTTGTCCAATATAAAATTAGCTGTCCCAGCATTGAGTCATTTTTATTTTTAGTTCTTAGCCATGCCACGGATTATATTTATTTTAGTTCCTACATTATTTTAAAAGCAAATGCTATATTGGAATATGCTCCTACCGTTTAGAGATAAAAAAGTCACATGTGTATATCTGTCCCTCCACTCTGAACACCTCAGCCCTAAAATGGGATCGTGATAAAGTTTAAGGTAAAATTTTCAAGCCTGCTGATCAGTCCCAACCTTTACTCACCATCTCACTTAGTCTTTGACCAACAGATTGAAAAAAATAGTGTACGTGACAAAACAACAATGCTGGGATAAAGGCAGCTGCAGTACTGACTACTTGCATAATTAAATCCATTAGTAATATGAAACGAGAAAAAAATATAGAATGCTGACAGAAGAATTTTGAAATTACAAACAAAGAATGGTTCCTAAAACCAAAATAGAGTAAATATGAAAGAATAAAATGCCTTTTCAGTAAACAAAGAAAATAAAAGCTCCTACCGTCAAAATAACAATTTGCAGATCTTTACAGATAATGAAATCACAAAATGTGGTGACTGGAAAGAACATTGCTGTGTTTAATTATCAGTTCTACTGTATCATCAACTTCTTCATGAACACAGTTAAAAACACCAAGTTCCAGCCATTTCAGCACTGGCTGGCAGAGGTAGCAGCCTACAAAAACCTGCCGCCTTCCACCTGTGACTAGCAAGGAGATTATGCTGCTGCTTGTCAGGAATGCACCTGGTCACAACAACTCTCACCTTCATGATCTTAAGCAAGAACAAGTTGCAATATTTTAGCTTACATACCAAAAACAAAAATGGGGGGAAGAAAAGGAAAAAAAAATTGAGAATGCAGCACCTTTATTTACACTCTGCCACAAGCACATTATCCCATTTGCTCTGCTCACTACATGGACTCTCCATAGAATATTAGGTCAAATGTAAGGTCCCAATATTAATCTTCATGGCCATCCATGGAGGCGGTTCAAGATATCTCAAGAGTGCCCTTTTCATTATGTTGGTGACCTCTCTCAACAACTGCTGTTAGTTTCAAGGCTCACCAGAGCAAGACTGAACTGCCTTTGCAAGAAGGATAGAGGCCCTGGAACTCATTAGAGGAGCAGATCAAAAAAGACCACAAACTTCACACCTTCCTAAAGACAGTTTAAACCCATATCTAGTCAGGCTTTCCAAAGTCATACATTAAAAGAAAAGAGAGGAGGCAAAAAAAAAAAGAAAAGGATGTTAAGCCAGAGGTAAAAAAGAAGCAGGTAAATGAGGACTGAGAAAAAAAACAATGAGAACAACTTAGCTGAGTAGGTTTTGGAAGATATTCAAGGTACTACCAGCAAATTATGACTAAGGTCCAATATTTCAATTATCATTCTTGCATAACACATTGATATGAATACTAGTTAAAAAAACCTGCACTAAATGCACACATTGGTTAAAAAAAAAAAAAAATGAGAATTTCAGATTTTTTTCCATCCACAAATGGAAGAAGTTTGCAACTCTGAATTCACAGTATAAAACAGAATGAAATAAACAACCAATGAACTAAACCTTCCTCCCAAAAAGGTCCAATATTAGTAGCAAATTAAAAAAATTTAAAATGTCAGACTTTTCCCGCTAAGTAAAACTGATCTTAAAAGGACCATCTGCTATTAAAAAAAATAAAATCAAGTTGCTGATCTAAAATTAGTTATAACCAAAAAAACTGCATGGGTTGTAAAAAATAATCTGTTTCCAATTTCTATGGAAAATTTTGAAGTAAAATCTTTAGGATTTCTATGTTTTTGGGTTTTTTTTACTTTACTTGCAAGACCTTAATACAATTCTAAATTCTGCATATTTTTCAAACCAAATAATTGTAGTAAAATCCAATATAGTTAAGGCCAGTCTAGACAGCAATAGTTGGTCATTACCAGATCAAAGGCCTTACTTAAATCAATAAAGATAGCTCCTGTACACTGATTACCATCCAATACCATAAAAATATAATTGCTTACCTTGAGAGGAGCAGTACAAGTGAAACGAAAAGGTCATAATAGGTCAATAATTATTTAAATTAAACTTACATCTTCCTTCATCCAATGGACCAACCCTAGCACACACTGAAAGGGTGGTGATTTACCAGTTTAAATAGACATATTAACATGTCAGCAAAGGGCTTAGCAGTAATTGGGTCAGCAATTTTGAGCAGTCAAGGTTCCAGGTTGTCAGCTTCTCCATTTATGCTCCCAATTAATCTTAAGGTATTATGGATCTTAAGTCAGTAAGCACAGATCTAACTACTTTCAGTCAAATCTCATTTTGGGTATATACAGAAATAGAGTATAGTTACTTGTTGAGATCTTTCTACAGTACAGTATATAATAGCTCTAGAATAGCTTTTAATTAAATAAAAAAAGTCATGCAACAATTTGGTATGAAGACCAATGAATTCTCCACTAATTTAGGATATAACATTTCTGTCACTGTATTAAATGGTCCTTATAAAAGAGCAATACTACTTGGCAGGTTTGTGTTTTCATTCTAACATTGCTAACAGTTTTTTAACAGCTGCTTTCTGAATCCTCAGTTACTATACTGCACAATAACTCTGCAGTTATTTGAGGTTAAAATTCTGTCCATTTACATTTTCTACTTTCTACTACGAATAGTCTGTCAAGTCCATTTCCTGGAAAGTATGAACCTACTGAGGAAAAGATCGGGACCCCGTAAGTGCAATCCCATGTAATTCTTTAGAAGGATCTTGAAGAAAAAAGAAATCAATTTTAGAATTATTTGTGTTCATAGTTGAAAAACATACCAATGTATAGCCCAAAAAACCAAGGAAGTGGATTACACTTCACAAGTCAAAATAACAAGCTTCATAGAAGCAATATTTAATCAAATGTATGCTTTACTCTTAAATTCCATTTTTTTAATAATATACACTTACTGAAGAAAGACACTAGCACGTAATGCGTGAGAAAGTACATCATTCTAGTGTCAAAAGGATTGTGTTCTGTTTTCTATGACAAAGTTCACTCTGGAAACTGTACACACATAAAATAACTAACAAGGATTTAGCCAAATTAAAATGTTTCAACTTCAACATACTTTTTAAGGCAGTGAATTTATTAAACAAATCACTGACACCCAGATGTCAATGGCATTTCCTCCCAAGGTCTGCAAATCTGAATGGCAGCAGCACTACATTTATCTCCCAGGTCCCTGACACCATGGTTGCATAATTTGTTTCTAAAATATACTTTCATAAGTAAAAGAAAAATATTTTCTAACCATATTTTCTTCTTGCTATATACTTTTTCACTAATAGTTTGAAGAATTAATCTACATCACTCTCATAATCTTAAACAACAAAAGGATTTAAGGGGTTTTGTTCCTTCATTCTATGTATCAGAGTTATGAATTTGTTAGAGTGTGATTATCATAAGGTAAAATAAAAAAGTATAGGTCTAAATTTATCAAAGTCATGAAGTAGCTCTTTGCAGGATGGTTAGGTAGAGGATGGTAATGAAATTCTTAAAGAAAAATCAGGTTTGCATGGAGACTTTGCATCTTCGAAATGTAGGGGCAAAGAAGGCTTTTGTGTGAAGTTGGTCCTGTACACCAAATTTTGATGGTTTGCTAAACACTAGAAAGGCCTCTTTAACTTTCTATCACTTTGTGACAGGCAATATAAAAAAAAGAAGACAATGCCACCTTGAAGAACACCGAAGGAAGACAATCAAAGGCATTATAATGGTAAAACCGTGAAAGAAAAAGAACGGGTGGAAGCGGAAGAAGCAAGAAACAATTCACAATTCATGGATAGTGCCAAAACTGTGGGAAAAATGAAAAAGCAAAAGAAATTTAAAAAAAAAAAAAAAAACAAACAAAAAACAAAGCAGGGTGGGGAAGGGTATATAGAAAATCAGGGGAAACTATTACCACTACTAAGAACTCTCCTTACAAATCCAGCTGAAAGCATATGTTGTTGTACATACACAATATAGTAGAAAAAAAAAAAAATCCACCCTTCACATACAGATGTTCATCTAATGCAGCGAAGTCTCTTATAGTTCAGATCAGAAAGAGATTTCATGAATATTAAAGATTTCTATCCATTGACATCTGTATTCATCAGCAATGTTCCAAATGATGGATATGTCTGGGATTCTCCTATGACACTGGAATTTTTCTTTTAATTACTGTTCAGGATAACTATTTAGGCCACACTAAGTCTATAAAAGTAAACACACAAAATTTAGGAAATGCAAAACCAAAATTGTCCACAAAAAATTAATACATACCCAAACAGAGGATGACTAATGATATAGTCTACAATTATATAAACACACATTTCCCAGAAGATATCTGCCTCAAGGATTTTATGATGTTCAGCAACTAAAACAGAATTCATGTAGCAAATAAGGATTTTGTGCACAGAAGCCTATCTTTTTTTGATGTAGTGCTCTGTGGACGTTTAATGAAAGAGGAAGGGGAGTAGCTAGCACAGTTCAATGTCACTCTGGAGAAATCTGTCGTGACCTCTGCCACAAAATTCTTATGCAATATGAGGTAAATCACTTAAGACAAACTTTTCAGAGTTATCCACTCTTCATTCTCTTTAGTGCTTGCATTTACACACTCCACAGAGATCTGTGAAGTGTTAAGTGGTCCTGATTGAAAAGGGGTTGGCGGCATGAACTACTCTGAAAAGCCAGGTCCCACCTATGTAAAACCAAGCACTCAAAATTAGCATTCACTTCTCTTTTTTCTTTACCCAAGGTCCCTATTCATAAAATGAAACTAGTAATGTAAGTGTTGTAATAGTGAATATCAATGATTACCAAGTACTCAGGTACTTCAGTGAAAATAGAACAGTAAAAAAAATCTGCATATTCTGTGATATATTTAAGAATAGATACGTGCAGTCAGACAGACATAAAGCCATATAAACAACAGAAAGGATTTTTAAAAGGCAACAGCTGGTCCATACTATACACAGAACCTATGGAAAGACAGTTTTTAATGAACTGGTTACATGTCATCATAACACATAAATACAACACAGTTGAATTAAGTTCATGCTGCTTATTTTATCTCCGCTTCCAAAGCTCTAGGTGTTTAATTTTGCAAACTTAATTTTTTCTATATGGACTAGTGCAGACAGCTTTTTTTTCCCCCTCTAAATTACCAGAGTCTAATCCTGAATGATAGTTTTTCCATAATGGAATTATTCAGTCTATGATCTGATTGATTTTAGACCTTAAATACTGAATCTTAACACACGTAAATTTTTAATCCTTTAATTTCTCTATTCTGCCAGTAATTGATAAGGACAGTTGTACTTAGACAAGGTCTTAATTTAATCACCCTGAAAATCAATTAGAAGGTGAAAAGCTTCCTTATGTTATTATTATGAAAATTTCTTGATCAAATTCACAATGCAATCATAATCAATGCACGAACACCTCACACACTTTAGTCAATACATAATTCAGTATTTACATCTTCACCCTTTAAAAACAATATGGGAAGGAATTTGTATCTTAAAAGCAGATATAATTTAAAGGCTCAGTATTAGTCAAATGCAATGTCTGAAGCCATTGGACTAAATAAGCCATTATAAAAATGATGTAAATAAGGGCCAAACGTACCAGAAAGCATTAATTTCACTTCAGGTATCTCTCCAATACAATGGTAAATGTCTCTTTGCTGCAGCCTTGTTGAAAACTCTCCATAGAATCAGAAGGAAAATTTTGGCCCACTCTTAAGCAGGAGAGGTGAATTAGTCACCAACAATGGTGAAAAGGCAGAAGTTCTCAACACTTTCTTCACCCCTCTCTTTACCAGCACTGTTGGATCCCAGGCCTTGGGAACAAAAATTGAGGTTGATGCAAACACTGACCCACTGTCAGTAAAGGAAGAATTTGTATGTAAACAGGAGCTTGGCCTCTACAAATCAATGGGACTTGATAATACCCACTTGAGGGTGTTATAAGAGCTTGTTGACATTGCTGAGAGGCCAGTCTCCATAATCTTTGAGAAGTCATGGAGATTGGGGGACATCCCAGAAGACTGGAGAAAAGCTAAGTTCACTCCTAGCTATGAGGAGGGTTTAAAGAATGATCCAGGAAATTATAGCCCCATAACTCTTACTTTAGTCCCTAGGAAAGTTACGGAGAGAATCTTCCTGCACGCTGCCACAAGTCAGATGAAGTCTGTGATTGGAGAAAGCCAGCATGGATTCACCAAAGGCAAATTGTGCGTGACAAACCTGGCTGCATTCTACAACAAAGTAACCTCCTTGGTGGATGTGGGGAAAGCAGTGGACATTGCCTACCTCAATTTCATCACGGCTTTCCATACAGTTTGCCACTGCCTCCTCAGGGAGAACCTGATGCTCGAGTTTGCCCACTACATTCTAAAATGCTGAATCATGTTTACATAAAATTAATGAAAGCCCAACTAGAGTTGTGACAAAAGGGGAAAAACTGCTGTTCTTCAGTACAGAGCACAGGTCATATGGTGTGTTTGTAATAACCAAAAGACCCAATTCAGTAACTAGTTTTGCACAGACAGCTGAAACTATGCTCTAGGAAAGGGCCCTTCCACTGGCAGTTTGCTATAACAATGGGAAAGCTACTGCTCTTACAACTTCCACAGTTGGGACTACTATACGCTCTGAAAGTTTCCATGCACAAGCAGAAAAAAACTGTTTTTAACCATGCAGCGCAGAATGTCACACAACACTGGTAAAAATCTACTTTGGCAAGTAGGCAATCTACTTAGGCAAAATCTACTGAAGCCGAGAAAATTTTACAAAAAATTGCAATTGTGTGTCAAAGCTTGTGCTGCATAGTTGATCTATTAAAGTGCAAGAGGTAAATATGAAAAATAATACACAAGGTGAGATTCCTTCCCCCCACCCCCTCCTCTCTAGTGGCTACAATAAAAAAAGAAAAAGTAGCTACATGTACTAATAGAAAGTATGTCAGTGCTTAAAAAAATCAGCTCATCTTGGTGAAAATATTACCCCTGTAACACTGGCAAGGTCAGCATCAGTTTGGCTTATTTGTTGCCTAAGTCCCTGTTGTGCATGTTCAAAAATGTTTTAAGTTGTTTTGTTCATAAAGCAGCAGAGTTCACTTTGTTGTGCTGGATCACTCCTTTTTCTCTATATGCAGCTCCTCTCTCGCTCCCTATCTTTAGGCTTCTTGGGATTCAAAAGGAAGAAAGGAAGGAATGTGTTTTTCAAGATGAAACTGTGAATTCATTTTTAAGTACTAAGATAAAATTCTACCTAAAATCTCTGTGCAAACAGTTCTCAGGCAGAAAAAAGGATGGTTCTCCTTCCTACTGAAGCCAGCCACTTGACGGTGATACAGAAGATTTTTATCTTCTTTTCACAGAAGATGAAGATATGGGTTCAAATCATTCTTTCATGAAGACAAGAAGAGAAAATGTAATAAGCTGGCATAAAAATTAAAAGAATTTCTAAGGACAAGTCCTGTGGCAACAACCTAGACAGAAAGGACACAACAAAATGCAAGTACTCCAAGAGCTTTTTAGTGTATGATTTAATATAAAAGTCTGAAAAGTGATTGGCACTATTAGAAGTTCCCTAACACACAAAGTGTGTTGTTCAAGACCGCAAAACAAATGTGCTCTCTTTCTTTCAGCATTCAAAAGCTTGGTGTAAGAATTTCTTTTGTTATAGTTTTTCCCTCAGGAGATCTTGTTTACTTTCTTCAGTTCAATTGTAATGAAATAAAAAATGCTGATGCTTAAAAAGCTATGAATGGAAAAAATGCCAGCAGAGAGACAAACAATACATAAAGCCAAACTAAGCAAAAAGGTCAGATTTCTGTCCTCCTCTTCTGGTTCGCTCCATCGTTTTAGTGTAAGGCTGAAGCAAACAAATTTAACAGCATTTGCTGTAAAGTTGTGTCTATAGATTAGGGAATTCTTATCATCAGGCTGGAGAAATAGGTGGACCACAGGTGGACTATAAAAATGAGTAAAAAAGTAGCTTAACAGCAAGACTCAAAGGCTTGTGACAAGTGGCACGAAGCCCATTGGGCAGCATTTACAACAAACTTCTACTGGGACCAATTCTGTTTAACAGTTTTATTCATTAAAATGGACCCCAGGCGATGGGATGGAGTGTACTATCAAAAAGTTTGGAGGTAATAAAAAAAATGAGGGTTGCAGGGGATATACTGCAACACAGAGAGATCTTGAGAGGCTGGAGAAATGGGCTGCCAGAAACCTTGTGAAATCCAGCAAATGCAAATGTTAAGTCCTACAGGACAGTTTTGGGTACTCTGGCCATAAGAAAAAAACAAAACTAAACTAAACTAAACTAAAAACTAAAACCAAAACAAACAAAAACCCAAAAAACCTACCCAAAAAAAAAACAAAACTACCAAAACCAACCAACCAAACAAACAAACAAAAGCCAAAAGAAACAAACAAAAACCAAACCAAGCAAAAATGTACTTGAAGGCCAGAATGAATCCAGTGGAGACACACCAAGATAGTCAGAGGGTCAAAGTACACGACATATGAGAAAAGACAACAAGGTTTGTTCAGTCTTAAGTGTGGAAAGATGGAGGAAATTATTGTCTTCTTCAATTACCACAGAGAAGGATGTAATCAAGATAGAGCTATACTTTCTTGAAGCTCTACTGTGAAAAAGAACAAGAGGCAATGGACGCAGGTTCAAATGCAGATAATTTTGTAGAAATATAAGGGGGGAAGTTAACAAAAAACCTGGTCAGACTGGAAACTGGAACACTCCTTGGAAGTATACTGGACTACATATGGAGAGAAAACTCAAGCACAAGTCTAGTGTGACACACTATGAGCAGGAGGTTGGGCTAGATGATTTCTCTCCAATCCTAAATTGTTACGTTATTCTGACTTAGTGATTAAAATTAATTAATTGCCATCTCAAATCAATAGTCATAAAAAGAAATGCTGAAAAATATCTAGAGGAGAAAAAATAAAATAGAAGCAAAACTTGTTCAAGTCGTACAACCTTCCCTCTTTATAGAAAATTGTCAATCAGAAAAAAAAAGTCAGCTCTTTCCTACTAAAAGTTATTTGGTGAAACGAACATCTTTCCTAGTTCCATTGGGTTAGTCTGAGTTTATAATAGGATATATGTTTGGAAAACATTCTTAGAGGTCACAGAATCAATCCACTTAGTCCAAAGGAGAATCAATTTTACCCAGGTTATTCCTGACAAATGCTCATCCAACTATTCTTTAAAATCTGCATTGTCAGAGCTTTTGCTCAACTAGCCTGAATCTTTTAGAAAAAAAAACTCTTCTAGGAATATAATCTACAATCTATTTTGCTATATTTTAAGCTTATTATGACTGCACTGCTGCTTTACTCACAGTAGACATGAAAAGTTGATTCTCTTAATTTAAACTACACATTTTTAAGTATTTTAACACCATCACTCTGTTTCCTTTTAGTCTTCATTTTTCTAAACTACTCCATTTTTTGGCTTTTCCTCTTACATTGTTTTAAGACCTTTAATCGTGTTAATTTTCTTGGTATTCAGTCATAATGCATTCCATAAATTTCTGTTAGGATGATGGAAAAGGTGTGTTTATTTGGCTCCATACACTAATAAAAATATCTGCACCTTCAGCTATCAAATGTTTGCTCAAGATTACATGGAGTGGAATTCGTTTTACATTACTGCAAAGAGAGTTCACTGTGATGAAGAGCTATGGGGAGATGCAACACTGAATGACCACAGTTGTTCTCAGCACTTCTGCTCAGAACAAATGTAAACGATGCCTGTGCAGCGTTCCATGGCAAACTCATTAAGAAACATCGTTACTGGAAAGATTCCCCACTCTGAGAAATGTCTGTGTATCTGAGCCAGAAGCTGGCAGTAAAAACACTAGTAGAATTCTTTTTTTTTTTAAATACACATTTTTAAGACCACTTTACGACACTAAAAATGTCATCGTAAAAAAGTCCTACTTGTAATGTTTAATATATTAACATCTTACCTCATACGGTTATTTTCTAATTATTACAGAGCTGATACACATCATGAGGAGGTTAGCAACGATTACATAGTCCAGGCAAGACCTACTTCTTTTTAAGTGTAGTGCCCTATTTCAGAAAACTTGGATTCAAAGCAAGGCTGAGAACAAAATGTTTCTTCAGAGTGAACTGCATTTGGATCAATATTACATGAATAATTTTCTTTTTAAACAAGTGGCACCCAAGAGGAATAACATTAAAATATTAATAGCTAATTCAACCATTTTTAAAATAGCACAAAGAAATTTTTTTATCCACCTGACAAAATAAATTATTTTATCACTAAATAAGTAAAGGCCGCCCTTCTCACTTGGATGTTTATCTAGAACTCCTGACATCAAGCTCAAATTGTATTTGAAACAATGAATAAAGCATGCTTGGAGGATTTGTTTTGCTCCATTTCACAAAAAGAATGTGCGGATTGTTTACAAAACCCTCTACAATAAATTGTCAGCTTATGTTCAGTGTTATACTTGAAAAGTAGTTCTATTTTGAGAGGTTGGGAGGAACATCCCCTTCTACAAAACCATCTTGCTACTCTGTGGTTTCTTTCTTTTGTAGCGAGTCACTCTTTGTGCAGTGAGCAGTTCCTGCCGTGCCCTAGAGATGCATCAAGTTTCTCTTCATGGAGCCCAGCTCTATCTCAATAGCATGGAGTCAAGGAGCGTTCACATTCACCCATGTGTCCCACTGATTGCAATTTCTATCCTTTCTAACTATAACATCAGCTTTGCCACAGACTTTCTGCCTGGCAATGGGCATCGGAAAAGCGTCCAATAAGGGATTTGTGTAATGTGTGACTGTATTTTAGACAACTATATTGCAGTCCTGAAACTCCCAGCTGAGATGTCATTAATTGTCAAGGAAATTCAAGGTTCAATTTTCAATCCATTGCTCTTTGGGCCCACAAGTTCCTTTCTAAAGCAATCAGCAGTTCCGCATCTATTTGCTTAATAAAACCTCAAAACTAAACTTCCCTTTATCCATCCTTAGGAGTTTTATCCAGTATACCTGCTCTTGAAAATACTATTGAAAGGATTTTCTACAAAGTTTAAACAGTGACACTCCCATCTGAAGGCACAGTATCCACCACTATACTCAGTAGGGTGATAATGTGCTTTCTCAGGGAGTCCTGCTTTCAAAGAAAAATGTCATTCCTGACTCTCAGTAAAACAAAAAATTAAAGATGCCTAATCTTCAGGATATATTTCTACATCACAAATCTGGAACAGATAGTAGTGCCTCAAATTAGAACCAAGCTTGATCCTAAGCAGGGCTCGTTGACACCGATCAAAATCCTTAAATCAGTTATTATTTCACCCATGCAGGTAACTCAAGTCCTAACCCAAGGGGCAAAAAGTTTTCATAAATATATCTCTGGCTTGTTATTGATATTGACACACACACATATTGCAGCAGTTTAGCATGCTATCTCCCATGGATATTCAACTACCTTGAAGGATCTCACCTGTAAGCCTTGGTACTCCTCTCCTGCAAAGTACATGAAGACATTTCGTTCTGCTTTCCCGCAGAACAAAATATTCTCACCCATTTGTTAGTGGTGAAAGCCAGGTTAACATGACATCATGCTCATTACCTTCATCTTTACGCTTTTTTTGGACCTAGCCATTAGAGTCAGTCATTGAAGAGATAATACAAGTATAATTTGAATTTAAAAGATATTCAGACCCTAGGTTCTTTACAGTTCTTTGAACTCCAAGCTTGCCTGTCTACACCCTGTATAAAATAGATAGTAGCTCTCTTGACGACTAGAGAACCAGAAAGATAAACACAACAGTGTTGCTGCAGCATTTTGACTCGAGACTGACATCCACATCACACAAGCTGTACCAATGAAAGCAAACCACATAAAATAAATAATTTGTAAAATCCTCTAGCATCTCTAGACGGCCTTTTAAGTATAAAGTCCTGCACGAAGTTGAATCTGAACTTCAGCTCCCCCTATGTTAAATCAGAATCATGCATTTTGCTGTGTCATGGGGAAGATATGAAGATAAATACCTGAATAGCCCGATCTTCATTGTGATGAGAGATGGGTAAGTTCCTTAGCTAAAGCAAGAACACTAGTAGTTCCTTGCCTTGTGGTTTTTTTGACAGAAACAATGAATGCGGTTGCATCTAAGAATGCCAAGGGATATGAATAAATATTAAAAATCAAGTCTGTATCATTTGAGAAATGATATTACAAATACCTAAAACAGTTTGAAGAGCTGAGAAGTTGCATCTGGACAGTTTTAGCAGAAAAAATGCTTTTTTCTAACCTGATTTTCTCTCATCTAATGTGTACTCAGAGCACATCTTCCTGTGCAGCTGGAGGCTTTGTTACAGACAGAAGGACACTGCTTAGTGTAGCCAGTGTTTATTGACTAACTTTTTTTTTAAAGATGAATTTGGAAAATTTCCCAGATAATACATCTGCCCCTATTACTTGCACCTTGGAGTGTAAGACCAGCCAGGGAGGTAGTGAGGACAACTGCATTTATTAGCAATGAATAAACTGATCAATCTTTTTCTAGATTAACAGTGGGAGTTCCCAGACACACCGAGAAGTATCTGTCTGCTGACTGACATATACAAGCTGGCACACTTTTGTGTCAAAAATGTACACAGCTGCATGCACACTAAAGCTGTTCCATCCATAAAGCACAATTGCCAACTGCTTGTCTTCAGAGACTGGTAATAAGAGAGGGTCTCAACAACAAAACAACTGCAGAGTGCAGTTAAAAAATATTTTTCATTCCCTTAAGTGTCTGTCTTCCTAAACTCTCTTGGACTTGCCATCATTTTCCCTCCCTCATGTTCTCAAGAAGGACAGATGATCTATTAATAAAAACCCAGATTAATACTTCTCAAAAACTTTACTGAGTTGCCAAACCAGAATTACAGATTTTTCTGTACCAAACAGACTGATTTAACCTGATTCTCAGTCATTACTAGCACACATCTGGACAAATTTTCTAGTGTGTTTTAGTTCTAGGTTGTGTCCAAATACTCTGACTAATAGCAGGTAGAAAAGAAAGAACACAATCCAAAGCTATGAGAAATTATATTTATCCACACAGTCATCAGCCATCAGGTGCTAGTATGGAAGGAGCTTTATTTTAACATCTTTTCCCAACCTGTCTGTCCAAACTCTCTCAAATCACCTCAGTCATCACAATAAACTTTACTCAAGGCATCAGTCTCAGCTTACTGAGCATAAACCAAACTCCAGACTGAATCCACGCCTGGGTAGATTGGTGTTGGGCTTGCTTGGTGACAAATAGACAGGTACATTAACAATCCCAATTGTAACACTGTCTTGCCCCACACTCTGATGAGAAGTATGAAATTCAGTGATACTCATCATTCTTTACCTGTCTGATTAAACTATTTAACTATACTGCAGTGATTGGGCTGACTGGAGTTCCAGTGAGAAGACTGCAGCTCACAATTCCTTTGGTGTTCAGAACATCACAACAGAAGAAACATAGCGAAGGTTTTTTTGCTAAATATATAATAAAGGGTGCAAACTGACGTCAGGAAAGCCATCAAGCAATTTGGATGAGGAAAGGAGCCCAACAGCTGTTCCTACAGATACCCACACAGAGACAGGTTTTGCCAGTCAACACGGTGTCAGTATTTAACTAACACATTATCACTTGTTATTATTATTTGACAAGGAAGTACTCAGCCAGAAAAAAAATAATTGAAGTCATCTTCCACTTTGGGTTTTTTTGAGTCAGATCCACCGAGTGATCATAGGGAGGCAAGAAGCGGATTTCTGTTTTAAACAAAACCTGAACTTGCACACACATACTCGCAAGTATTGAGATACCTGTGCTCAAATATTCCTGCCAGAATTACCTGTAGTGACCCTGAAGACAAGGGCATGCCAGCTAAGTGCTCTTCAAATCTTCAGCACTCTTTTGTGTGTCAACAACGCTGCATGGTTTTTGCAGCCCTCATCTCTCTTAACAAACAATTACCAGGCGAAGTTGTGTCACTGTGTGGTGTGGCCTCAGCACCAAGCTAATGCTTGCTCTTATGGTTGCCTAGATTCATTTCGGTTTTCCCCTTGTTGCTGTCTCATGACTTGAGATACACACAAACATACACAGATCTTTCATACACATTTCAGCTCTGACATTTCTTCTTTTAAACACTCACATTTCATGAATGCCCACGCATTATTTCACTTACAGACGTCTACAACATCTCAAACATTCAACCAAGTTAATTTTTTTCAAAAAATATACAGTCTATGTCTTTGGTCTATCCCAGAAGAAAACACATCAGCAAATTATGAGAACTAGAGAACACAGATGTTATGACCCATTGTGGATCATCACAACAGGACATAAATCTGCTTCAATATGAAAAACTCCCAGTTCCAAAATAAGTAACTAATACAAAAAAACTTTTTAAAAAATACCCGAAGGTCCAGAAACAGCAGAATTCTGTCAGATTGGCCAGATGTTTTCTTTCCTTGACTAAAAAAAAAAAAACCCAACACAAAAAACACCAAGGCCTCAACAAAAATGTTCTGAATATGAAAGACAAAGCTTTTTGAGTGCTTATGCAACCTCAGGAATCCTCAAAAAGATACCAAATAAAACACATCTGAGCATTCACAGCAAATTAATTAAAAAGTTTTTATCCCAGAAGAATAAATGAAATCTTATATTTACAACTCAGAAATGAGTCAAATATGCAGCCAGATTCACTGTCATGTACATCTCTCTGTCCAAACAGAAAGGAACGCAAATCCCACACGTCCAATGTTTTCAACAGGCTTTTTAACTGAGAATCAAAATAGCTCACGTATCACTAACCATCACATTTAATTAATAAATTAAAACCTATATATTTTAAAATAAAAATTATATAGGACATGATAATAAACAGTAAAACAAATGCAGAGTACAATTAGTACATTTTATAAGTAAACTCATTTACCTGTAAAGTAAGTATTGGTGGGGAGAGTGGAACTAGCAAATCTGTAATACCCATTTCCAGGGAAACGGACTCCTTTCGTTACTTCTGTGCTAAATGTAGCTAAAGATGAATCCATCCTTTCCACTTGGTAGATGGGAGAAGGCCCGTTAAGCTCTTCTGGTTCATTCCAATATATCTTTACCGTTGTGCTGTTTATTCCTTGAACACGAGGGGCATTAAGTTTTCTTGGAGCTGTGGATAAATAAAATTTGTCTCGGTATTTTTATCCATAATACTTGGGAAATTAACTGTTGCACATGACCTAATTTTTGCAAAATGTCCTGTTTCAGTTTCTGATCATCTTAAGAATAAACACAAATATCCCCAAAAGATTAATTAGAGGAGAAAAAAATGAGAAACGTTTTTAATCTTCATAAAAGCTTCGTTTCAATTGCACAAGAAATACACTTTGTTTATTCAAGCTTTGGATAAATGTCTCTACCATTATATCCAAAATATTTTTTCCTAATCTTTAAGAATATGAATCAGCATCTTCATAAAAAGTATATTTGCATTCCTTCCTCCATCAGTCTCTCATTCCATACTCACTGTAAGCATGTGTCTATATGAACTTCGCAATGGATGTGAGGGAAAAACCAAAGAAGAATCTGAATAGTTAATTAACCCCTGTTACATCTCAGCGTGGCACATGACATCAGGAGTCTTTTATCACCAGACTTACTCTCACAAAGAGGAGCAGAACAACTATCTGTACACAATACTGAAGGTTCATCATGTTGTTCTCCTCATTATATGCACACCAGACATTAGCATGTATTCAGATAATAATTATTCAGTTCCATAAAATGATCCTCTCTAACTTTTCTTCACCAATACTGGCACACAATAAGATGCCATGCAAGAATGTTTCCATGAAGGTTTTAACACAAGATATTTTATGTTATTAGGATGATCCTCCTACTATTAAATTCAATACTTGGATATTCTTTTAAACATTCTGATAGCATTAGTCAGTCCATAGCTGAGTTATTAACAAAGCATATTCCATTTTTTTGTAAAATACTGTACAGGAAGCCACTGGAGGGCAGCATGACCTGTTTGGATAATGGCTCGATGGCCATACAGGTGGGAAAGAAATGGACCACCACTGAAACAACAGAAGACACCATCTGGAGAAGTACAAGAACATTCTACTATGTATAGAATCTATATAAATCTTATCTTCCATTTTTGGTTCCCCTTCTTTCCCTGATAAAGAAAAGGATTTAACAACAGAAACTTCATTTGTATCCAGGAAGCGAAATACAATGACAACTTGTAAAAATTACTTGTTCCCATAATGACATAGTAAAGAGCAATAAACGCCTTTCAAGAACAATAAAACCTGAATTAAAATATGGGCCTTCAAAATCTGACATATTACTTCACAGCCCAGCATTGTACATAGCACGAGTTCTTTAGAGAAGGAGAGATTGCTCCATTTAAAATGAATTAATAACATCCTTTTAAATATTCGCTCATTTCCAAGATCATTAACATATTTTTCATTTTTCCTATTTGCTGGTAGCATATTACTTCTTTCTTTTTCTTTTTCTTTGTCCCCCATGCCCCATAACTTGATAAATATTCTTCTTGGAGAATGCAGGGAGTGGGGGAACTGGGAAACTGCCAATGGCACTATGTGCTGTAAATTCCTGCTTAGGTATCATTTATGACTTCACAATCTAATTAGTATCTCACACGATGGTAGAAATTTACAATGTCAAAATTGAAGTAATGCAGCGTGAGGTCATAAGCTTTCCTGAATAAGTAGGGCATAGCACTAATGAATTGTGGTATTAATGCACAAGTTTAAATAGAAAACATGGCTTAACAATCAAAACTTCACCTTTGAGGGAACCAGCATACGTCAGCATTTTAAATGAGAACTGAAGAGGTTGAGCCCTCCAGTTCAGATTACTGATGGCAAAACAGAAATGCTAAAATTCATTATTTTTAAAACGCACCCAGCTGACGAGCACTCATGACAATAACTATATCTGCCTTTAAAGTCTAGTATTAATAAACTGCAGTTACTTGGACCACAATTATGGCATCTCTGATACCCAAACCTGAAGCTTTTATGGGGCTTATGCAATTAACTACTTAAATGCATCGTAACACTTGCTTCTCTGACAGGGAAGTATTGATTTTTTAATCATTTTCAAGTCTCCTCTAGCACAAATAAATGTACTACAGTTACAGTTAATGCACTGTGTACACGCATTAAACACTGGCATGACACAATTTATTATTTTGTGATATATGGAAAAGAAGACTACCCTTTTGGAAAGTAACACCCTTGCTATGACATTAGTATTTAAACTACAGTCTCGTTGATGGTTGAGAATTCTTATGCATCAAGACAGCAGGAAGCTGTATAGAATGGGTTACATAAGTATTAAAAAAAAAAAAAAAAACAAAAAAAAAACCAACACCCAACTAACAAAAAAACCCAAACAGAAAACCCAACTGCACACAGAAACAGACAGGACTTAAAATATATCAGTAGCGCTAGCCCAGCAGGGTACTAAATGCTGAAATTAAAAATATTCAAGACTAAAAGATACAGTATATATTTTCCTAAAGGTGTCACTGTGGTACCTGTAGCAACTTTCTGTAAGATGAATCGACTATAATTTTACCTATTTAATTTTTTTTTAGTCACGTTCTGTTAAGACACATCTGTCAAAATAATGAGTGCAGTGCATTTTAGTGGATTCAAAGTCACATTTTTGTGTATTTTAATTATGCAGTTTTAATGTCTTGCTATATAATACATATTTAATATATTATAAAGCTAAAACAGTATTTAAAAGCCCATGATTGCTGCATGCCATTGTGTAGCAGAGGGCACAGAAAAGACCAATAAAGACAGATGGTCCATACAGCTTCTGCTGAAGTCATATATCTAAATATAGATGTTGCTACACAGGTTATTACAAATAAGCCTTTCCCACGTGTTTATGCACACACATGTACACAAAAATGAAGTTGGTAAGTAAAGAGCAGTTAATTTTGTTTTGTTTGAAATAATATCATTTTAGTTTTAGGCTTGAAGACAGATGCCAGCATTTCACTCTGAACAGATGGTAATTCCATCTAATAGTGCATCTCTGTATTAGTAAGGTCTGTTGTGTATACAAACAGTAATAAACACTAGGTAAGGATCAAAATAAATTTTAATTGTTGACATTAAATTCTGGCAGCCATGGTTCTAAGGATACAATACTCCTTTCTCAAGTCTGTCAGGTTTACTAATACAACTGCTAAAGCTTATCTATAATCTGCCAGCTTCTTGTCCCAGGAATAACATATTTACACTGTGGCTAAATTTTACAGGCCTACATATGTTTGAGTAACTCCTGCTCAGCACACTGTAGGTAGGTATTTGTGTACTCTTCCACCGAAGCCTTCAATTAGACATTCTGAATAGCTCAGGAAGGTTACAGTATAAACTGTAAGTATATAGATAAAGTATACCGTTTTCAATGATTGTAAAGTTGAATTCAAAATGCATACATACAAATTAAAAGATAAAAAATGGCAAATTTGAGGACAAAAACTTGTGTAAAATACATTTTTTTTTCATCTTGGAGTTTACCTTGCAGGTAAAACTACATGCCTCACTATGGGTCATCCATTTCATTTTTACTACCAGTTACCAGTTCAAGGGACCCAAAGTCTGCTATCCCATTTCTGGTATGTTCTCTTTTTCCACACTTCACAATAGTATCAGTCATTTCAACAGTAACCAAGGCAAGTAATAATACTTATGTATTATGTATTATCACAATATTTTGAGATTTTAGGAGATTCCTTATGGAGTCCATTTTGGACTGTTTCCCAAAAAGAATGATACCCACACAAAATGGACACCAAAAGAAAATTCAGTAACATTGATATTTTGAAATCATATTTCTTTTAAAATAGATGTAATACAGTGTATTTTTTTAAAAATCATGAAAAATATATTGCTTCCACCATATGGGACAACCAACGACTCACCAACCGATTTAAGATGCAGCATATTGAGCTGACCATATGTTACAGTGCTGTTGAATGGCTGAGTGATTCATGCCCGTCACATTCTAGTATATCAATTAAAGCTCCTTGAAGTCTGCATGATTTGTGTCTCTGTTATTAAACCCTGCTAATTCATCCCACTTACACATCTGTTATAAATCTCTAGGAGTGCTGCATGATTCATGGCAATCTGTGAGCATGGTACAGCAAATTCTTCTCCTTGTAATTAACAGTAAATTGTTTTACTGCCATGCAATGAATTTTTCAGTTATATTGCAAATGAACTCCTAAATGCACGGTTCTTTCCTAAGAACTGACTTATATTATTAGGCAATTAAAAAGTATTGCTTTGAACCAAAAGCTTTTAATCAAGAGGAATGCAACTTAAACATAACTTAAAAACCTTGCAAATTCAACAGAGAGGGAAAAGAACAAGCTGAGTTGTTTTGAGCTATTTTCTGAAGTATAATATGTGGTTGGTAGGGTAGAGGAATCAAGTAACTTTTGCATCCCTACTAATTTCCTGAAACTCAAAGAGCAGTTTAACTACAGCTTGAACACTTGGCAAGACAAGTTTGAGCAGATTCTATTTATCTCAGAAGTTACTTAAGTCATCTGTCATTACGAAATTTCTCAGATTACTTTACACTTTTCCAATTGTAAAACAGCGTCTTTATTCTTGAAATAAATAATTGGATAATTAGCCAAGCTGAATCATCAGAGGATTCCAGTGCTGCTCAAGTGTTCTTGTCAAAGGTGAAGCAAATTCATTTCAGCTTTGCCTCTGTAGCTTTCTGAAGAGGCTTTGATTTTTTTTTCCTGCTACATTCTTGGCAGCAGCCTCAAATTCATGAGTCCATACATCAAGTCAGTAGTTTAACAACAAATGAAATTAAATTCAAAGAAGGGAAACTAATTGAAGGACAGCAACAAAAGTGTTTGGTAATGTGCTTTTTAATATGGCATGCCACATTTGCATGATAATTTTTCCTTTTTAGCATGGAGCAGAAAGTGACTAGCTTAATGAGGGATTATTCAAGACAGGAATGAACAAAATGCATTCATAACTAAGAACAAAGATTGTATTATGAAACGGAAACAGGCAACTGCCGAGAAGTAACTGGATGATTGGTTTATGCATTATGAATAAAAAGGTAGAAAAATATTTATATTAGTATTCACTAATGACTATATATACAAGATTGTTGTAATTAAAATTATAAATTAACATATTAAGAGTGCTTGTTTAATCACTTTGGGTCCTATTCACAATGAAGAGACTTATGTACATGCATGCAAAACAATCTGTGTTTCCAGGCCAGTAGCAAATGGCCCTCGTATTTCTCTTCTGTAACAAAAGAAAATATACATTACTTACTACCTGCTTAATGGGTATTGGTGATTTTAAAATTGAGGCACAGCATTTTGTACAAAAGCAGTTTATGACAGGCATAAACAAATGAGGTTTTTGAAAAGAGCTTGCACCAGACTTTATTCATGAATGGAAAAAATGGACAAATTACCCAGATTAAAAGGGTAATCAAAAAGAAAACGACATCAAGGAGTGTAAGACAGCCCAGAATTACCCCAGCAAACCCAGAGGCAACTCCAAAGCCACCAAATACAACTGCTTGAGAAGTCTGCCAAGAAGCCAGATGCAGCTGGTGCTGGAAAAATATCTTCTACAAATTAGCTTCTGAACCCTGTAATTGCCATCGAAAGCAAAGGATCGGGAATACAATGTGCTGGGATAAATGGCAGCAATCACAAAGCCATACTTTGCTATGTCTTAAAAAGTGCTTTTTAAATGAATTTTTTAAAAAATTAAGGGCAAAGGAAAGACGAACTTAATTACAAGAAATAAGCTTAGTCACATAGTAGTTAATGAAACATATCTGTATAGATTGTTTAAGGAACCCTTTAACTATATGATTTGAGATCAGTAGCATAAGCAATTGTACCAGTCCAAGCACTCACATGGCTCATTTCATCCTGTCGAAACCTCAGAAATTGCAGGGAATAAAGAGCATTTCTCTGCCTCACTGAAAAATTCTGAAAACACGTGTGTTTTGTATTGGTAATTCATAATTTTATGCAAATATGTTGTCACAAAAAGGCACCTTTAAAGGACCGGGTCTCTCACTTGTACCAGCAACTATACTTGTATAGATTCCAAGGTACCAGTTCAGAGTCCTGTATGAGGGAAAGCCACAAAGCAAAAACTCCTTTTGAAACAATAATTAAGAAAAAGCATAAGACCTGGTAAAAACAACAGGCTGGATGCCATTCTCAAACAGGAACCCAAAGAAAGGAATAAAGAAAAATTTTGCTCTGTGTATTGAGATGAAAAATGTATAGTTACTGTCCAATATTCCCTTCAGTCACATACATGCGGTTCCACTTAATGGCAAAGCACAGGCAAGAATAAAGTTCAAAATGGATTCCAAATTTTCAAATGAAGTATTAGCAATGAACTTTCTCCTCATCAGTCAAGGATTTCAATAGAATGTGCACGATATTGCAGTGCATATAAAAATATTTCAAATACTGCAAGGATTGTGGAAAGTGCATCATCTTAATTTACCATTTAAAAGACTGATAAAAAAAGTCACTTCTTAATCATTTGAATATTTAAAATTCTGCGATTAATGCATTTGTATCTGAATAGACCACATTGAGGTTCTCTTTCTGTCCAGTCACCTTCTCTTTGAGAAACAGAGATGGGTAATTCTCTTCTTCTGTTACCATAATATGCTTGTTTTCATTTTCATCCCAATACTGAATTTACCACATAACATTAATCTGTCAACACCTTTTAGCATTAGAGCTGGTCATGCATCAGGCATAGCTGTTCAAATTCTTTCATTTACCACATCCTCCTGGTGTGTAAGACCTCTCACTCAGCCTTTCATAAAATAACTACATTTCATTAATAATTTTATTTTGTTTGCTTCCTCACTCTCCCTCCTCATGTTATTCTAGTTTACCTCCTTCATTACATTTACAAATATCATGTATGTATTGGTGAGGAGGAGGTTTTTTGCCAGTCTGACAAGACCCAAGGACATACGGCCAATTTTAGTTTTCTTTCACTCTATTTCTGCAAAGCTACTCATGAGATATTCCCAATACAAATGCCTATATTGAACCAAGTTAGAAGGAATCTACTAATTATGTTTGCTTCTGGATTATTTTAACCAGTTATACTGCAAGAGACTCTTCACTGGAAGATCAGCAAACTCCTTCTGATGCTTCTGTTGCCTTGCTTATTATTCTTAAATTCTGCTCCTGACTGCAGAAGTCTCTTTTCGTTGTCTTTTCCATCTTATCTCAAAACCTCTTGCTTTTTTCCTCAGCACTTTTGTTTCTAATTATTTAATGCCCTTGTTCCTGCCCTTGTTTTTATTTGATATGTTACAGTGCATTAAAAACAAAACAAAAACAAAAAAGTGGTAATAGAAAAAGGAGAATTACAGATTTTTAAGAGTATCTTTTTTCTAACTAGTCTTCAAATTAACCTAATGAATATGAACAAAGCTTAAAAATTACTTGAGAATTTTAGTGGCAAATTTTAGAAGCCATTGGCAATTGCAAAAAGAAGCCCTTTGCTAGTACATATCAGTTGTGCCAAAATCACAGTCATCAAGGTACCCATCGATTTAAATGGTCCATGTGATAAATTAGTATACTCCATACACGGAAGGAGTGGAGATGGTTTTCCATTATCCTCCTGAGGTTCGGAGGAGAAGAACTAGTCTAGTTTCATATAACCTCTAGCCCAACTTGGAATACAATTCAAAGCTCCTGGGTTGTGTTACGACACAAGGGGACCATCATGCTGGAGCACATTTCAGTCAGGACTTCCTCCAAAAAGCTCCCTTTGCCAGGGCATGGAGGGGGACTGGCATCCAGCCAGGAAAGCTGTCTCTTTGCCAGGAAGACATTCCTTCATGAAAAAGAGCTCACCAGAAGTCCTAGAAAGGCAATTTTAATTTCATTTTCCACCACTCAGGGATAAAAAAGGATAGTAATGGACTAAGACTTACAAATTATAGGGACTGGTTTCTCCTAACTTTGTTCCAAGTATTAACTCACTTTGATTATCATCTTGTCAGTAGTGCTTCTTTTAAATTTTCTTTATAAACAGTTTTACAGAACTTCAAAGAGGAAACACACAGACACACAAAACCCCCAAACTGTATGGATAGCTTAAAAACAAATTTTTTCAGAAACAAAAACTGTGAATGGTGGAAGATGAAATTACATGCAAAATTTAAGTTTTCTAGTTTTCAGTTTGCCAATATTTAATCCATTGAAACAACATGCTTTAACAACATAAGAGGAACATGATACAGGACTGATTCTTTTCTTTCAAGGCTTACAGGAAAACGCTTCACTGCAAAACAGCTAATAAATGGGGACATGTCTGCTATGCTATTTTGTATTCTCCTGTCTTCTCTAATGTGATAGGTCTCTAAGTATTAACACAACTGGGGAGGAGATGGTCATAAACAAGCTGTCAAGCATAACAAAGCTATTGTTTCTGAATCTTTTAATAAATGTATAAATGCAAAGTTGGATCATTTGTAGTAATAAGGTGTGCTGTTTAGACGATGTTTGTTTCCATGGTTATCAGCACAGACTGAAACATCATTCCTTGCATGGCTGTGTAGTAGGGCATAAAGTCACACAAATAGGAGGCTTTGAATACGGCCAGCCTTCCACTCGAAAAAAAATGGAAAGGCAATGAAATAAATAGACAATGAAGAACTCAGGACAGACTAGAGGTAATATCCCTACAGCTTAAATTTCACTTCAGTTGATGTATATAAAGCTTCCTATTTACTGGCTCTGGGCAACTCCTCATTCCCTGTCTGGAAGCTCCTATAACTTCATTGATTAAGCAGAGAAACTTTGATGGAATTCAGAAAACACAAATATAGCCCAAGGAGTCTAGGAAAACATTTTGACAGCAGAAAATTTCAGATTTTTTCCTATGGGAGACCAAATTACATGAGAGAGATAATTTCAAAGATCATCACCACAACATCCATATGACAACACTACTAATTGGTTAACAATTTTTAGTTCAGCATTTTTCACTAGGATTGTGAAATTAATTAATGTTTTTAATGTTAAATTAAAATTAATTAAAATTAATGTTTTAGTGTTTTAAATGCCTACACAAAATGGAACCGCAATGTTAAGTAGTCAGCTCTCTCCAGATGACCAGCAGTATATGTCACATAGCACGGATTTTGCGCCTGTATTTATAATATCAAAGAACTGTACTGACTATCTCGTTCCATGAATAAAGAGCCTTGTAAAGTTGATTTTCCTAACAATTTCTCTCTTAAAACTGCAAAGTCCAAAAAGTGAGTTTATGCCAGTCCTTTCTTCAAAGTAAATACAGCCTTTCTCCATCTCTATTCTGTACTGATGCTTATTTTCCCTGAAATTTGAGACAGCTGATACCTTTGAAATCCATGACAATGTGGTTGAAATTAACTCAAAGACTGAAAATTTATTAAGGTGCACAGGAACATATATAAATTTCTTTAGCACTGTTTCCATAGGAAAGTGTGCATGTACATATCTACAAAGCAAAATCTCATAGATCTCAGGGCCTAAATAAAAATTTTCAAAAGAGCAGACCCAAAACATATATGTTGCTTCTGATTTAGACACACAAATACACTATATATTTACGTTAAAAAGAGTAGAAAAGCCATGCAACTCCTCCCTCATGCGTTAAGCAAGGCATTGGCACAGTAGGTGCATTTTATGTCCCCTGTTACGCAAACATAACACACACACCAGAAAACCTCAGCAACAAATGAACAACTTCTTAGCATCATAAATGAAGGAGTGGGTGCAGCCACACTTATCTACACTCACTATTCAAACAAACAGGAACCAAAAAATATATGTATCACAACTTGCAACTGAGAGAGCAGTACACAAAGCCTAGTCCCATAATTGTGTACCTTAAACCTCCATTGAAAACATTTTGGTCTTAATCTGTCAAGATAAACAAACAACAATTAAGCAAGTCGCTTTGTATTAACACAACACCTAGCCCTGTCAATGCACATCAAACTACAATCATCATAATAGTATTCATTAGTAAACTCTGTGTCAGCTTTGCACTTTGCTACAGATTGTTTCCTTACCAGCTGCCAAGGTTTGCCCCATGCCTGGCTCACTGGTTACACAACCAATTTGATTGCAGAGAGTAACAGTAAAGTTGTATGTCCTGTAAGGTTTTAATCCCGTTGCTATGTAGGAGAGCTCGTGAGCCTCAGCTATATGCAAAACCTGCAAAGCAAACAGATTGGAAGACAACAGTTGGTTAATAATATTTTCATTCCTGCCAATTGATGACATGCTCACTAATAAGGAACTTGTCTCTGAACTTGCAGATTCCTTCATTCAGATTTGGAAAAGCCTGAAAGGACCAACTGAGGGAGAGGATTATTTTGGAGAATCTGAACAAGCTGGGATTTAGGTGATAATACTTCCCATCACACTGTTTTATGAGGTAATAAGCCAGTTCCTGAGTGGATAAATGAGGAAACAAAGTTATAGCCTCATAAAACTGTGTGGTGGTGCAGTTATCACTACAAACAGTGCAGCTACAATCGAAATGACAAAAATGACACTATTAAGTAGTGAAATCTGACCACCATTGAAGGAGTGACATGATTAGCAGGCATTAGGAGGGAGGGGAATAATTAATACCTACAGACATTTGCATCTGCTTTACTTTAACATTACTATCACGAGGAGGAGAACTGAATAAACTGTAGCATTTTAGATAACTTCGTTATCGGATGGTTGTTTAAATGAAAAATCTTGCAAGCCTGTGACCAAAAGCAATTGACATTTATGTATTGTTACAATAACCCCAGGAGCAGTAGTATCCCTGCTTCATAGGCAAATAAACTGAGGCCCTCTGTAGTACTACCAAAAGACAAAATCAGCCCTGAAGGAAAAATCAAGTATTAGAGCACCAGATTCACTTTCCCATCCATTTCTTTGCTCATTCCTAAGCTTTTGGCTTACTGCTAGCGCCATGATATTTGATTGCCAAATCCACAAACATTTCAACAGTAAAGTCACATATTTTGACTTTTTAAAGCTGTTTTTTTCTGGTATTTTAGGTTTCCCCACTTCAAAGATTCAACCAAGAAGCCGGACAGGTACCTCCTTAATGATAATGTGGATTCCTACAACACAATATGGTTTTAAGAATATGAGCAAATACAGCAACAATACAGAATCAGTACATGCAAATATCAAGATAATTTAAATGTTATTGCACATTCTCATCTCATTCATAATTTTGAATCTCACCCACTACTGAAAACAAGTCACTCAGGAATAAAACTTAAGTGTATAAGTAGTGTATAACATTACAAAACACTCAAACTGGTAGGTGGAAAAGTTAGATCAGAGAATATACAGCAAGTCTGGGAAACAATTTGTCAGACCATCTCAGAGGACATCAGGCTTTATCAATTTAAATATTACCAGTTAGGAAAAACTTTATGCAACTAACAATAATACCTGGGAAAATGGTGGCAAGGACCTTCGTTCAGTCATTAAACTGATGCTGTATCCCATCACTTCTCCTCTTGCTAAATTATCTTCTGGTTTTTCCCATGACACATTGAGGGAATATGGTGAAAGTGGTAATACTGATGGAGATGGCATGAATGCTGGGGCTGAAATAAAGTTAATATAATAATATTTATAAAATAAATGAGCAATGTGTATAATGCATCCTTTCTCATTGTACTTGTAAAACACCATTTCAGACAATCTTTTCCCTTTTAAAACTGTATTTTCAAGTTTAGATGGAATTTTCATCTTATATCAATAGCACATAAAAAGTACTTCACTCATCATTCTCCTGTTTTCTACTCTGGCTGTGAATGCAGAATAAAACTCTGCCTATGTCTTCAAAGAAATACTAATCAACACTACAGTCCAAAACCCTGTAGCAGATAGGAAGGTACACACCAACAAAAAGGTCTTGAGGAAAAACTTCATGCAACATGGGAAAAAACTGATAAAAGCAAAAAGTGTTCAATACTTCAGCATCTTAAAAGCAATTCTGTTTGCCAGGCCAGTTTGAAATTAACATGTCTCTCACTTCTTACAAAACAGTTCCCTTGTCTTCCATAGTAAATCTGTTAAAGGATTGTTTGCACTGCAGTTAAATCCCCATCTGATTACTCTGTAATAATAGGATACCAACTCATAGCACTTCTGCTACATACAAACAACCTCACTAATGGACCTCTTCCCAAATACAATTTAACACTTTTATAACATATAGTATTTAGGAACAGATAAGCACAAGGACTCATTCTGAAGGAGAAAATAGTTTAGGCTGCTGTTTTGCAGGAGCAAATGACTGAGGACATGATTATGAAGCTAACAGCAAACAAAAGCATAAAAGAGATGTTTAATTGCAAATCGTAGGCTCTATCAGTCTGAAAACCTTAGATTTCTACTGAAAGCATTGAAATAAATTGCTGATATTTCAAACAGTATGTCAAGAGGCAAGCCCTTTAGAAAATCTGAACAGAAGGGTCACAATAACAGATGTTGCAAACTAGTTACACTTCAGAAAAAAAAGGGTCCATATTATGACACTTGGCCTCCATAAAAGCATATGGAAAGGAGTTAAAGCTCACACTGCCTGTCTCAAACACTGTTAAGGCCACAGAAGGACTTTGCCATGAGAGAAACACAGAAGGGTTTAACAGGATGATGCTAACTCCAGGCCTGGTGGAGACAAGATCTGATTATCTCATACTGGTTAACACATCCAGACAAAAATTCCCACTGTGGCAAACTGTAAAGAAGAAACTGCTCATACACATATCACCAGTCAAACAAAGATCACCCCAAGTTATGGTACAGGTGGCTTCTGCAACCATCAGTGACCACCTAAGTCCCCCACGAATATGCCTCTATGGATATATAGAACAGGGACTATAAAATAAGCCACCACGGCAGGAACTTGAGATAAAATGAAGGTAGTCCTATTTTTGGGTGTGATCTTGGACCTAGGTAAGAGGTTAACAAAGCTGGGGGAGAAGAATCTGATAATATCACTGATAATGGACACAAAGAACGCAGAACTTATGGTCCACAAGGAAGGCCAACTCAGCAACTGTGCTGAAATCAGCTCCCACCCGGTAAAAGGTAATTCCAACAGAGGGAGATCACGACCACCAACTCATGGCCCACCGACCCAAGAAACTCAAAAGAAGAGAAAAACTGAGCATGCAGACCAATTATCATTAGAAGATAGAGAGTCATTTAACCCATAGAATAAGAGAACTGTGTAGCCAATAAGCATTAATTTCTTTCTTTGGTAAGATGTATAAATAGTGAAAAGTTTTGAATGACCTCAGGGCCCCCATCACTGAGAAGCCCATGGCGAAGAAGGACCCATGGGATGCTGTTGGATCCATAGGTGGTGACAATCTTCTGCTTGATCTCTCTCTCTCTCCTCTTTTCTATTTCTTTCCATCTCTTTATCTCACATTTATTGTTAAATAAACTACATATTATTGACTTCAGCATATGCTTGTGTTTGTACCTTAATTTGGGCAGAGGTATCTCTCATTAATCGTGTTTCAAGCACTATACTCCTGAAAAAGTAACCCTCTCAAGTTCTTCAAATTGGAATACTGCTTGGTACATTTTACAATCTTGTAGTTTAAATTTTGGGTTAATTGATATCGATTATTTTCCTCAACACTACGATTTTATGGCGAAGAAAATGTTTTTGCTTAACGTGCTATGTTCTGAGATAATCTGACCTATTTTTAATTAGATAAAAATGAGAATTTGTCCCTAGCTGAACCACCACTAGATATTTTACTGAAAAAACAAAATTAAGAATATATGCTAATCTAGTTTTTCCTTTAATTTCTATCAAAGAAATTCAAACCAGTGCTTACCAGCCTCTCCTGTTTGTCCTGATACCCAGTCTGAAGATATGCTACCTGCCATGTTTACTGCTACCACATAAAATTCATACTTTGTAAATGGTTCCAGATCAATGACTGTGGTACTGGTCTGCGGTGGAGCCAGAGCATTTTCATTAGGAGATTCCACAACTGGTTGAGGACTGAGCCATCCACTGCTTTGGAAAATACGAATTTCAGGGGGAAGAAAGTTCTCAGATGATTTTAATTTTTTTCTCATGTAAAGTTCATATCTTATAATTATACCTATAGAAAAAAGTAAGCCAGAAGAATTAATGAATTTAAATTATTTAATAATAACATATTTAATGAGCTATGAATCAATCAATCAAATTCAAAGAAAATACAGCATTAGCAGGGTTTTTTCCTTTTCTGCTATTTTCATCCAAATGCTATACTCCCTGAAACAAAATCACCTCTTTTTTTAATTATTTTTAAATTATGAGAAGGGAATTTTTGAGTGACACTTTAATCCCAATATTTTAGAACATTTAAAACATACTGCTGGATAGGAAATACATGTGCATCAGGTATGTGTTGGGGTATGAAGCAATACATGATCTAGGCTGGATCATGGAAGTAGTTTAACTATAAGAATAGATTGTAAGAAATCTGATTGGAGATTTCCAAAATGGTAAAAATGAGAGACATGGCAAAGCCAAGAGATAATTACCATAAAATATATATATTTGGGGATGTATTCATGCACAGAACTGGAGAGGTTGCTTGGGAGAAACAGCTTCTCTCTTTGTCTTTGGAGAGACCAGGAAATCTGACCAGACATCAAAACAAATATGAGAATATTGCCTAAATCTGCCTGTCCTGGCCATTAAATGCATATCATGGCTATGGAGTAAACTATGAGCAGTTAAGACATACACTGAAGGACAAGTGCTAGCAGCAAATATCATGACCTGCATTGTAGAAACTGCTCCTCTAAATACACAGTCATTCTTCTGTGGGCATTAATCTTTAACCTGAAAGTAGCTGGAAAATGAGATGTTCAAAGTGAAAGCTGAGCTACTCACAGACAGATGCCCATTTTATGAACAGATCAAAATGCTTGTTTTCACATGTACAAATACTTGTGCAAGTAAGTGCAAGCTCACAAAACTCCATTGCACATTTATTAAAAGATAGTATTTACCAATAAAATCTGTGGCATCACAGAAGTATCCTACAACAGCTGCGTTCTCAGTTTCAAAATTCTAAAATATTATTATACAAGTTAGACCAGAAACACTTGGCAATCGTCTAATCCCTAACACAGTTATACTGGTAACAGAATTAGTTACTTGCACATGACGGATGGTTTCAAAAACAGACTTCTGTTAATTCTCAGATTTTTTTTTCCATAACTACTATCTGCTTTTTTATTTTTTGTCACACAATATCACCACATCTGTCTGAACTAGGCGATCTGGCAAACTAGGAAAAAAATTAATTTTACTGTAAATGTTTGATTATAAATGTGATTTTTGCTGCAGCAGATGCCACTGAGGGCTAAATCCTGGACTCAACAGTCAGTGGAGTTCTGGACTCCAAAAGAACGAAACACAGACTTAGGATACATTTAATGGCAAACAGGCAAATCAGGACAATGCCATACTTCATTATCAGTGTACGCCACATTACGGATTAAGGAACTCTAACCAGATTTGAGAATATGTTGCTTTTCCTTGCAAAGACTTTGATTTACAAAAGTAAACACAATGTCCTACCATTTGGTTTCTCAGGTGGTGACCATTCCACAGCCAGTTCTGTAGCGCTGATAGTTTTTATCATCGGTGTGTGTAGCCCTTCTGGAGGAGCTTGTGCAGTAACTACAGTTACTGGTTGGCTCTTTAAGCAGCCTCCACTAGTACAAGCTTGCACAGAAAAAATATACTTCGTAAATGGAATGAGATTCCAAATAATTGCTGAAGTCTTTAAGCCTTCATACTGACCACAAGGCTGAAGATCAACCGAGCTAGTACATGTCAAAATGTATTTCTCTATGGGCCCAGAGTCATTGGAGACACTTGTCCAGTAAAGTAAAACAGAGTGGTGACTAACAGGAAAAACAGGATTTAAATCTAAGCTTCCTATAGGTGTCCCAGATTTTGTTCTGTATGTCACTGAGGAACTTCTTGTAAAACCACGAACGTTGCTGGCTTGGATGTAATAGGAATAGAAGGTATATGGAGCTAACACGGTATCGGTGAAGGTCTGAACAGCTAAAACAAAAAGGTGAGAAGAAAACTATATCAGTCTAACACATTAAAATTAATCTTAATTTGTATACTTCACATCTGTCCAGCCCTAATCCAAGACATATTTATTCCTGTTCACATGCTATTCTTGAGATCATTATAAACATTGTAACTTCTCTTTTTTTTTTTTTAACAAGGGGGAAAAAAACTTCTCTTTACCCCTTTATTATCTTCCACTACACATTGGCATCACTAGAAAAATAATTTTCCACTGAACTTCTCCTAGTTCCTCCTTTAATCATGAAGAACATTAATACAATTATCTTCTCATTCCTCTTTTGCTTGAAAATAATTATTTCAAAGGTAAATCAGCATCAATATTAGTAAATACAATTTAGAAAAAAAAACCAAAACCACTGTGTAAATTTTCAGACCTCTGTTTTGGATTAATTTCATAGTATAAGACCAAATATTTCAACTTTGTGTGCTTTCACTTCCTCACTTCTACTAGAGTGCTTAATAGTTCATTTGTAAAGCATTTGATCTTGGATGAGAAGTAAAACAAAAGTGCCAATAATTATTAAAAAGATATATCCAAAGCCTATATTTACCTTCCTCACCCTTACTTTCCATTACTCTAGTTACCTTTTTAGCATCTTTTTAGTACCCATGGCCATTATTAGCTCCTCCATTTATCCGAGAAACAGTTACACATCTTAGTCATCACAGCACAATATGAACTTATGTACAACCATACCACAATATGTTATTTTGCCTTCAGAAATAGTGAACATTAAGTAATATATAACATATCAGAGCATAGATACCCTTAAACTCCTTCAAAGCAAATGGAGAGAACACTGCTATTTCTAAGTCCTTTCTGTACATCTGTGCTGGCAAGTCAGCCCTGTGTATAGCTTAAGAGTTCTGAGTATTGCTAGATATTCAACCCTTGACATCATAGGACAAAAGCAGCAGTGTCAGCCCAGGAATTGCTTATAGCACTTCAACTCCCTATAGAGATCTCAAACTCATCACTGGAGTCCAGCAGTGAGGACACTGCGTTATCTTATCTTCAGGCCTTGCAAAACATGGTACTTTGGGCAAGCCTGGAGAACAACTCTGCCAGCTGAGCAATGGCTATTGAGACTCCCTCGTGTGTTAACAGCAAATAGGCAGAAGATGCAGCAGATTTCAGTCTTGCTGGAAGGATTCAGCTTTGGGGTTAGCATGGTGTTCCCAACTGTGAGTGCAGGTCCTCAAACATACTGTAGAACTGTTGAGCCCTTTCTGATCTCCATGGTCACAGTTGCCCTGCCTGAAGTGCTTCTGGGCACAGGAGTGGGTACCCAAGTTGGCAAGAGTCCTCAGAGTGTGACAACCAGTTGCTGAGAAGGACACGATAAGCAGGAGTTCCCCACGTGTCCAGTTTCCAATTTTGTAGCCAGACAAAAAAAAAATGGCTACAGAGGTAGCATGAGCATGGTGGAAACTTGGGAGAGCTGCACTTTATTCGATGATAGGATCATCCATGCTATGAGCCTGCAACTCAAAAGAGCTACAGAGAAGAAAGAAAGTGCAGAAGGAAAAAAATAGAAGAAAATAAGAAACAAAGAAAAACAGCTAGACTTCTATTAGCAGGAGCAAGTACCACAAATCCTTGTGAGATGTGGGGAGTATCCCCGGAGCCGGAGCTAGACTCTAGGACCTCCCCCCCACCCCAAACCATGTGATGACCTGCAACCAGATCTAGAATCAACAAGGAAGCTAGGACCTATCCTGAAAACAGGTGTTCTAGAACACATTCTAGAACAGACAAGTGAGGTAGATAATTCTCTGGAATCAAATAGCAAGCAGGACTGTGACCTAGACCAAAGATATCTAGAACCTGCTCAGGAACCATTAAATGGTTCTGAACCAGCCAGCAGTCTGAACCAAGCAAGCTAGAGTTAGCCCACGGCCCTGAACCAGAAAGCAAGCTAAACCATCATTCCACTCCAAGACTTGCGGCTGAGCTAAAACACTATCTAGAAACATACATCTAGAACCAACAAGAAAGACAGGACACTATCTAGCTCCAATGTGCAAGCTAGAGTGTGATCCAAAACTGCCTCCCTACCAAACCTCTAACTCCATAATTCATTCCTGCTCTACAAATGGCTGCACCAACACCACCCTAGCTCTACACCCAACCAATCCCTGAAACCCAGCTGCTGGAAGAGATCTGGACTTGTAGCAACTCTAGGGACAACCTAGATTCTAGGGACCCAGGTCTAATGTCAACAGCAAGCATATTACTTTCCCCTTTTCCAGGATAGAGATTGGAAGAGGCAGATCACACAGAATGCTGGTGTTGTCTGGCAGAAAAGTAACCAGCACCATCTCAACATTACAAGAAGGTTCTATTCAGTATTGATGAGTACTGATGATGAGTATTGATGGAAATTTTGTTTCCATAGGAATACAGGCTAATAGGAATATAGGCTAGATAAAACTGGATAAAGCCAAAAGTTAGAAGGTTCTGCATTCCTCAGCTGAACAACTCCAACCACACTGTGTTCCCCAGGGCACAGTACTGGAGCCAGTTCTGTTTAATATCTTTATCAATGACGTGAACGAAGAGATTGACTGCGCCCTCAGTCGGTTTGCAGACAGCATGGAGTTGGGTGAGAATGCTGATCTCCAGGAGGGTAGGAAGGCCCTGCAGAGGGATCTGGATGGGCTGGATAGATGGACCAAGGCCAACTAGATGAGGTTCAACAGGGCCAAGTGCCAGGTCCTACATCTGGGTCACAACAACCCCACGCAGCACTACAGGTTTGGGGCAGAGTGGCTTGTAAGTTGCCCAGCAGAACAGGGACCTGGGGGTGTTGGCCAGCAGCTGAACGTGAGCCAGCTGTGTGCAGTTGTACTCTCAGCACATAAGAATTAGAAAGTCCACACTGTACTGAGAAAAAAATAACATTATCAAAAGTTCTGACAGCATTAACAATGTATTCTTGATATTCAAACACCAGAATATGATTTCACATCACTAATTAGGGGGATTGCCTGGAAATGTCAAAATAATTTTTTGAATCCAAATCTATGTTTCTAAGAACATAATGTTTTCTTAAATAGAAACATGCTAATGTCTCATTATACAACTAAATCCATACAGAATTTTTCACTTTCTACAAAGTATGTAGGTAGTGTCATGAAATAACATCCTCAATAACGCACTGTTTCAAGTACATTACTAAGCACAGACTTATGACAATGAAGTATGATAGCTTTTCTTTTGAAACTAATTCATATTTTTACTAAAGTTAGGCGTTTGAACCAAATTAAAGAACTAGAACATTCTCTATTGGTTCTCTAATTTTTGTTTGTTTCTTTTCTTTCTCTCAATCACTTAATCTCATGCTTATATGGGCTGCACACCTTTCCTCGTGGTATGTACTGCAGAGTGCCCAAATTCACAGCATAAGCCACAGAGTAATGAACTGTAACACTGCAGCATGAACCAAAACATAAAAATGTGAGGTGCATTCCAAAGGATCTGTGCCTCCACTGAATAATAGCTCTTTTTTTCTTTCTCCCAGGCTACACACCAACAATTACAGAGACTCTGCAAAATATTAATGCTGCATTGGTAAGAAAATGCAAAAACTAAAGAAGCTGCTAGAACAGAAATCTAACTTTAGTGGCATTAAACCACACCTGTCTTCTTGAGGAAAAAAACCCCACTTGTGTGCCACAAATACATACAAACAGTATCCAAATCCACCTTCTTTCCTTTGATAAGTAGAGCAATATTACCACAAAACGGCCTTTCCACTTTGGACAGAGTGTCGAATCCTTGAGGACTGCCTTCTGAGGATCCCTTTGCAAGCCTCAACATGAGAGAAGTGGTGCTGTCAAAGACAAATCAGGAGCTACACTGATAGCTTAACAGAAGGTGCTAAAAGTTAGAGGCCACAAAAAGCTTTCCTAATCTGTTAACAGTTTAAAAACAGGAAGATGAAAAAAAGAAACTTAAGCACAAATTCTTCATCTGTGACTTTTACTTTTTTGGACTTTGGAGTCTGTGTATATTTTCAGTGAATATTTTTGGGGAGTCAATTTTAAAGTTTTTCAGATTGAAAAGAAAAAATTATCAGCTATTTTGGGTGACTCTGTGTCAGATTTTACAGTAGGGTATTCATTTCTTTCAAGCAAAATTAATAAAATAGAACAGTAACTCATTAAAGAAAAACAGGAAGATGTATTCAAAACCACAGAGAATCATAATGGCAGAAATGCAAAATAATTAAGAAACATCACACACACACATATATACACACACACACAGAAATATTAAATCTTTGATGTCACCTTACTTACTATAAGGATAGTAGTCTTCAGTTGCATAAATTTCTTCCTCATCCCTATACAGCTGGTAAATCAGCCTGTTAGAATTCGGAGAGTCAGGGGAACTCCATGAAAGACTGATAACAGAAGAATTGAGAACTTCTCCTGTAGGAGGAGGTTGCTGGAAAGGAGCTAAAACATATATACAAAAACTGAGGATGTAAAAATTAAGGTAATCAATAATCACATAAACTTAAAGAAAAATAAAAAGAAACTGCTACGCTTTCTTCACTGAAAAACCATTGACTAAATGCACAGTAACCAGGCAAGACATTAATAGACTAAACCAACCCATCCAAGAGTTCTCCAACAAAGCTTTTCATCCAAGTATGTGAAACAAGTGTATATATTAAAACAAATGACGAATAAACTTAATCCCCCTAACAACCCCAAATTAAAGCAAGTACACCACAGATTTGTCAAAACTGCTTTTGGGGTTTTTTTTGGTTTGGGTTTTTTTTGTTTGTTTGTTTTTTAATGTATTGCAAGACATCTATAAAACAAGAACATATTTATCTGGTCACATTATTGAAATTTCTAGTTCAATTACAATTTATTTTTTCAGAGGATTCATTCCATTTTAGCATAGGTCAGGCACAACATCCTCTAATAGAACAGAAATGGAAACTCCAATTAAGTACAAATTTTACTGAGTTGTTACAATAAGCCTGCTTAATCAAATAACAAAAACATAAAAAGGCCAATTTTGAAGGCAATTCACTTCACTTTTAGGCAATTCACTTACATTTGTTTCCAATGAAATTGAAACCAATGAGAGCAAGGTATCTAACAATTTAAGAAATCAGCTTGAGATGCTTATTTACCAAAATACGATTGTGATATCACCTCCATTAACTTTGGAAAATGTGCTACTTAACTGAACCATTATAAATAAAGAGAAAAACAAACTTGAAGTTCACAAGCCAAGTGCCTCACATTTTAAGAAAGAGCATTCAAAGTCTCTCCTATGTCTCTTTTGTAATCCAACTGTATGATCATGGTCCTTTCTAAGACAATAGCTAATACTCAGAAATTAAACTTTACATGCATAGATACACACATGTTCACATAAACATGCGATTTCATGGTGGGACTGAACTTTCTCAAAGGTCCTTTCCAACCTAGAAGATTCTATGATTCTGTATTTATGTTCTTATTCAAGTCAGTGCAGGAGTACATATCTGGTTGTAAGATCTCCAGTAATCCAGTCATACTGAGGAAAGCCCTACTGTCCGCCCTCAGTACACCAGGCATTCGCACAGAACAGGACTGGTCTGTTTTGGTAGATGGTAATTGCTACGGCTTGACTCAAAGGCAGACTGTTCCATTTCCCTATCCTCTTCACCAAGAGAAGGAAAAACAGGGGAGTGTGGATCTAGAGGAAAACATTTTGCTCCAGGAATGAGAATAGCCCAGGGGAACACCGAAATCAGCATATGGAGTAACTACCAGGAGCTGGATCCAGAACCATCTCATTAGCTTTTCTCCCCTACATTAAATATTACGGGACAACATGAAGATTAGAAACATGCAGATTTTTTTCATCCTGTTTTTATAAACTATCATCTTGTTCATTAGGTGGATATTTCCTTAATATAAACAACCCAACAAAAGTTAATTACCAAAATCTATTCATCTAACCTAATAGGATACAAGAAGCAAAGAATGAAGTTGCAGACGGAAAATGTCACAAGGACCTCAACCCACACAAGTGATAGATGTGGAGACTTATGCCAAAATCAGTGGGCCACATTACATATGCGTTTTTAATACAAAATTTAAAAATGAGATGAAGCTCTTCATTTTGAGTAAGACAATGAAAAGCCCTAGTACTACTGCAGTCTCTCAGCCAAGAAATAGCAGAAAATCTTTCTAGAATTCATTGGATTAACAGAAAATATAATCATCATCTCTCTTTAGAGGGCAAAGGTTGTTTTGCTGCCAATCTGAGCTTTTGAGTTCAGCTCAGTTAGGAAGTGAATGAATGCTAAAGTGTCTACAGAAGTCAAGTCTGAGAATCAAAGGAAAAAAGTGCCTTTGGCATTTTAAAAAATTTCTCTCTCTGTGTCATACATACTTACAACATCTGAACAATATTAGAAATTTACCACCATCACCTTCATTCTCCATTTGCAGTCTTAACGTTTACATTTTATATGTGTAAACAAAGCACTGTGTTTTAGATTTTTGTGCACCATCTGATATTGCAAAGTAGAAAAAATGCATACAGGCCTTTTCCTTAAAGAACACTAGTTGGACAGTGACAGCAACATACATTTGCTTCCCTTGGCAAAGACTCATGACCAGTAGTGGCATGTGTCAACAAAATACTGTTCTGCACTGAAAATAGCCATGAATATCAAGATAGGCAAAGCTCCATATCTGTGCAACAAGTTAAAATATTTTGGTATGAATAAGCAAAGGGCTGTAATTGCTATATCATTTATGTCCAGAAGAGGACTCCGTATGTCATTTAGAATACTGCCTGATGTATTTTTATCTAACTAAAATCTATTATATTATTTATCTATGTCATATTATTATTAATCAATTTTAGAGTTGAATTGCTATTGACCTTTATCCAATGTATATCCCAACATAAATAAGTAGGTTGGTTTATGTTTGTAAAGCACTTTGAAGATGAACAGCATCATAAAAATGCCATGTATTATTATTATTATACATTCAGCTGGAACACCTTACATTTTTTAAGGAAACAACAAGCCAATCAACTGTCTGCACAATGAATAGACACTGTGCCTTCTATGGAAGAGTATGAGGAAAAACAAAGCAAAAATGTGTCTAAACACTTCCAAAATCTGAGGAAAGCTAAAAAAATCATCTTTGGAAACAAATCAGTCTCTTTACGCTATCCATAACTATAATGCAATACATTCTGCAATGCATATTATTTGAAATTTAAACTGGTTTACAATGAAATACAAACTAGTACCAAAATCAGAGCTGTCTGTGCTTGAAACACTTCGTGCATGTACATCTCTGCTTGCAAGTCTATAGTTTGCACATGTCACAGTGATGAGAATCATGTAAATACCCAGGCAGAACACACGAAAAAATACTTTGTTGAAGGAGGATCCAGAAACATACTCCAGAGATAACTTTGGAATGTCTAACCCTGTTGTTGCATTACACATGGCTACCTGAGGTGACTGTCACAGTATGACCAGTGCAGCCCTTACTAATTAGGTCTGCTGACAGAAATGCCTAATTAGCATCTGCAGAGTTCCTCACTCACTTGTTACCTGACTTCCAAGACTGGGCTGTTAACTGGGTACAGCAGTAACGTCAAAAAATGCAACACAGGTTTTTCAGAAATTCGCTGAAGTCCTTACCCCATGGTTTGGCGTTGCATGACATGATGTCCTCAAAGCCAATTTCTGATCACTGACCCAAAGACAACTTAAAAATTCAGTTTTCTTATTACCTATACTTTATCCTCTACTTCTTTAAAATCCCTGACAGCTTGGAGACTGTGCAATGGTGAGCAAATTTAAACATTTAATTTTGGCTAACTATGACATAAAGGGTGAAATTGTGCCACCTCTTTGTATCCAGACTCACTGCAAGGGCAGAAGTATAGATATTTCATTGCAATTTGTTTCATTACAATTCATTATCTGGCCTTCCACGTGGCATTAGCCCCACCTCACACGTGCCAATTTCTCACACTCTGTTACACCGCACCACATATTTTCCCAAACTAACTGAAAAAAAGGCCCAGGAGGAAAAAGCCAAAGCTACATTGCATTGAGAAGCAGATTTTGAATTAATCCCTGGGGAGGTGGTTTTCAACAGACCTGTTCTTCAGACCTTCTGAAGGCAGGTCCTCTGCCTTCTGTCAACGGCAGGAAAGAGGGCTAAGCTTCAAGTCGTACAAACACCATTGTACTCGTGACTAAAAGGTGAACTCTGCATTGGCCACCGCGAAGAACATGGTGGGAAGTGCAGGGGAAATATGGATCATTACTTCTCCCTTTGCTTAGACTGCAAGCAGAAAGTGTGTATAACACAAAGCATTCTGTACTCTAGAAAACAGTCCTAAGACACAGTAAAAAAATCACTCAAACTTCAGGGACCAAATAAATGTGGGGCTCTGGGGGGAGTAAAACCCAATTTCAGTGCTGCTGACCCAATTCAGTACTCACTAAATCAATAAAAAAACTTTAATTTGAAAGACATGCTTTTAAGACCTAACATCCACTTACTTTTACTGCAGCCAAATAGGTTGTGGACATCCAAATTACTAGCATCAGGAACACAGTTGTCACATTTCAAGCCAGTTACAAATTGTTTACAAACACACTGTCCAGTAACAAGATGACAAGTTCCATTAATGGCTCCTGCAGGATGACAATTACAGTGCTGACATCTATAAACAAAAACAAATCAAGGAAGTGATCAAAACACATTAACACTTCAGTTAAGCACAGTAGGGTTTTGTTTAAGAGATTCTTGGGTAACCTAATTAAAAAATCATAAACAGTTCAGTAGTCTGAAACACAGCAGAAAATCTATTAGTCTGATTAGAAAAATTACAAAAAAAGTGCCCACTATAAACATTTCAATGCCAGAATAATATTCTAATTTAGATAAAAATGGCTTAGAATTAAAGAGCTTTTATATATATATTGATCCATACACAAACTGGATAATAATGTTTGGTAATAACCACATTATGCACTCAGTCCTGCAGCCTTACTCACACAACCTTTCTTGAGAGCTGCAGAGTTCAGTAATACACATGTAACCAGTTTCAGAGACTTCTGCACAAAATATGCAACCTTCTACTTCAGTGAAAACTAGGTTTTAGTTGGGATAAAAAGCAAAATCAATTAATAATTTCTCGTCCACAAAGGCAACTCGAAGTTGAAAAAAACAGCATGCTGTGAATAAAGGAGAATGAATGGTGACCAAAATTGGGAGGAAAAAAAATCAGATTAAATAAGTGGCAGGAAACAAAAAAACAAAATATGAATATTACAACAGAAAGCACCATTTCTTTGCAGCCTGATGGACAAAATTGGAAATAACTGAAGAGAATAATTAATTAAATGGGCAAATTAAATTATTTTTTAATTAATAGGAACAAAAAATGTAAAAGCATTGCTATCACACAAATGCCACATTTCAGTTCTGTAACTCTCTGTGGCATCAGTAGAATACTTTCAGGATTAATTTATGCTTTGGCTTTTGCATGTGAAACCTCTTGTGATCAACTTGTTCTTCACTTGATACACTATTTCCCCACTGACATCCATTTATAGTGTGGATACCAATGTCAGATTGTGCAATTATACAAAGACTTGGAACATGCCAGAAATTAAGCACAACAAATTACTGCAAACACTGTTATGCTACCCATTGCAATACAGGCTGCCATTATTAGTCATAACAGAAAGCCAACAAGGGCAAATAAAACTTCATACTTCAGATTCTAATTTCACTATATTTTAATTGCTGCAGGGTAAAAGAGTTCTGAAAAACAACGAGGACTGGGAGAAACATAGGACTGTACTGTGAAGCTAAAACATAATGGGAAGCCCACACTATACTCCCCTTGCTCTGAGCTGGAAAAGTCCAATTCTCAGGTATAAGCAACATATTTTCAAGGGAATCTTAAATTACTCCAGATGCCAGGTCCCAAGATGATGAATCAGAAAAAAGACCTCGGAGAAATCCAAGGCAGTGACAGTCATGCTATGTCCCCTTTACTCTGCTAACCCTAAGACTAGACAAGAGTCATTGATTTATATGTGGTGGATTTTCCCTTGGCCAGTTTCATCAGATCCAAGGAAATACGTTGTGGTGTCTTTACAAAAGTTACTTTGCCATTTTCCCAGTCATGACCATCTATCTTTCTACCTATATGAAAGCAGAAATGAAAGTCAGTTCAGTTACATTTTAGGTATCAGCTTTCTAAGGCAAGAGAGAGAGGAGGGCAAGGTGGAAACTGTTTCCACATTAGGACACTAAAATTCAGGTCAATAATCAGTGAAATCGACAGTAAATGTGACAGATTTTTAAACAAGCTTAAGAAAACTCTTCACATACATTTTCTGCCTATCACAGAACTCACCGTATTAGAGTTCCTTTACTCCACAGCAGCTCGTGCTGTGTGATCTCCTGGGGAATCATTCAACACCCTTAAAAAGGCTGATAAAAGCTAAAGCTGCAAAATAAGCTGCAAATTTGTTTTATGGACTAATATCCTTCTGAGAATAAATAAAATACATTCTCTCTTGGAAACCACTATACTGTATTTGGGTCTCTTTTACAGTCAAGAGAAAAGGGCATTTTTTTCAAAGTCTATTAAGTCCTTTCATCTGTAGACAGTGCATTCAAATCCCCCTTTAAATAGAGGTTTTGTTTAGAGTATTTTAACATCATGACTAAAAAAAACCAATTTAGTTACAGAAAAAAAACAAAGAGAGAATTATTTGCTCAGTAAGAGAGTATTTTATTATTTCAAAATTTCATTACATGATGATCATTTAGTTGGGGGGTGTTAACAAAAGTTTCTTGATAGATAAACAGAGAAAGACAAGCTTCTCTTACTGTTCTTGCATATTTTTGCACCTCTTATGAGTAAGGGTCTCCTGATTATTGCAGTTTTCATTATCATTCACACATGAGACAATCAAACTCACATACATATACAGTCACAGTGATAGTTTTCAGTGCCTGGCAGGGTGGGGCTCTTTCTTTCTGCTTGTTGCATTTTCTTCTAGGAAACGTGTAGGCTCCCTACCTTCACCTACACTGAATTAGGCTCCAGATCCTGCAAATAACAGCATACAGTTCATCATATTCTGCTCCACAGGATTACACATTATATTTGTATAATCACATTCATAATTTTCTTAAACTGAAGAACACTAGAACTGGAGTTGTTGTTATGCATAGTTCATGCTTTTTGATCAAGATTAAGTCAATTAATGATTTAAATATAATAACTAATTATTTTTTTAAAAAGTAGCTTTTAATCACATAACAAATATTTTGAGCATTCTTGCTAAATGCTACATTTTCAAAGCACTTCGAGTCAAATATATTTGAGTTTTGTTAAAACAGAATTATATATAATCAAGTAAAACAGACTTTTAAAACACGGAAAGAGAAATGTCATGCCAAGATGAATTGCAATATTGATTTTTTGAGGATAAATGGTTTTTGTAATATTAATATAGAGAAACCTTTATTACATTGACTCTCTAGGTGCAGTTAGAGCCTCTCCAGCAATCTGTTTAAAATCTTCATTTTTCATCCTTATGGGAAAACCTCACTTGCTAAATGGATTTCATAAACAGCAATCTGTCAAGATATATACATATATATAAACAATTTGTGATGTTCATTGACCAGTTCATTATAGTAAACAATATAGAGGTAAAGCTTTTCAAATGTGTACTGATGCCCACAACCACAACAGATCTTCTCAGACTGCTGCAAATACACAGTATTTGTAATTGCTTAATTGCCAAGAAAATTTTCCTGCTTCATAACCTGGAATGCATTAAGGAATACGGAGTTGCTGTTTTATCTCTAAAACACCACATTTAAAATCAGCTCAAATATACATTCCTCACAGTGTGAGAATTTTAAAGCTCCACAATCTGCGTATCACAACTTTTGCCTCTTCTGTGCTATTGTGCAGAGACAGGTACATCTGCCACTACAGACAGCTCACATCCTTTTCGTTCTGCAAACACAGAGTCCTTAAGAGACACTTGAAGCAAGGATGGCTTAAATGACTTGGCAACTTTATGGAGAAAGAAAAGGCATATTACTCTTTTTATGAAGATATTTAACAGTTAAAGAAATGGATTAAAATAGATTAATAAATAAAGACTTGTGTTATCATCTTCAGTGGATGAACGTTTCTGCCTGAGGAACTGAGGTACATTGTCCAAGCAGATGACAAGCAAGGAAGCCAAGCATATGCAACACAGGTTAATCATGTTAATGTACTACCAGAGTAGTCTTCGATACTGTCACGAGAATTAACAAGTATTAAAGCATTAAAGCCAACTCTGATTTAAATTCCAAAACTGTTAAAACTTTCTATCCATACAACAAGGTCTGGACCTCGATAATTAATATTTTCACATTTTGAATTTCAGAAGACAGCTTAAATGCAGATATTTGAAGGCCGATATCTAATTCGGAAAAGCTATTGCTTAACACAGACACAAATGTCTCTGTCACCTGCTACAAATGGGGGGGTGATGGGGAACAATCTATTTCAAGTAATTAAAAAAAGAGTATCATGAATAGTAAGGAAAATGTATTTAAAAGGAACTTTAATATTACACAGATTTTATTCCTTACCATTAGAAATGACAGGAAGTGAAAATAGGAAGTCCTTATTCCTACAGATTACTTTATGGCCATTAGTAGATGTCTCTATGACCCAAAACAGTAAAAAATAATTTTAAAAATCTCCTAATGAGTGACAGTAATATAAAAGTTAAAGTGAAAAATCTGCAGAATAATGTCAAATATATGCAAGATGACACTGATAATCACTGCCTAAAAGCATGTCTACCCCACACTAGCAGGGGGAAAGCAACACGGGAAAAGGAATATTGTACAGATTTTGCTTCTGCCTATGCTGTGTGCTTTGGGGTTTATAAAGGTAAAATTACAAAATATAAGCAAACAACATCATCAATCTGCATGAAAAGATGAAAGTAGAGCTGCAATTTTTCTGGGCAATATTTAAAAGGAAATTGAGATTGTGAGGATTAAGCAAGAAAGATCATCCTGGAAAAGAAAGATAGAGCAATAGTTGGAAGAACAGTGCACTACCTATGGATATGTTTTGCCCCTTGCATTGCAGAAAATGTACCCATATAATTCCAGTGTACCTACAGGCCCCAGGCTACATTTGATAAACAATTTACCCTGTGGCACATAACAAAATGTTGAAAAAGAATATATACTACTTCAGAAAAACAGATTTTTAAGAGTAAAGGTGCAGTGAGTATTTGTACAGCTACCAAAAGAAATTTGGAAACACAGGGATATCTGTAGTGTTTCTTTTTTTTTGCCCCTACTAAAATATCTTCCTAAAATACACAAAAGTAATCGGTGGTTATAAGAATGGCACATTACCTGCATTTTAATACTCAATGATTAACACTTCAGAAAACAGCACACCTTAGTGAAGATGCAGAGAAAATGTAAAGAAACAATTACCAAATTCCTGTAACATTAGAAAACATTAGCCTTATACAGCTTTCATGTTGTTTCTACCTAAATCTGGGGAAAAATTTCTATTTCCTTCAGCTCATGGGAGCACAGGCAATTGTATAACATATCACGCGTGAATCAGAGGGCACACATGAAATTCAGAGGATGAAGGTAACTAGAACACATCTTTTCATTGAGACTAAATCTTTGACTGAGCTACTATGAGAAAAATGTAACAAGGAGGTTGTAAGTGACCTGTAAAAAAAGAAACACTCACCTCCCTGTTTCAGAGTCAAATCCAAAATAAAGTTCTTTGCAACGTTCGCATGTCTGTCCTGTTACAGAGGCATCTTGACAACTACATTGGCCAGTTAGTTTATCACAGATCTGATTCACTGAACCAGCTATGTGGCACAGGCATGGCAGACAGCCAGTCACACTGGATGGAGAAAAATAAAAACCTGGAAAATAAAGGGATTTTGAGAATAGACAATATACACATCAACTCAAATAAAGCACTGTAGTCTTCCTCCAGAGCTGAGCTTCTAAATGTTCTCACTGGCACTTTGCAAAGCTATTATTCATTCTCCATTTGCCAACTCCGATTTTTTATTCTCTCTCTTATTTTAGACAGAGCAAATGCAAAATAGGGGGAGTACACTAATGTGTCTGTGGGGAAAGTAAAGACCCAAGGACATGAGAAGTACTAATGAATGTACCCCTAGCAATAGAAACATAAAAAATAACATATGAGAACAGATACTTGCCCGTTTTAGTCTGAGATCTCATCTCTGAAAATGGCCAGCTGAAAATCATAAGAAATGCACATATTTTCTAAAGAAAGTCTCTTAAATCTTTCAACCAATGGTTGACCTAATCCTTGAAACACTATGTTTCTAGGGAAAACTCCATTTGATGAGTATTCCCAGGTCTATGTAAAATTCGTATTTTAGTCCTCTGTAACACAGAGCTTGTATCCAACAAATTCTTTTACAGAAACTGAAAAACTGATTTAAAAAAAATTACTTATGTGCTATTAAAAAGCTTTCATTTTGATCCTATCCTTTTCTCCCTGCATTATTTCCAATTATGAACTGGAGTATTCACTTCACCTTCCCCACAGTATATTTGGTATGCTTCTGCTATGCTATCTTTCATCCTACTGCCCTCGCAAGCAATCTGTATCTGTGCCTTGAGCACATTACTGATAAATACAGTTTATAGATAGAGTTTATACAGCTCTAATCTGGTCACTGAAGAACTTACCAATTATTCACAGCCTCACCTGAAATTTCCAACAAGAGAGCTTTTACACACATTGTTTCAATGATGCTGTACCGTTTGCATAACCTATTTTGCCATATATGGATTTATTCCATTCTTACTGATTTCTTTCTGATCAGAAGACAATTCAAGCAATGGCATACCAGTAAAATGTATAATTTCATAAGTTTCCCAAATTATTTTCTATTTTTACCTGATCAGTGATAAACATTCTACTGGGTTCTTCCCACAAATTCCCCCCCACCCTACCCCCATCCCTTTGGAGTGGTACAATATATTAACAAATATATATAACAAATGTAGCAAAGCATGAGAACTCTGCAAAGGATGCTGATGACATGGTATTAATAGGCTCTAGTCAAATACAAGTACCTATCTTGGAAAATGAAGCCTAACATAGGACCACTGATACAAGTTTCTATCTGTCAGATGGTTGCTATTAATTTTTATTGTACAACTTTGATAGAAAAATTTCAGCTGTTACTGAGATACACAGTATTTGCACAGACTTCTCAGACACTTGCCCTTTCCTTTCTCCAGGTAAAGTTCAATCAGTAGTTTCTTAGTCATGTTCTCAGTTACTGAATATTATTTGCTGTCCAATAACTTCCTGATGTCCTGCTTTATAATAAAGAGCCCAAAATTATATTGTAACATGTCATATTGCCCAAGGCCTTATTATTTGTCTTACAAGAGATAGCTCTATATATACACCCCTAGGGTGGTATTCTCTGTCTTTGCAGCAGTGTTGTGCTGTGAGCTCATATCCAAATAGCAGAGGAACTAAACAAATTGAAAACATTAGAATTTTACTGCTCAAATCTTTGTTCAAATTTAGCCTCTGGTCCTCAGTGAGATAAATCTCAAGTGGACAGTGAAGTGATATCAGTCTCCAGTTAACATACATTCGCATCATAAAAAACCATGCTGTTGGCACTTTATTCCAGAGAGGCCCCAAACTGAGCCACCACAGAGACCAAATAGCTTGAAGTTATTAGTGAGGCAGCATGTATTATCTCATACTGCAGTTGTCTGCACAGTGCAGTGCCCATCCTGTGCATAAATAGAGGAGACCATTTCCCAGCAATGTCACTCTTGAGCACAATGAACGACTCCACTCACAGGACGTAACACGAAGGTAGCAAACAAGTTTAAGCCTGGACTCATGCAGAAGGTCAAAGCATTTCTTCAGAACCCAGTTTATAGTAGCAGTAAATGACAAGCACTGAGGCTAAACCAGATCACTGTCCACCTGAAATTTTGCATGAAATTATGATTCTATCCTATGTTGTCTAAGAAAAGACTATAATGGGTAAATAAGCACATCTCTAGAAAATAAATTCATTCTGCCTGAGCAGGATCAATCACTACATTGCTTTTTTTCTTAAGAGTGAAATTCGTAATTATAAAGAATCTATATCTTCATGTTAAACATCCTGGCTCTCCTAACATCATACTGCCTAAACCACTGTGGAGCAGTGAAGGATTTGGTATGATATTTTTATAATAATCTTTCAGAAATTCTCTAAAAGTTTAACTCATTTTCCGAATACTACCACATTATTTTTTTTTTTCCCCAGAAGTATCAGGAAAAACTTTTTTTAAAAGTAAAAATGAGGGATAGGAAAATGAGAGCAATTTCTTCCCCCAACTAATTTATATGTAAATTAAAATGATTAAATGTAGACAAAAAGAGAAGAGACATCAGATTACAAATTCATACTGTTTGTCATAACCATTACTATTATTATTTACTTCCACCACCTAGAATTTGGCAGGAAAGAGTAAGAAACAACTTAATGCAAGCTTAATTTACAGCAAGGTTAGAAGGGCTCATAAAAGTTGCTTTATGAAGGATCCACTGTTGTATAATAGAACCAATTTCCAATTTTAAGACAGCCACTGCAAATCTCTACAAGATCTATGTATATAACTAGTATTATGCTTATTCTTTTTCAGATTTTTTTCCAATTCAGCCATAACTGATCACATTTGTCAATCAAGCATACTCTTCATAAGGAAGAATGAAAGTCATCGCAAAGTACTCAGCTTCCTTTTTTAATATCCTCTTATTGTTTCTCCTACTGTATAGAAAAGGAACACATGAACAATTCCTTAGCACTCTTACATGTTTACCAACTATGGAAGTAACACTCATTTCTTAACCACAGACTGTGCTTCAAAATGCTCATTTAACCACACCAACAATATTGTCACAAGGTAATTCACGTATTTCTGGCCAAGAGAGGTAGTATGTACACAAAACTCAGCACTGGTGCCCAGACGCACATCCTACATGCTACCTCATATCTTTTCCATCCTATGTAGCACTCCATAAAAACCTGCGGTCACCAAGTAAAGAACTTAAAATATTACATTTTTTACAGTTTTTCTGCTCTCATAACAGGATCCAAGACCTGTTGAACAGGATTTGTATGGCACAAATCCCAGTCAGTATGGCAACACAGTTCCAGAATGAGACAGACAAACTGCTCACAACAATTTGGGGGCAAGAAAGATCCTGCCTCAATCGCTGCAATCTAGGACATCTTGAAAGCAAGTTTATATACAAAGCAAAACCGCTCTTTCATTTTGTTTCATGTAGAATCAAGTGTCCCTCTCTTTCCATACATTTTTAGTAAAAAAAAAAAAAAAAAAAAATTAAATGTACAGCAATCCACCAAAATGTTATTTGTATGAGAACAAACTGGAAGATGACAGGTCATGGATACAGCTGATCAGATTAAAGGCATGACTGAAGGCTCCAAAAAGAGTTTCAAGGAAAAAGATCTCATTATAAAACAATTTCCCAAAATTACATCCAGTTTGAATTTATCTCCATTGGCAACTCTTCCTGCATTAAGAATCTGGCAACTTTTGGAAACCTCTCAAATTTTATCAAAGCACATAAAAATATGTGACAATGGGATGAAATACCACTAACTAAAACAGACTTACAATTACACAGAATAAGAAAATAAAATACATATGACCTGTATTCCACCAAGAAAACTTGCATCACATAGTCGAAATGTCCCAACACACTAAGAAGTTCTCAGCATGTTTTTAGAGTTGCCAGTATTAACTGATTAGTTGTGTGCTTTAACTAGACTGTATTGGCTACATATACACTTGTAATATGTTTTCTTATCTTTGCCCCAAGACAAAGCCATAGGACATGTTTACAGTACTCGAAGCCAATTAAGATCCTCCATCCTTTTATATGGAAGATTTCTTATACTCTCCTCTGTTTTATAGAAAAGTCTCTTTTGGAATATACTAATAAAGAATATTTATATACGAGTTAGATATATTAAACATCTAAAGGAGTTCACACTGGGATCGACACTAAAATAGCAAAAATAGTGCAGTTTGGTGCACTAGGAGAAATACAGCACTTTTACAATGATAAGAATTTACACTTCCACCTACACCAGAGAGCTCAGCATTCAGCACATATATGCTTATAGTTATTAGTCAGAAAATTTAAAAATAATTCATACAAAAATATGTTTCAAATGATTTTTCTTTTTAACAGGAACTATTGTGGAAGTATTCCTTTGAGTGCCATGTAAACTTTTTTACAAACCAGTCTGTTCATACTATCAATTAAACCTTTTTAAACCATTTAGTTCTGCATAAACCCTGGCCTTTCTTTTTCAAGGACAAGGGCGGTCACTGACTCGGGAAGCCTTGACATCACTCCTCTGCCGATCTCTGATTAAGTGGCTGCTACAGAGGGTTAGCAGGTCAAATAGCACTGGAGGAGGAACTAAGAAAAACAGAATGCTGCTTTATTTGTTAGTATATGTACCTAAAATAATTTAAATGAAAGCATTTTAAAAAATACTTAATGGAGGTTAAGCAGCTTTTTTAACCTCTGTTCAAATTATTGAATGGCATATTAAAACCAATGGAGCTGTAATGTACCTTTTAATGTGACCTGCTACTTGAATAAATTGCATATGTATTTAACTTGAACTAAATCTATCTGCTTAATATTATTATGAAGGGTAGGTTAATATTATCTATAGTTTCACTTTACCCACCTACTTTTTAAAACAAAAACATTGAAATATAACTACAGAGCTTTCCATCTATAATGAACACAAACTTTGTTTACAGTAATATAGTATAAAATCTTGAACTGATATGTAGCAACTGCAATATCACCTACTTGGGCCAAACTGTGAAAGCCAGCACATCCTCAGCACAGCACATCCTCAACACAGAATGCTCCCTACGCGGCACCTTTGCCAGCCTCATCAAAGTTTAAGCAACCATCTCTGTGCCTCCCACCATGCTCAGCTTTATGCATGAACTGCCCTTCCTGAAGAGATTGCACTCTGCCTTCCAAATTCACATTTTTCATTATGAGGATAGCTGCTGTTCATTAAATTATGCCAATTTACCTCTCTTGTAGTGAATGGGCCACGATTATTTGTCTTGTTTTCTCAGTATCTAGAACTAGCCTAACCTTATTTTGAACATGTTGAAAAAGCAGTAATAATACAAATTATACAAGCTCTGGAAATAGAATAAATATTTGATGGTGATCAGGACATTAATACTTCCTTCTCATTCACAGAGTTAAGGAAGAAATGGAAACATAATTAACAACATATGTCAGAGATGTCAGATCTGCCTAAACACATACCAAAATCTGTAGGAAATACAATGATAAGAAAAAAAGCAAAACTTACTACATCAAATAGATTGTCTTCCAATTTCCTTACCTGGTTTACACTCATTACACCTTCTCCCCTGGCGCTGAGGCAAACAGACACACTGTCCAGAAACGGGGTCACAAACTGTTCCTGCCACTGTGCCCAGAGCGTCACAGTCACAACGCTGGCAGCCGAGGAGGTTGCTCACGCTGAGGTTGTACGTATGAAGCATGCACTGACTGCACTGAAGGCCAGTTACACCAGCTTTGCAAGGACACTGTCCTGTTGATTTGTCACAAAGCAGAGAGCCATTCACTGTACCTGCCTTATCACAGTTACATGGCAGACAAACAAAGGAATGATTCTCCTGTACTTCGCGGTAGCCCTCCAGGCATTCGTCGCATTGTCTTCCTCCAATATTTGGTTTACATGCACACTGCCCTGTCCTTGCATCGCACACAGTTCCAGAAAATGACCCTGCAGCATTGCATTCACAAGCCTTACAACCAGTTACATCCAGCCCATAAAAGTTGTCCATGCAGGTGTCACAGTGAAGCCCTTTCACTCGTTCTTTACAGATGCACTGCCCAGAGAGAGGGTTGCAGAATTGGTTCATTGAGCCGTGGCTGTTGCACCAACAAGGCTCACATCCATCTTCATTAGCATATCTGAGAGCTTTAAATCCAAAATTGCAACTATCACACCTAAGACCTGGAAGGAGAAAAGGTATTGATAATAAAAAAAAAAAGGAAAAAGCTGAAAAGCTATTAATTTCAGTTTTTAAAAAGCGTACGTATGCTATACTTTAGTGTAAATAAAAAAGAGAAAGGAAGGACTAATATTCTTCACCAGCATAATTAATAGGAGTGACAGGGCTGCACAAATCAATTGAATAACTGTGGCATCCCAAAAATCTGTTTACTTTTCCAATTTGTTTCAGAAGCAATGCGTTTCTGTTGGCCTCTCAATACAATTTAAGATACTTCTGCCAGAGATTCTTTGTAACACTTCTAAGACAAACCAGAATTAATCTCTTTCTCCCCCAGAACAGCACTTGTTGCACAATCAATGCTTATGTGAACTCTTCACCCTATACTGTAGAAATGCAATACACAGGGAATTGCACTGGGCTCTCAATCTGTCCTGATAATAGATTTATATATATTATTAAAAACATTAAATATACTCTAGGACAGCACAAGTTAGACTAATTACAACAAATTATTTACTTAACACCATACTTTAGTTTTGCCATTGATTACATTTATGTTAGTGTTTACTGTTGGCCCTTACTGAAAGCAGAAAATGTTTTCCATAATCCAAAATGAAATATTTTAATCTAAATTATGATTAACTCCGGCAGTACATTAAAATCTAAACTGTTTTTGTCATGCTTCATCCTGTAGTTTTATTAGTTTTGTTTTCAAAGTCAATGCTTGCTTTATCCCTGCCCCAAGGGATGGCATTTATATGTTAGTTTATAAAATGTACATTACAAGAAAGCAAACTAGATTATTATACGAAAAATGCAAATTCAGCTACGGATTTCCCCTTGCAATGGGAAAATCCTTCACTATGAAGCTATCACTTGATTGCTTCATATAGGAAAATATAAATACAATGTTCCACCAAAACATTGTCATCATTTAAAAAATACAAAACCATACAAAAATGCATCTAGCAACTTAAATGTAGAAATATAAAGCTAAAAATGGTAAGGAATGCATTATATATATGGATAAAACTCAAAAACTCCAACAGAAGGCAAGTTCCTCTAACAGTGATGAATGACTCACCTAAGGCATATCATTTAATTTCAATAAGGAAAATAAAAAAGGACCACTATTGCTGCAAATTTTAAAAATAACTGTATTGTTAACAAGAATTATGACTCATTTTGAACTATTAAAATTGGTCTACATGGATTCATATCATATCAGTTTTAAAAATATGCGCAGTGCTTATTTGAATATGCCATACATATTCCTGACAGGTAATCTATTCCTAACGATACTGAGGAAGGCCTACAGGGCATCACATTCAATGTTAACAAGTACAGGGGAGTTAGCACGCTTGGCATTTAATTCACATTCTTCTACCTTTTTATTCTAGATGAATGACCTACTTTAATAAAATTATTGGTGCTAATGTATTTTACTGGTGATAGAATCATTAGTAAGATTTAACAGTTGTGTTAACAGTTCATGTTTCATAACACTGCAGTCCATAGTTGCATTTTTCTGTTATCATGTTTGCTTAAATAGATAAAATGGCAATAGACAGATTGCTCTAAAAACCAATTTAGAAATCCAAAGAGGAAAGCTCTCTGTTAAAGTTTGCTGCACACGTTTCAATATACAGAAGCTTATTTACAACTGGTTTGGAAAACAAAAAAAAAAATAATCCAGCGAACAAACACTTGCATAAGTACAGCCCCCACCATTGTTACAGGTAAGTACAAAAAGCATAGGCTTACACATTTTTCTTATAAGTATTTCAGTGAAAACAAAAACAAGTCTTACTGTTTTCATCAAGGAGGTAAAATGTTTAATATATAGACAATCAAATATGTGAGAACCAGACAAAATCTCTTTTCTGCCAAATTGCCACTGAGTTAAGAAAGGTTCTCACAGGTGCAAATATGAAATGTGAGCAAAGAATATATAATTAAGAATGCTCTGAAGTCCTTTTCCTTGAAAGGAGAGTGGGTTTAAGATGCACAGAGGTTATTTTTTACGGTTAGCACTCTTTTTATTGTATAAAAAGCACAGCATTCCACAGCAAAAAGGACTGAAAGTGTTCGGGCTTCTACCTGTTTACAGCTGTTTTCATTATTTGTTGTTAATCTGCATTTCCTTCTTTCTTCTAATTTCCAAAAGAAACAAAGACTCACAATATTACAAATGAGTCAACATTCACAAATGAGGGTATGTAAAATATCAAGTATATTAACATGTGCTTAAACAATGTAAATGCAACCTAGAATCATGGTTAGGCTGAAGAAAAAATAAATTACTAATTCTGTTAATAACAAAGCAGAAAAGGATTTTTTCTTTTTGAGACATATGTATAGCCTGAGACATGTACAGTTACCATGCAAGGCTCACTTTATCAGGAAATTCTCCTTGCATAATATTCCCATACATCAACATTTCAAAGTGTATTATATATACTGTGTATTTTGGGCACTTGATAAATTTTGTCCTTATGTGGCTGTGGCTCCCCTCAAATATGCTGGAAGTAATAAATTGCTATAATCAAATCTAATTTCTGAAAAATACCTGTGGGAGTAACAAACAAAAAAGCACGTCCTGTAAAAAAAATGATAAATAACACAGAAGGTAGCAGTTTATTATAATCAGCTTGGCATTGAATTACAAAATTAAAATTATGTGGCCCTTGATAACTAACCCTAGCTATGTACATGATCTGTGGAATTATGTTGACTTATTTTGCATTTCATAGGAACAGTTCAAAGAAATATAATAGAAAAAAATTGATAGATTTATCACAAAGGACCCTGTAGCACAGAATATTTTGAGAAAAAAATCCATTTATTTTGGTCTATTAAGAAAACTAGCATGGAAACGATTTGCTTAGAAGTCATTAAGTATAAAACATTTTGAAAAAGTGTTAATTTCCTAAAAGAAACATCTATGCAGTAAGCAAATTACATTATTTCTGTGACTTATTAGTATGGAGCTATGTAAGCTAATGTAGCTATGCCATAAAGAAACTTCTAAAGGGTTGATTAAACTAAGCTTCAAGCTGTAGTTTGATAGAATTATTAAATTAATAATTTTTCAACAGTTAATTTCATTCATTTTTATAATCTGCCTTCAGCAAAGAAGTTTTCTACATCTTTCATTTAGAAATCAAGTGTGTTTTATTTCCAGGGAAAACAAGAAAAATGGCTCCAAACTCTTGCATTACACATACCAATAACATTTGCTTTGCACTTGCACTGTCCTGAATTTTGGTGACAGGTAATATCTCCATTGACTGTCCCAGAGGTATTACAGTTACAGGGACTGCAGCCATCAGGGTTTGACTGTTGCAGATTGTAGAATCCTTCCTGGCACTGATTGCATTGTCTGCCAGACACATGTCTCTTACAATTACACTGGCCTCCAATCTAGAAAGATACAAAATATCATAGAGTGATGAACATTATCTATTTTTAGATGATACATTCATTAGAAACAAGAATGGGAGTATGAGTTGGGGAGGAGAAAATTTTAAATGGAACAGAAAAAAAAATATAAGCCTGTGTAACACTTTTTTTTAATTTGTTGAGAGAGAGGAAAAAAGAGAAATATTGAACAGAGTGTAACTATTCGATTTTAAATAGAGTTTAAAAAGTCCTGTTCTTTCAAAAGAGAAGGGACAAACAACTGAATAAACCATGCGACCCTATTTGCCATCTGGACAGAGAATCTGCAAAGAACATTTACAAAATTGCACTGTATAAATGGTGATATATTAAAACAAATAGTACTTTTTTGAGTCACAGTTCCCGCAAAGAACTGCCATCTTCAAAGGTCAAGTTCTGCAATTTTTGTTCTGACCATATGCTTCTTTATTTTAATGAAAATGTTAGTTAAGTAAGAATGAAGCACAGTCGAAAATTTTCCTTTCTTACTATTCATCCAAGATAAATTTTCTCTTCCTTTACTGAAGGATGTGATCAGCTCAGTGTCTGAAACCCCCTCCCTCTTTTCATGGTTCAGCTGGTGTCCAAAACATTCCACTTCAGTGGAGGTATATAAAGGTCCTCACCTACTCCCTAAATGGGTAGCACTGCTATTCAGAAGGAGCTGACACATCCTATGTTATGCCTGGACCATGATCTGGGAGTATGAGTCTCACATCTTGTGCAAGATTAAAGGGTTCCTGAAAAGCCACCTCAATGTCTGAAAGCCAGGAAAAAACCCCAAACCAACAATCTTGACATTCATCATGTTTCAGTTTGGTGAGAAAACTGACCACAGGGAAAGGGCAATGGCACAGGGATGGAGAAAGGCATCAATTAATGCACAATACAGACAAAAAGCAGCAAGTCAGAGCACACCGGGATACAGGAGATGTGAAATGGCAAAAGGTTTGGGATTCATAATCCCAAGGAAGAAAAACTAACTTTTCTAACTCAACTGTTCTGGAAAATGCAGATGGGCAGCAAACCAATAAACTCTGCATTGTAAGTAATTTTCTTTGGGTCAGTGTATTTTTTTTCAGCGCAAATATTCCCAAATATGAAAAAGTACAGTGATTCAAAACTCACATTCATCTACAACATCAACAGCTTTGCTTTCAAACAGATACCCCAACAAAAATTCCTCTTAATGGTTGCCTTTTCCATCTTTAATCTATAAGTCAAGCAAAGCTGAAAGAACAGGAGAGACAAAGCTACTTGGAAGTTCACTTAAAATAAATGTTATTATCACACCTTCAAATCTACAATGAAGCCCTAAGCTTGGTTAATACAAGATAAAATAGAGTAGTCCAACATCTAATAGTAAATTCTCAGTGCAGAAAATACTGGAAGTTAGAGAAGCATGTACTCCTACCCTTTCCTCATAAAAGGATTCTGTAGTCCATAAAATCTCTTCAATATGATTTAATGATAGAGATCTATTACTGATTTATCAGCCATGTTTTTCAGGAAGATGAAGATATTAAAAAGGAAAGACAACACTTTTTTATAAAAGGCAAGACAACAGCAACTACAAAGAGTTAAAAGACCACAATAGCAGAAAACACAGCAACAAGGATTTTTAACATAATTCACTTTTAGACTAGATTTGATCTAGATATTTAGTGTATTATAAGAGACCCGGTCATGTATCACAGCCATTCATCAGAGAACTCACATGTGAAAAGCAACTCTAAGAAAAAAAAAACCACACCTAGTTTAACACATAACTGCAAAAGAAATATTTTGTGTTAGTGATCACAGAATACTCAGATTACACAATAGCACTCAACTCATACTTTAAAAGTCTTTAAAGTTAGTCCAAAGGCTACCAGAGGAAGGAAAGCATTACATGCAAAAATTCATTTTGAATCCCTGAAAATTGGATCAAAACAAGGAAGTTAAATAAGATAGGATAACCAACACCAAATTTTAAAACCAGAATAAGGCAATACAAAAATGAGCTTTTAACAAGCAACATGCCTAAAGCATGAAGGGAACAAACATTTTTTTAAATGTCAGAAGTAAAGGAAGACTACCAGAAAATCACTGTGGGGAATAAATAATTAAGTAGTATGATTAGCAGATTCAGAGTGGACATCAGAACTTTTCACTAAAAGGAAAGTGCAGCATCAGTAACAGGCTTCCCAGAGGGGATGTGGAATTTCTGTCCCCAAAGGTACCAAGACTTATCCAGACAAAATCATGACTGACTGGATCTATCACTGATGACAATTCTGCTTTGAGCTGAAGCAGATCACCAGCTAATGCTTTTATAATTATGTGTAGCATTCAGGAAAGAGAACCACAACAGAGATTGCAAAGAAATAATTTAATAGCTTTTCACTATGAAAGAAGTGCTATCTTTCTATATTAGGAATTATTTTTAAGACTCGTTTCAAACCAAAATGTCAGAAGGAAAAAATTTTAGCAAAATCTCATCATTGAGAAGTGACTAAACATGAGACTAAAGTTCTAGATGAACTGAAATACAAAATTACTGAGATATCACTTGCTTAAATCATATCAGCAAAAGAGAAATAAAATTATAAAAGTTACATCAATTTCCTTAAAAGGCTAAGGAATTTTCTGAGATCTACAATCTAATAGGTTTTTTTTGTATTATTATTCTGTATTCTACTAGAAATTAAAACATGTTTGACGTATTCAAAAAAATTGGTGCTTTTTTGCCAAAGAAAAATCCTGCTTCAGGATTCTACTGCATTTCTTCAAGTCAACAACATCTGGAAATACCACATATATTGAACCAAACGGATGATCAAAAATTCAAATTTATTTCTACATCAAGAAGTACACACTTAATGCCTGGGAAAACCAATGCTGACCACTGGTAGACAGTAATGAGCCCAAAATTAGCTACTTCCACTCGAGAAAAGGGATGTTAAAGCTGCTCCTTTTCCCCTACGAATAATTTGAAAGCTCTGAGTCTCTTAAAAAGGGGACAGGAATACTGGAATTACTGGGAAAAGAACTGAAAGGTGTACAGAAAATCTCATTGTGTAATAAAAATCCATTGTGTATCAACCCTTTGCATAATTTGTATATCTGGTTACCCTCTCTAAAGTAAAAGAGGTAAAAGAGTGAGTAGAATACGCAAAGGTACAAACGAAAAGAAACTGAAGACTTCTCAGTTTGGAAAGAGATGACTGAGATGAAGGGAATACATGGCTGTAAAATCGTGAATGGCTTACAGAATGAATATTCATTATTTCCCATTTATAAGATAGAACATCCAGGAAATCATAACAAAGTAAACTTAAAAGAACGAAAGCATATACAGTAGACGTGTATAGAAAAATACACTTTTTTTGAACTGCATTAAGAAATAAGTTAAATTAATTCCACATGTGGACACCAAATATGGCCACTCAGGTGAAAACCCTGAGTTTGCCTCAGGAAGTCCCAAACCCATAAACTACTGGAATCTAGAAAAGTGTATCACAGAAGGATCATGTTTATAGTAACTATCAGAGAAGACACTGCGCTAGGTGAGTCTCATTTCATCCAGTATAGCTGTTCTCATCCTGAATTCATGGAAGTCCAAGGCTAATTGTGGTCAAACAGTAGCTCTTTCCTGATGCAACATATAAAATATGTAGATTGCTGAGTGCTAAGAAAACAAAGAAACCAGTATGTTCAGCATAATTTTGTATCAAGCTATTACAAGAGGGAGAAATGTCTGGTCACCTGAAAAATCCAAATTTTCCCCAGGATCCAGCCAACAAAACCATTTGGATATCTTCACATATAAATAATAATTGGGCTTAATTTGTGGAAAATCTGGTTAACAAATGGGAAATATAGAAAAATAGTATCTTTTATTTCTCTCTACAGAGAGAGAAGCAGAAGCACCAAAACAGTCTGGGAAATGCTTGGCATGGATACTGTTACAAAGAAGTTGTACAAGCTGACAGATATTTATAATGCCACAGAACCATGTACCACAGGTTAAAACATGGAAATCTACATCAAAATGAGTAGAACAAACCATTTCTGGAATATGTATTTTTACGTATTCTACACCAAAATCTAAGGGAATTATAAAACTAAGTGGTTATTGTTGTCATTACTATTATTATTTCTGTAAACCTAGCTTACTTGGGAAACTATGCTATCAGTGAGAATATTGGTAGTAATTAATATTTCAAGACTTTGGTAACCAGGATTTCACCAGCTGTGTACTGGAGATATTACTGAACCTTCCCCCTCCTCCCCCTGATTCAAATGCTATGTGTCATTTAAAGAAAAATATTTTATTTATGCTGGTTATAGAAGAGCAATCTGTTCTCCTGTTGCTTATGCCTGAGAAGTCTGGTTCTGGCCCAAACAGTAAGCAGACAGAAACAGTCTGTATATTAATATTACCACCTCAGTACTAAATCACTTATGGAAAATATCTGTCTAGATGGGTCACTATGAAAATGAGCCTAGCCAAGCATTACTACCAAGTGGTGGTGTATCTTGGGACCTCATAATTACAACTGTTATTTGATACAGAAAATCACTGATGCTGAGTTGACATATATCCCTTGTGCCATTTAAAACTTACACATGAAATGCACATCAGTCCTGCATCCTTGAATGTAAAGAGTTACAAAACTGTACACAGGTAAAACCTTCTCCTGCACAAATCACAGCTGCAGCATCATTGTCCTTAATGAGGAAGCTGGCTAGTTAAGGTTTGTGAATTTTAGATATACTAAGCAGTTCACACTGCTTTAGACTCTAGTGATACCACTTTTTAGCTGGGGGACACTTAAATATAACACATCACATCTAGAATCACAAATTCAAAGAGGTGCCTGTTCAGGAACACTCCCAATGTCCAGTTACTAAACTGATACAAGGATTTAAGCAGCCAGGACAAAGGTTGACATATTCCAAAGAAGTGTCTCCATTTTTGTTTTGAGTACCACAAACTATTTAGCCACAGCAGTCATCTAGTGACGTATCATAGTATTAGAAATATAACTTCTGACTACTTAGGCTCTTGTTGACCATATATATTCTTAAAGTATAAAATGGAATTTTCTAAGAAAATAGGTAGCCTAAGTTTTTCTGAAAGTTAAAACCATCTTTTTCCCCTTAGATATGCCTACAACTTCAAATTGCTATTCTTTGGTGTCTGTAAGAGAAGCAACATACCACCAGAAACGTAATCAGAAATTCTCTCCAATTCCAGAGAATAAATATGAGATGAGGCTTGATGTTACTACATAAAAAAGTAATGACACCTTTCTAAGTTTCTTTTACCAAAGTTAACTTCAAGTTTTGAAGGCTAAAACACATGAAAAAAAAATAATCTTTTGTGATTGGCTGAGTCATTACTAATTTCAATTATTTACCAGCTCAGAAGCACCTTCCCTTGACCCACTGAAAATGCAAGACTCAGGGGTATATTCAGAGCTGGCATGAAATTCTTGCTGTTCATCCTGCCATCACCAGTTTTGCAACTGATTGGTACCAGTCTCAATGTTCTGCCTTTTTGATATAAATGCTAATTATATACTTCTCACTACCTTCTTACTTGATGCAAATCTGGCAAGGACCCCAGCATCTAGTTGTCTGCAATCTCAGGAAGTGGGAGGTGGGAGCAAGGGGGTTGAGGACTTTTATTTTCTTTTCCTTTTCTTCAGCTTAGGAAATGAGAATTGTATGGTGTGCTGGCTCACACACATAGGTTAATGGTCTGACACCAAATACCTGAGAGTATTCTCGGTATGTCAGCTTTGGGAACTGAAAATTGAATAAGCAGCAATAATGAAGTTCCTTTGCACTCCCCTGATATCTCTTCTTGTCATCGCTTATGATGACTTTCAAAAGTCAGTAGCTTTCTACCACTTTTACTCAAAATGTACAACGAGGCATTTACCCTCTGTTCACGACACTCCTAGGGGTGGGAGTGGACCAAATACCAAATAAAAAACTACCACAGAAAACCAAGATTTCCTCTGTAAAAAAAACATCAGAAATAAAGCTATGAAATTATGCAACATAAAAGGCTCATTTTCCTTCACTTCAGCAACAGGGTTAAAGGCCTTCTATGAAGGCAAATCCAGGATTCAGAGGACACAGTGTTGAAAAACTTGACTTTTTATGGACTCCACTATGCATGTGCTCTTCATTTACACACTTGCATCCTATACATTCCTTATTATTTTTTCCCTTGTAACACACATTTATTTATTTATTGTCACAATAAATGGGTTGAAAACAGTGTAGGTGGATAAATGAGAACAGGGGAACGCCCATTCTAATTTTAGATAAAAGAATTAACACAGAACTGAAAACAGAAACTGAAATGCTACTTTGGCTTAATATATATATACACATATATATACACAAATGTATAGCTACCTTTTCACTATGTATAAAATAAAATTAGACGAAGCATTCAAAATTCTTAGTGAAAAAAATAAGAAATTCAAAAAAGAAATATTTAGGGAGTGTGCAGAAAGGTGAAACCTGAAGCCTGTTCAGAAAGTCACTTGGTAGCACTGTAATCTGCTTTCCTTTGACTCTACAGAGAAAACAATACCTAACGTTTTGTTCATTTTCTTGCCTTAGAAAGAGTTTTCTTGCAAGACGAGACAATACAGCTGCCACCTTGACAGAAGGCAATTAAGTCTTTGCAACACTGAACAATAGCCTTTGCAGTAAAATACCGTTTCCTTGCAACAATAAGTACATGATACATATTTAGTTGGATGCCAAGAGTAAATTTTTAAAAATCATTAAGAACTGAGTAAAGAAAGATACCTAAATTCACTGAGGCCAAAGCGGTACTTTCAAAGATTAGGTAAAAGCAATAGCAGCACTTCCAAGTTTGCCTAAAAACAAATGCCCAGGAGAAGAGTGCTTTTTTTCCCCAACTTTATATATGTTTATTATAATAGAATCATGAAAGGACTACAGAGTGCCATGCCTGATTGAATACATAAGCATTTGTAGAGCAGTCTGGGTAAAAAGCAGCACATTAATATGAGTAAAGGATTGTGGTATAAGGCCCAGAAGAAATTAATCTCCAGCTCTCTATACAGAGCAAAAATGATCACATCAGTAGTATTCTGGTAGAATTTTCTCATGTGTGAAAAGTTAGGGAGAAGGGAAGAAGGCAGCCAATTCTTCTTTCAGTCTCATAAAACTCAAGCACCTCAAATACTTCATCTGAACTTTCTGATTGTTTGAAATATTTTGTGACAAACATTCAGAAGGAGGATGCAACCATCTTTTCTACACTGATTAAATGTCAACAACCAGAAAAGAAGCGGACAGTTTATCAGACTGTAGCAATTGTCTCTTGTACTTACCAGTCTCAAAGAAAGATCTCTCTCTGCCAAAACACCTAATGAACTGCTAATGAATGAGCTGCTACACCACCCTTCTAAAATGCCACCACATATTTTGAAGTTTTTAATATGTTAGTTTGCACTTTAAAATACAAATGAAGTCACACACTAATCTCTAAGTAGGCGTGATCTTCAGATATATGAAAACTGAGAACTATGCAAGGGAGAAATGCCACATACCTACGTGCATTTCTCACCAAGGTAGGTGTAAAAGGTGAACAGGCAGGAAGTTTTTATGATCAGTTCAAAACACTGAGATGGTAGTAACCATGTTACAGTAAGCTCTTCTACCCATCTCGTAAACTACCTACATGCATAATACTGTATTTGATGAGTAAATATTCTTTCTGTGTGATTCGATAGATTCATTTGTGATTCAACAACCTAATTTTGGAACTCTCTACTTCTTGGAACTTTGTGACAAAGTGGCACTTTGTAAAAAGAAAAAAATGTTGATGACCTGAAGAAAGTGGTGAGTTACTCAGTAATAGTGTATTCTGCCCCATTTTGGCAAATTTCCTTAAAAATTATCAATGTGATGTGACAATTAACTTTCATGAGTAGGGTCCTTATTCCTTATGATTCCATCTTCCACAGGTCAAATTTGGAAACACTTCCTTCAATGATGCCTTCCTATTTCACGTAATTCATTTCAGCCTTTAGGCCCCAGCTTTATTAATCTATTCTTTAATGCCTCTCAATCATTTCTCCCTGCTCTGCTTCTACTGCAGCAATTGATGCTTTATTGAGCAATGCAATCTCCCCCATTTTTCCCATTTTATCTCCCTGTTCATACTTTGATAGTCAAGCTTCATCAACATTCTTGTATATTTCAGTATAAAGCAGTGATTTCTGTAAACTACTCTTCCTCTGATTATTAATCACATCTAAAGTTGATTTATGTTAAAATTTCACCACAAACCATGGACACATTAATTAACATTTGCTTTCATTCTTCCTATATCTTGAAAAATAGTCCTAACAAGGTATCTGCATTTTGCAACCTTTTTTTTTAGCATTTCTGTGTTGCTGGCAAAAAGCATAACCTTTAGAAGACTGAAAATTTTAAAATAATTGTTATTTGTAAATATTTTAAAATATTTTTAAAATAATTTTAAAATATTTTTAAAATATTAAAATATTATTTAATATCATTTTAAAAATAATATTAAAAAACATTATGTGTTATTTTAAAAAACACATTGTGTTAAATTTGCATGTCATTCAGAATATGCAGCAATATACATGCAGCAATGTGAAGGTGCACTGAGTCAAACTGGGCATGTATGTGTGCCACTACAGAACTGGGGATGAAAATACAACAGGATCCACAAGAGTTCACTTCTAAATAAAACACAGTGAGAAGGGGCATACTATGAAAAAACCTAGAGACTGCTTTATGAATAAAAGTCTTGGAAAAAGAAGAGATAGGAAAAGTGGCAACAAGCTGAAGTAGTTCTTCCTCAATTACCTGCAGAATAAATTCTACCTTTAAAATACATTTCAAAGAAATATTTCTTCCCCATTCCTAATAAGCATACTATTTTGGCAATGGACAAGACATAGATAAATAGAACATGAGACACAATGTATCTTTTATGTATGTTCAAAATTTTAGTAAATTTTCCTGCCTTTTTTCAATGTGAATGTAAGTTACAGATAGCTTTATTATCTGACTATACATTTTACATGTCAGTGAAGTCATAGAATCATAGAATCAACTGGGTTGGAAGAGACCTCTGAAGTCCTTTGCTTAAAAAGCATAGTTGGCGGTGCTCTCTTTTCAACGTCACTTTGTGGGTTTCTTTTTTTTTTAATGGACTTTATAAATTAGAAAGGAGATCAATCTTTGTCTTATTACAGAGAAAAGTAGCCTAATCCTAGTTGAATTTCAGGCTCAGTTTATTTCCTGGATTTTCAAAACCTGTTGGTAACTTTAAGACAAGATAAAGACCTTCAAAAACACTCAAAACCTAGAAATTTTAACATTACTGAGTGCACAGCTATCTGTTAGCATTGCAAAACTACTATTCATACACCATCTTTATGTCTGTTGCTGATCTAGATGAGTAACTCTCCAGCAGTACATCTCAAATTGCTGTGTTTTCTCAGCTTTCAGTGTCTGACATAAGTCAATTATCATTTTGAAAAGGCTGAATTTCAGCATTTTTGTATAAACTAGTTACCATTTAAATACATTTTGTAAAATCTTACAGCTGTCTACCCAGCTGATTAAAATGTTTTCTCCTTTTTCTGTATTGAGGCTACTTACATTATCACACAGAAGGCTCATATTTTTGGTGCCTGTTGCATAACAGTCACAGGGTTTGCAAACATCAGTGGCTGAAAGATCTGCACCTGCTTGTCTGTAATGGAAATCCTTGCACAGCTCACAGTTCCTTCCTGCATGAAAGAAAGGTTATGCATTATAGCTTCCAATTCATTAAAATTAGCTGTATAATTCAAAATTAAAGACTATTCCTTTGAGAGAATTCTATAATTTTCAGGACGTCCATTTTAATGCACCTTTCATCTCTACCTGCCAATTTAGTGATCCAGAGCATATGAAACAATGAACCTGTTACAAACTATGTTTTACTTCATTAAACTTCCATCTGTTATATAATACCACACTTATATAAAAGCTGTGCCACGCAAATGCCTATACATTTTTTTAAAAAACTATCATCGAACCTGAAACTTTTCTTTTTTCCCTTTACTAGACAAAGCCAAGAAAACTGAAAGAGAAGAAAACTGTTTTAAAAAGTATTCAAATATGCTATCTACATTGAATAAAGACCTTTACTCAATAAACAAGAAACTAACATTTTTAAGATGCCTGTTAAACTGGTCCAATTAGAAAAATTATATTCTGGATTTAAATGCTCTAGCACATGTAATGGAAATAGCTTTGAAAATATATCTTTTAATTATTTATTAGAATGGGTTTTGCATGAAAGTTTTTATACAAGATTGGATCAAATTTTAGCAGTATTTTCCTATGGCCTAAGAACTGACACAACTGTAATTACTGCACTATCTGAATAGTTTAAAAATACATATACAGAGAATTTATTGAACTGTCAGCCATTGAGTATTACTAATCTGCGCTGACACAAAACTTAGTCAAAAAGTGACTGCAAAACAAACAGTACATTCTCTTTGGTGTGACTCACCAGCTGTGTTGTGCTGACAGTTATCACACACTCCACCACCGCCTCTGTAGTGCTCCTGAGGAAAAGGATCCATTGCTAAGTCATAGTGGCAGCTCGCTGCATGGCTGTAACACTGACATGGTTTGCAATTATAGGCATGAACTTGGTCACCTGGACGAAAAGGCTTGTCATTGTATAACGGCAAGCAGCGATCACACTGAAACAGATCATAAATAAAATACTATTTCTTAGAAAGTGATATTTCTTTATCTCACAAGAATACTATTATATTCTCTATATTGACATTTTATTCTGTGTTTTAGCCCATTTAAATATTAAGAGTATTGGTTTTAGACAAAAAGACTTATGCTTCCTCACATATAGGAAAATAGCAAACCCAACTTTTTAATTACTATTATTTTAGTCTTTTTAAGTTAATTAAACACAACAAAATCAGGGAAGGCGGGCAGAAGAATAACATTTTAAGTATTTAGATACTCAACACAGGCTAACACCTTGAGATTCAGATTTACCTAAAATTCTAAGGATGCAAAATGGTGCCTGCTGTGTTTGAGACACAGAAGACATATTCACCTGGTGCATCCATTCAGATGCATTTTAAACAATGTTATTTTAGTTTCTAACCTTGTAGAAAGTGTACTTTTTACTGTCACAATTTGACCTTGTGAGTGAAACAAAAGAAACAAAATACATGGCAATTCTAATTTCCATCTTTCAGAAGAAATTTAAATGCTTCAAAGTAAGTTGCTTCTGTAAATTATTTGGGCAACTACTTTTTTCTTTGGGCAACTTCTTTCTTCTTCATTTTCAGAAGTGTGCTATTTCTTCATGGCTATTCTTCCAAAGGGAGCCCCTGGTGGTCTAGTGGTTAAGGACACGGCACTGTAACTGCCGAGGCCCGGGTTCGATTCCCGGTCGGGGAAACTCCCCGGGCAGGTGGAGCCCGTTAGCCCTGTAAGGCAATCCACCTACGTCCTGAGGACCTCGCTGCCACTGTCCAAGCTCGCTTGGCCCCGGCAGACGAACCTCAGGATTAAAGGGTGGGCTCAGTTCTGCGCGCACTGTGTCCCACCTAAAATAAATCCAATGCGCAGGCTGGAAGGCGTACAAAGACCTTCCACAGATCTTCGTTCGCGAAGTCTGGCCATTATTATATATATTCTTCCAAGCACTATTATATCTAGGCCAGTGTGTCTATATCACCTATATGTTGACAATTAGGAAACTGCTGGAGTTTCTTAACTGTTCCCCTCACAGCTGATACTGGGAAAGCATCAAATGAGAAACTGAGTTAAAAACCATAAGCCTAACATGGTCCAAGAATTGCAGACCAGTCACAACTCATAACAAGTTACCTGGGAGACAAAATGAAAGCACAAGAACTTATCTGCTGAAATTCAGTTTTAAGAAATTAAACTAATAGTAAGCAGTAAGAGAACAATAGCTACTGCATATTTTTGCCATCTGTTAAAAACAAAACAACGAAAACCCACAACATCACCACAGTGAGGAAAAAAAGGAGTTTTCAAAATGAAAATTAGCAGGGCTTCACTTGAGATCTTGAACTCTGGCCTTTCTTTATCAGAATAATCACTGCCTAATTGTGATTAGCTGGGTTTAAGTACACTCAGGGAAACACCCTGACTGCTACTGTTATTAAAGTTACAAAGCTCAAATTTATTCAAGTCCTTCCCTCATCCACATCCATCGTCCCTCTCCCTTTGTCTCTACCTTGAGGAAAATCAGCATTACACAGCACCAACATGAGACAAGGGTTCATTCAAGCATGGCTCAACTTGGGAAGCGCAACAAAGAAACAAGCTCCCAGCCAAGCCATCCAACTCATGCAGCTTCCTCCTCTCAGCATGTCTATGGAAATATGTCCTCCTTGAAAGGAAAACAGCACAGGAATAGCTACCTGCCTGCCAGCCCTGAGTTTCCATTTGTGCATGGCTAGCCACACAGCAGCTGAAAGCATTCATCATCTCATTTCAGATTTAATCTTAGATCAGTTACTTACGCACACCTGTGCTTGCACCTATTGTTAAACAACACAAGAACTAAAGAGTAAGAAAGAAAAAGATGGCATTTGATCACATAGGACAGAGCCTCTTTGAACTATGTCTCTTGGCTTAAAACTTTAACAGAATTTTAAAGAATCATAGAATCATGGAAAATACCTTTAAGATCATTAAGTTCAACTATTAACCTAAAGCTGCCTGGTCCACCACTAACTGATGTCCCTGAGTGCTACTTCTACACACTCTTAAACACTTCCAGGGACAGTGACTCCATCGCTTTCCCTGGGTAGCCTGTTCCAATCACTGAAAACCCTTGTGATGACAAAGTTTTTCCTAATATCCAATCTAAATCTGCCCTGGGACAACTTGAGGTTGTTTCCACTTGTTCCAAGTGCTTGTTACCTGGGAGAAAAGATTGATTCCCACACGTCTACAACCTCCTTTTAAAAGTCTTGGCACAAAAGCAGTCATTCAGAAGTTGGCAATGAGCATGAAACAACTGTTTTTCTAGCAGTTGTAACATGTGTATGCAATAAAAATGTGAACTGGGCTCCCACCTCACCCTGCTATTTGTCACACCTTTATTAGGTTAAGAATTGCATTTAACTTCCAGACCTCCAGTACTGAACTTTCAAAGATGTACATGGCTTTTAGGTAATATCTGTTCCAGAGCAGTTTCACCCTGCTCTGAAGACAGTCGTCTTCATTTTCTCATGACTTTCATCAGCACCCTCATTACAGCATTTGGCTATCTATCAAGAACATGTGCTATCAGAGCTTTGAACTACATCTGTCTCTTGTGAACTTCCCAAAGACCAAAGGGCTTCTAAACTTAAAAGCCAGGTTTTATTGGGATGGGGGAAGACGAAAGAAAGACAGAAAGAAAGAAAGAAAGACAGAAAGAAAGACAGAAAGAAAGAAAGAAAGAAAGAAAGAAAGAAAGAAAGAAAGAAAGAAAGAAAGAAAGAAAGAAAGAAAGAAAGAAAGAAAGAAAGAACACTCTAAGTGACTTCAAGTGACTAAAGACGACAGAATAGAAATGAACAGTGTCTTACAGGGTTCCATCCTAACACTATATGTATCAAAAAGTGCATTTTTTTGCTACCTTGCTTCCCTGTGCAAGCTAAGTCTTTGTTATTGAGTGACCACTTAATGTAGTTAATATTTACAGCTCCTCAGGTACTATCTATCATTCATTCCAACATATGATACAGATTGACCTTTAACTGAGGTTTACATAGACTCTTCTGTAACAACATGAAGAGCTTTATTTATATAATTCTTAATAAATCAACAATGCCATATGCAGTTTTCAGACCACAGATGTTTAAGACCATTAATTATTTGCATGTAAAACTCTGAACACCTGAAGCCTTAACTGTATCCAGTCACTCTCACTTCCATTCACATCCTCTGAAGCATTTATCAGAGTTGTTTTATTTAAGTTCTATTTTCTATTATTATTTGTACAATTATTCCTGTATATTTTGTCATTACCTTTCTCTATTAAGTTCTATATGATGAATTTAAAGGAACCTCTGAGTTGACAGGTAAGAATAACCTTCCTTGAGTGTCTTGTCTTGTTTTTTCATGGGCTGTTTCCAGCTTTTCATGTGACATCACAGAAAGTTTTTGAACGTACTTTTACTCATGTCTATAAATGAGTCTTCATATAAACGTTACCAAAATCTGGACTCCACTCATGGTGCCTCAGTTTCTGTTTGTAAAAGGCAGAGCTATTTCTCAAAGCCGGACCCAAGTCATTTACAGAACACTTGTCAAATAAAGAAGTTGAACATTTTTTTTTGCATAAAACTGAAAGCCAAGTTTTGTGAGGATTTATTTCCTCTTCTTTCGTAATCTGGCCCCTCAACATCTGCAAGTCATTTTTAAGCATTCCCCTCTTTCCATCATCTCAAATTTCATAGCAACATATTTCATCATCATTCTTCACCAAAACAGAACTCAGGAAAAAAACCCAAACCAAACCAAAACCCAAAAAAATCCATTTCACGTCAATGGATTTTTTCATGTCAATGCCAATTCCATGTCAAATTTCATAACATGGTGATGCAAGTAACTAAACTAAGATTTCTATTTGTAATGAATTATGCAAATTTTTCATTTCTGGTATTGCTTTGCTGCACAACAGCTAACCAGATGTATATACCCGACAAGTTCAAAATGAATTTTAGCTGTATTAAGTGTAAATGTGACAAGGACAAACTCTGACATATGTTAAGAGCTTTTCAAGGATCTCTGATTTCTCATCCAAGATACTGAAAAAACCCCACCCCAAACCCAAAAACTTTCGTATACCCCCTCAGTTGTGGTGACTTACTGATAGAATAGGATGGAAGTTAAAAAAAGACTACTTCGTGATAGTGCAATTTCTTATCAAAAGCATTTTCCTCCTCTCTACCAAAAACACTTTATTTAGAAACATCCTTCATCAAATTCTTACTTGAATTAATATATATATAGAGAGAGATAAATAAATTTATTTTTCAATTCCTAATTCAATGGGGTGGGAGCCTGAAAAATAGGGGTAAGCCTATAAGATAGAGTTTTACTATTGCCAATGACAGTCCAAAATCAGAATGGATTTTGGTTTGGCTTTTAAGTGTTTGCCTTACAAAATAAAAATTAAAACCTTTAAGATTTTTGAATTCAATGTAAATCTTTGATAAAATTCAAAGTAGTTAGTGATGTACTTCCAAATATTAATTCTATTTTATTACTACTTCTATTTCGTATCTAACAGATACTGACATGGTTATTAAAGAATGAGAAAAATAATTAAACAACATCCTTATTGTTCTCTGAATTAATACACTTAATTTAAGCACTGCAATTACAGTTACAATGCATATATGCCAATTCAAAAATGTGACACTCGGTGGAACAACCCATTAACATTGACAAGAAATATCTGATAAGGCAGATACATCATTAAAATGTATTTGGTTTGTTTTCACAAGGTAGCATAAGTCTTGCAAGAGTGCTTGGTGAACTTCCAGATCTTATTAAATATTTATAATTAATCCTTACAAAGTAACATTTCACAATGTGTGTTCTAATTAAAGGGACATTGTCAGTTTGAATTTTTTTTCTAATTTGACCCATTTAAAAACTTGAAATTTCTGTTCAAGTCCCATTTAGACTTACACTTCAGCTTAAAAAAATGAGAGAACTTAAATCCTCTATGAAATTTGACAAAGATCTTTCACCTGATCATACAAGCTGTATCAAATGCTCACAGGTGCACACTCCTTGCTCTGTTCCAGCAAGCACTGACTGCTTGGACTTTTTCTGATGGCAGATTAGTCTCCCCGTTGCTATTGTTGCTATTCCACATAACCCCTTTCTTAATTTTTAGAAAGGCTACTTCCAAAAGACAAAAATGTAACAAGGAATATAACAAGTACTCACAATGGAAATCTAACATTCAGTGAGACTGCGGGATTCATTCCCTTGATGTAGGTCATTCTTTCTTAACCTCAACTTATTTTCCTTTATTTTTTTTTCTTTTGAGATAAATAATTAACCTAGGGACAGAATCTTCACTTTGAGTAAGTTTTCTTTACATCATGGGTCTGCTTTTGTTAGGTTGTATTTGAATAGCTTCCAAGAAAACCAAAAGCTGCATGAAATAAGTGCAAACTAGTATCATCATTTTATGCTCTCCTCTACATACGTATCTGGCATGCCATGACTTACAATAATCAACCCCATTTTGGTTCTCCTATGGCCAAGAATTATAAAACTATTATAAAAAGAGGAAAATTATAATTTTGCGTTTAATGTGCTTTGGTTTGCATCGTGGACCACTTGTATTGTTCCCTTTCAAATGAAACTAAATTGGAAGCTGAACCACAGGACTGTGCCTACTGCATTCCACCTACTGAATGGGTCTGGAGTCCATAGGACCAGACTGAAACCACCATGGAGCAGCACAGTCGCTCTACAGGACTTTGATAATTGCTACAGCAGGCAGAGACATAATCTCTCCTATTTGCTCACAGTCTAAACTCAGATTTGTATCGAATGTTTGAAAGTGGCCTAATCCTCTAACAACATCCTGAACACTCCTAATTGTCCATGGCGGAAATGGCTTGGTGTGCAGAGGGGAGGAGGGGAAGTTTTTTGTTTCCTTAATAAAAATCTGCTATGGAAAGTTACCCTATAAAAGCCAGGACTAGACCAACACACATAACACTCTTTCCCAGGACTAAAATCCCAATTTTGAGGCTGTTCATAGATGATGTAGCCAGACAAAGGAGACACTAACATTATTTCCTTCTGTATAGCTTTCCTTGACACATAGGCACCTATATGGTTTTGCAGCTGTGTCACAATTTTCAGCATGACCATGGCAATTACACCTGAAAGAACAATAGGTAGTGAAAAAAATTAAAATATGAAAACAGAGTCAACTTTGTGTATTACATAGTCTGGATCTTTATTAAGTACAAATAAATGTCACCAAAGAGAATGTTCTTAAGTGCAATAATCTACAAAAGATGACTACACTCAACATATTTTTAAGCATCAGCAACTGCCTTCCAAGAAAACAAAAACCAGCATTTAGTAGAGTTACTCTTACCTTATATAATATGTAATGAGATTAATACGTAATTAAACATTTCTATGTAAAATTTTATTAAATCTATTATTATTATTCATCAATATTAAGCCTTACAGTTTTTCGCAGAAACCTTATCCATATCAGGCATATTATATCAGGGCTGTTATTTTGGAGGCATGGCATAGCTTTGCAAACTACAGCTGTAATTATTCTACTGTTATATCGTCACCAAGATAAAGCTAATTTAGTAAACGCATTATTATAACACATCTAAATCAATAATCAAAATATAGAATAATATAGTAATGTAGAAAATTTTAAGGCAAACATGACCTCTAATGGGGTTCTTTCCCTCAAAACGAGAACTACCAAAATAATTTCAGGAATAATACTACTTAAAAAAAATCTGCACCATATGATCTTTGGAAACTATTTCATTGCCAAATTTGCATATTATTTATAGGGCATAATTAGTCCTTTCACAAGGCAGCACACTTATCATATACAATAAAGTTGTCAGTCACAGATAACGTAACACTTTTACTGACAGTTGACCAATTTCGAAAGGAAAACTTTAGCTAAAACATAGAATGAGCTCTGCATTAAGAATCATGACTGGAATCTACAACTTGGAACAGTTACTGAAGTAAAGCACAAGCCATCGTTTCATCGTAAAATGCCTTTGCTTACAGGCACTGGTAATTCCAAAGAAAGGACTGCTTTTGATAGATTTGTGTTAGAAGTATAATTAATTGTAAGATCACATGTGAGCAAATGTTTTAAAAACACAGCACATCAATAATTTCAATCTTGATACACTGCTTCAGATCAAATTCTTTTCTCATTCATAAATGTAAAAGCAAAACAATTTGGCTAAATTTTAGGCAGGTCCTTATATGCTTTGCACAGCTGCAATAGTCAGAGACAGTGCTGGGCGTGGGAAGAGTCACATAACACCTACCTTCCACTGACTGTAACTTCATTAACTCCATAGTACCTATGCCTGAAATTTACCCAAGGCTCACTGGTATGATACTGGCCACGGAGATGAATCCTCACTTGTGTAGCTTTTACAAATTCTTGGAGAGATGGAGAATTATAAAAATCATTGTAACCAGGGCGGTGATTTGGTTCCGGGGTGAGAACACTGAAAGTTAGATTACCACGAGAATACGGCGTAAAGCTGTTCAAATAGAGAGGACGGCAAATTAAAATCAAAATATCACATATATTACAGATTCTGTCTCCTAATATTCTGTTTCTCAGAGAGGATCTCAACTGTACACAGGGATTTTGTGCTTTCTGGGTAAAAATTGTTATGTCACTCAATTCCCAGTCACTGGAATTCAAGAAGGGAAAAAGAAATGTCCTCTATATGTCTGTTTTGCCCCAAACTACCACAGTCTTCTCCAGACCCTAAGTTTCCAATTAAAAATAAAGCCTCTAGCAGGAAACTTCAAAATAGGAATAAAGTGAGACTGACACAGTGTCATCTGCACTAAGTTTTTAAAAAGTTTAACACTCTGAGAAACATGAACTAGGCTTGAACCACATAACGAAATCATTCCTATGACTAACAAAATAATTAACAGGTCCATATTGTTAATTATACACCTTCTAAATACCTCTAAAAACCACACAGAAACAATTATTATTTCTTGAATTCCAGAGTCACCAGACCATATAATTTCATTTGATGAGTAAGCAAAGTTAGAAACACATGCAAGTGAAGTACAAGAAAATTTAATGGAATGCAGTAGAATTGAGAGTAAAACTGTATATTTAAGCCCAGGAAGGGGAAGGACAGTCCTGACAATTCACACAAAGGCTGACTATATATAAACTAGACAATTTGGTATGAATCAGATGTTATGTTATTATGTGTACTAGGCACAGTTTAGCTATGAGTAGAACTTGCCTCTGCAAAAGAGAAGAATGCCTACTTATTTGCACACCTACATGGGCTCATTAAAAATAGATAGCCCATGTTATCACCTGGCACCTGACATATAACATTCAAAAAACGTCACTTCAAAATATCTCAGAGCTATTGAAAGATGAGATTTCTAGTTAGACCAGGTCTGCTGAGTCATAGTCCTCTGTCTTCATGAAAAATCTTTGAATTTACTGTCCCCCAATCCAGGTCAGTGCTTCACGAAAATCTCAGTGGAATATATCTGTATTTTTCTCTGGGTGATACTGTCCTCTCTTCCACTTTGCAGAAAATTACATAAAATATATTTTGCTGCCATGGCATATAGCAATGTAAAGTAAATGTTTAGATAGGTACAAATGGCAGATGAACACCACTATCTTGTTATGGAAGCACCAGAAGGAACAGCAGAAAGACTGTAAGGCTGACAGCAACTAGATAAGCAGTCCATCAAGATTTTAGGGCATCTACATGCAGTTTTCTCAGAAAACCAGGTAAACAAAGGAGATCCTAAAATAAAGGTCAGCTAATATTCAGATTAAGCAAAGGTTCAAGCCTCTGATAGGGGGATTAAGGACAGCAAGCAACTCCTAATTTACACAGATGGTAAAGGATAGAGAAACAAAAACCTTAATCACTTTCATTTCCTAAAGGACACAAAGAAGTCCATTCAGTACTAGTATATGGTCACCAAAACAAGAACTCTCAAATGGTAAGGATTTCAAAGGCAAGGTCATTTGCCTTCCACGTCAACCCAGGGATCCTGGCTAGGCCACCAGGTAACAAGCACACTGGTGTCTAAATCCTGGACAGATAATTTAGACATGTCTTGGAAGTTACAAGTATGTGGCTGGGAGAGAAAGAGAGAGAAACCAGTTTTGGTTTACTGTAAAATCCTCCTATAAAGGGAACTCTGTTACATTGCTGACACAAATTTGGAGCATTGTTTCAACAGTAACTACTCTTTTAGAACACAGAATACTCATTATTATGGGGTATATGTCTCACCTTTTAAACAAAGTGTTCTGTACATCAGCTGTACCCCAAAATCATTCATTTGTATCACTTCCTACCATAATTTATGTTTTAATTGAAGGACAGAAACAGTGCTGCTTACAAAACATTTATGGAAACAGTTCATATTTAAGTCCTCAGGGTTCTTTTTAGAAAATATACAAATAAGTATTTCTGGGATGAAAGTAGCATTACATCTCATTTGGTTTATTCATCCAAAAATGTCTGGCTTACTTAACATATTTCCCTTCTCCTCTACCCTCTGTTCTAGGGATCACCAATAAAGCTCAGATTCCTTTGCTGAAAAGTGGTGTAATTCAAATGACCTTATGCTCCTCTCCTCAGAATTCTGAACTCCTGGAGAAAGACAAAGATGCTGACACTTGAAAAGTCTTAGAAAAGTAGTAAAAGTGAAACAACAAAAAAAGCAAAATGCCTACAGCACTTGGTAATGTATTTTCTCACTGATTTCCAGCTAAATACTAAACAAGCCTAATACTGACTGGCATCTGAATTCAGCCAACAGTGTATTTGAATATAAGTAGAGGTATAGATTCAATTATGTGTATGTGTGTGTACATACATGCATGTGTGTGTAAAATGATAACATACTAACTACTATAGATGTCATACACTATATTTATGAAATGTATATTTTATATTATATAGCTTTAAATATGCACATCCTCATTGTCAGTAAAAACATACTTCTAAAAGCTAGTGATCCTCCTTATCCCCCTCCCCACAGTTTTATATTGATTCTTGCTTAGAAAGACTAGAAAGTTTCAAGATACCATTTTCAAGACATTTCTTACATGTTTTGCATGACCACTAGTAAGGCTGGATGACTGGATTTGCACTTAAGTTTGGCCTCTTTTCTAGGCTTCAGAACAAGTTGCACTCTCAGAGATCAGAAGGTAGACTTTTGTATCCACTAGACAGTTTAAAACAATCTGTTATGTCAGTACCTTCCTCCACTTATCATCTCAATGTTCTGTAATTCTACTGACAATAGCCCCTCAAAACACAAGCATATAAAATTTCAAAACTCTAGCACAAAAATAACCAGGGAATCAATTGTGTCACATTCATAAATGACTGAAATATGATAAAAATGACAGATGACTTTCTGGAAATCTGCAATCAAAAGGTTAGATTTAGGATCTTTTACATATTCAGTACTCCATAATAAATGAGTACACCAAATTAAAAGATTCTATCTCATTGGGACATAGACATGAATTGTGTCAGGATGTTACCTCTTCAAAGCATCTATATTATGCAGATAATACCCACTCATACCTATGAAGCTGGAGACAGTTGACAGAGTCTGGTTTTTCCAGAGATCCATTGTTCTCCATTCCAAAAATACTGCAATTTCTAGCAAAATACTGCCAGTCTTCCCATTTTAGATCATCTCTTTTTTTTCTTTCTATTCTTACTGCTTCAGGGTGTGGGCTAAAGAACTGTAGTATAATATAGAATACCTACAAGAAGATAACAAATTTATGAACTGATATTAATGGCTAAGTTGTAAAACAATGAGAATATAAACTTCTTTTTTTCCATGTGACTACACAGTCTGCTCTACCACTCACAGACAGAAGAAGCAGCTATATTTCAGGCCATATATTCCCAATTAAAACCAAAGATAACATTTTTGTTAAACAAGATCTTTGATCTCTCAGACACTATTACACAACTACTGATCTCCAGAACTCCACCTTTTCTTGAAGACCATGATTTGTTACAGTAATATTATTTTGGCAAAAATGAAGGTTATAATTTTGTGTTGCCAAATATTTGATGAGTCACTTGTCTGATAACAGGTACTTTTTTTTTTTTTAGGATTCTCTCTATTTTTAGCTCTGAATCTTATCAAATACCTGTGCTGTTTTATAGAGCACTTCCCTCAGCATACTGCTTGTACAGAAATGTGTGTAGCAAATAAGCAAAATCCTAGAACGTCACATACATTTGAAATTGTTTTTAACTAAAGTACTAATTCTTATGTAGGTAGCCAAAACCTGCCATCATATTCTTTCCCTTCTCCCCATTAATGAAAAAAAAAGAAGAATAATAGGCTGGTAAGAATACACAGAAATTTGGTAAATTCCCTATGGTGAATTCAGCCCCATTACTGAGATGTCCCTCCTCCCAGGACATCCTGACACTCTTCAACAGCCCAGTGGAATTTTAGGTGACATATGGCCTCTTCAGTAACCAGGCCTGCTTATTGTTTTCTCCTTCCATGTTCTTTGGGAGGCTAAACTACCATCTCCAGAATATCTACAAAACAGAAATTCCCTCTGATACGTCAGTGTGCTTCCAACATGTTCAACTTTGTCTGCAGTCAGTTTTCTACCAGAGGTATGGAACAAGCACTGTAAGTTTTAACAGAAATTAAAATTAAAGCTGAAGATTACAAAAATGGAGGTAAAAGACAGCAATCAGTTTCTAAATATTGGTGTCTTCACACAGGATATCCTCTCTTGTATATCTGTTCTAGGTTACTGCTTGTTACAACAGGCACATCGAAAGAGAATGATAAAAACCATAACGCATTCTGTTTTTTGCACTGTTACACACCAAAAAAAGGAAGCTTTCTTCCTGGTCCTCTAAGGATAAAATTTTAAAGCATAAGGTTTGAATTTCCTCAAAATTGTAATGAAACAGCTACAAAAGTATTTTCTTAGTTCTTATTTAACAAATAGCAAATATAATCTTCGCATTACCTGATACTGTCCATTTTGTAAATCTATTGTGATTGAAACACCACGATCCAGACCTGCATTATTAGCAAAGACAGACGAAATCCAAGTGGTCCCAATGTCATCATCGTTGATGTAATACAGAGGATGGGCTTCTGCATCCAACCTCAGCACTCTGTCGTTAGTGGTATCATCTGCACCATTGGGGATGCAGTACCGCTGTATCAATGGGTGCACTCGGGGATGACTTCCAGGACAGCGGCACTCAGACTGGGTATGAAGATAAGGGAATTTTCCAGAGAATACTTCCAAAATGTCTCTGTCATAGCATACAGAAAAATAATTACATACATGACAAAAAAGGACAAGTGCCACTTTGTGCCTCTAGGCTTATAGATTAAACAAAATTCAGTTTAGATCATAGTAGAAGCACTAAAGGCCTGGTTTCAGCTCATAAAAATGAGGCAATCAGCTATAAAAGAAGCCCCCACAAGGTCTCTATGTTATCAATGGTAAGCAGCAGGCACCTTCAGAAGGTATCTGTGAAGAAGCACTGCAGAGCTGCTTTCATTGCTCCACATATATGAAGTTCCTCAGACATACAGCCCTAAGGGACATTAGTTCCTTGTTGAAGTGTCTAAAGCTAGATAGGATAAATCTAAATATATGCAAGGAGAAAAACTCTTAACACTTTATTGCAGCATCACGTCTGACTCCAATTAGTGGTCTGGATACTGCTCTTTAAGATACCATAACATCGACACATTGCCTGTAACCACAGAAAAGTTGAATGCTTGTGCTCAAATCCTCCAAAAAGACCACCTTTAACAATATCACATTGCACCTTAGAAAACCTGGATAGAAACATTTTCATTTTTAGCTAATTTTAATACAAATGCCCACTTTTTAGCTGTCCCTGTTTGTGATCAATACAGCCATGTCAAATCATTGAGTCACTGAGTTTCCATCAGCAATGGAAATAGATCCATAGGGAGGGAGGGAGGGAGGCAGGCAAGCAGGTAGATACATGCATGACATGGGCAGGTCTTTATCTGTTCATCTCTGGTGTAAAAGAAAAATTTCGTAAGCCTAGAAGATACTGAATTTTTATATTAAAAACCTGTTACTTTTCCCATTTTCTTATTTTATCAACAAGAACATAATTTTTGTGTACTTATTAAGTAAATAAATACTTGCTAGCTGCCACTACAAATTCCACTGAACCCAAAGCTACAGGGCCATTTACACAGACGTAGCCTTAAATTAACTGGCACACAGGCAAGGCTGTCCTTCACAGTTTATCCTATTTTGGACCACGTTATTTGTGGATATAAAATCAAATCTACAAAGACATCACTAGGCCAAAACATTCTATAAAATATTATTTTTCAATTGTTAAACTTTATTCATTTCATTGACCTAAATTGTAGTTCAAAGGATTTGACAAGCATTGCTTTGAAAAAATAAAACCAATGTGATTTTCATAAAACTTGAAATTCAGATTCATATTAATATTTTCAATTCATAGGAGTTCAGTTCATCATAATGTCCTGCAGACAGCTGAGCTCCCAGGAAACTGCTCTATATCTTATTGAAAGACTATCATGAGGTAGCCTTAAGGTCTGCAGCCATGAGTGTCATTGCGTGCAGCCTACCCAGAAGCACCACGCAGACAAATAGGACCTGACTACTTCTGGCCAGCTTGAATTGACTAGATTAATCCAGCATGAGCTGGATAACAAAGGTAACATTTCTTTGTAATGTGCTAGGAAGGGAGGCTGGAGGGCAACAGAAATTGCACTGGCAGCTGTAATTTGGCCTCAGGAATGGAGGAAGTCAAAGCAATTGCCCAGGGCTCTGTGGGCTGAGCTAGCAAAGTCATTGGCAGCTTTTGGTGACAATCCAATCTAGAAAGCAATGAACAGTTCAGACAATGGCACCTCGGGGTAAGGGCGTGTGCGTGGGGCAGGGGAAGCACCTACAACACCCGACATGGACATCTGATACTATGGGGAATCTGAAACCAGAGGAAAGAAACAGCTAAGCACAGTGAGTCAGGCTTGCAGCCACAAAGCCAACATTCTAACCAGCTGGAGTGTCTGTCCTCTTCAATTGGATCACTGGTATTTGAGTGGTCTAAAATGGACTAGTCCACTACGCTTCCTCCCTTGCCTTACAGTTTACACGGAGCTCTGAGAAAGCTTAGCAAGTCTTATCCACCAGGACTAAGCTTATCAGCACACACTATTATGTCAGAATTATGATGAGTACATAACACCTAGACAGTTTATAAGCATTGAAATCTAGCAAGTGGATCTACTCTCTGCAGAACACATAGCAAGTCAGGTTGTAACAAGGACAACTATAAGAAGGGAGGCACATATTTATTACTGAGTGTTGTGTTGTTGTGCTATATGCATACTACATATCCCGCTACATATATTAAGCCTACTTAAGCACAGTTCAAAAGCAAAACACATTAAGTTGTTGAATTTATTTTAACTCAAGATTTTTTAGATTAAAGGTAATCTTTGAAATGAGGTTCAGGAAACGACATCATCATAAGCACTCATCTAAGGGAAATATCTGAAAAGCACTATACTTTGGGAAATAAGCATATTGTTATCTACACTTTCTTCTTGCCTCACTCTTACTTTTTTACAAAAATAAAAGTTCTTTACCTGTTTGTAAGTGCCACTGGGTAAAATCGAAAATCTTGCATTCTTCCAACAAATTGCTCTAAACCTAAGAAAATATACCATAAATAATCTATTGAGCAGAAGGCAGCTTTGCACTGCATGACAGCACCTTTAATTCAGCACTCAGAGATCTCCCTTACACAATTACCCCTCCTGAATGAAACCATCTTGGACCTGGACAAAACTATAGAGGGCAGTGGCTTAATTTTTTTTATAAAAAAGAATGATTTATAATAACTTTATAAGAACATTTTGTACCTATCTCTTTTCTGATTAGAGAGGTGGCACAGGGATCGGCTCATTAGACAGAAGTAATGAGCCAGTCCATGTGCCACCTCTAATTAGAGAAGAGATACAGTAGGTACAACTGTACCTATCAATTTATACAATAAAGATAAAAAGCATTTTAAAATATTCCTTTCTTTTATACGATCATTAGTTATCCAGGATTCAGAATCAAAATTACAACAAAACACATTTCCAAATACAAGCTTTAAGAAATGGGGTACGGAATATTTTCTTGTCCAAGCCCACAAAACAATTGTTTTAAGTGACATATAGCCATATTTAGGAGTTGGCTTCAAATTGTGCATGTTCTTGAAGAGCAATAGTCAGTGTTCTTAGACCTGGAGAGCCAAGAATTTCTGAAAAGCAACAAAACATTCCCCACCATTCTGCTATGACTATGTCATGCTGTAGTACATATAAAATTCTAGATGCAGATGAAGAGTAAAGCTATTAGGCATTACTAGGCTGAAAGATTCTCATTCTGCTAGTCATTTACATCAGTATTGATACAACTGAAGAACATGGACAGCCACAAATCTTCAGCTCTGTTCCTGAGTCTGCACAGAGAGAAGCGTTGTCTAGTGGCCATGCACAATTCCATTCTGAAATACTTGCATATATTTACTCAGAAAAACTATTATTATAAATTATTGGAATGTGTCACTTTATATGCATGTTTTAGAGAAGGCAGGAAAACCTACCTATATGCAATAACACATAGAATAAATTATTATCCTACTAGATCATCTACCAAACTTCTGGTTTTCAATCAATCTTTTGAGAAAGTTAATTGTACAATAGGAATTTTCTTCATCAGGAAGGTATTACTTCTTAGCATACAGACAACTTAAAATTACTCACAGACTTCTTTTAACCACAAGCTGCATATTTTATTTTGTATTCCAATGCATTCCACTAAAATACTACAAGATTCACCTGTGAAGCTTTGTCCAATCTGCAGAGTACCATCAGCATCAGTATCTGCAACTGTTCCCGCAAGAATCCTTGAATCAAAAGGTGTGTTGTCATCTTCCCAGCCATTCAAGAAGAAACTAATTCGGCTGTGATGCACCTATAGAGTCAATGTAAAAGGCCAAACACATGGTTTATTATGCAATCACTTTGATTTCTCTATATGTTGAGTCTATCACTGATTAACCGATAACATTACTTCAACCTATTTTCTGTGTTTCTTTATTTCCAGTGCCTACTGAAAGCAGTTACTTCTTTTCTGTCCATCCAGTTAACAGATCACCACTCAGATGCACAAGGTATAAAATTTCCACAGTAGTTAAATCAAAGAAGAAACTACAGTATAGGGATCTGGCAGGGAGGCGGAAGAGAGGAAAAGGAGCAGGGTGGGTCTGTTTCACAAGGTACAAGGCTGGTTACAGCTACATCACCACTTCAGGCCATGGGCACATGTTACAGCTGTCACAGCTCTTCTCATACACATCAGTTCAAACAGGCCTCAAGGGGCTGTATACCATGCTCAGGATAACCAAGCACAGCACGTTTCAGCCAGGCCTCTAACACCCCTCCAAAACACCTCCCTAACCCCAGCACGCTTCTTTCTACAAGGGCTGAAGGGAATGGTATAGGAACTGCCTACATCTGCTTTACACCCAGTGGGTAATTCCCTCACATCAAGGGAACCCTTGGCTAGGAATATGCACTCAGCCAGCACCCCAGGGTACTGTTTTCTGCAAGTGTTCCCTTCCCTGCCAATTCATTTTAAATCTGAGCTAACGTTCATAGAAATACTTTATGGCATTCTCCCAGCTTCACAAAGTCATAAGATGCTGAGCTTTTACAAAGTACTTTTTTTTGTGTTAAAAAATCCTCAGGTTTAGGTTACCTAAAATTAGGAAAAAATTATAAATATGGGAGTGTCTTTCAGCCTTACATTTTATGAAATTCAATACTCTCATTTAAAAAATATAGGCCCCACAAAATGAAAACGGTCGGTATCGCAGCTATAGTCAGCTTCCCATTAATGAAGTTAAATATACAAACTAAGTTGAACTTATCCAAAACTTTCATTTCAGAAAGCGACTTATTTGCAAAAATGAAATTACTTGATTTTTAGCAATATTTAGCTTGCATAAGGCTTTTTTCACATGAGAACTTCATAGCTTTCAGCATTTGAAGCACCATTTTTTTGCTGCCAATTTACAGGGCAGTATTTTAATTTTGCAGATATGGATGCCTGGTGAATCGTGTCTATCAAGGCCAGATAAAACTAGAGTGCTTTAGCCTGTCTTGATAGTCATGCTAATCAAAACAAAATAAACATGGAATAATTGCTTCCATAAGAATAATATCTATGTGAGGACATAGAAGGTTTACAAGCCAGAATAATTTGTTGCAAAGAGGAAAGACAGAACTTATTTACCAGTTAACAAGATACCAGCTCGAAAACCACAATATAGGCACTCACAATACTATTTCACAATAAAGCCTTTCAAATTTCAGACCAAGATAAACGGACACAATTATCTATAAATCTGAGCTCAGATGATCAGCATCAGTGCCTTGGGCAACATGAGTCTATCAGCATCTTAAGAAAGAAAACATGAAATAAGATGGAAGGATTTGTTTGGACTTTTTTTTTTTTTTTTTTTAGGCTTCACACAAAATTGTACAGATTAATTTTTCCTCCTTAAACTGCACTTTCAAACATACACATGCATGCTGAGCTTTATTGCCATTCCCAGATTCAGTCAATACTTCCTAAATTTAGACAGGAATATTTATTGCCCTTCCACTGATGGAAATTTGAAGGCTATTATCATAATTACTAAGCCTGGAGATTTGTTCAAAAAGTTATTGCATATGAGTTTCACCACTCAAAATACATCTCTCTATTTTAAATTATCTTATGTGTTGACACATCAATGACCTAAATACAACAGTTTTTTATTTAATTTTAATTCAAAGCCCTCTAAACATCTGATGCCCTATTTGCAAGAGCCTAAGTATACGTATATATGGTGGTTACATCGCATTTTTTTTCTGCATCACATTTTTTACAGCCTGTTACTGTCATTTGGTGTTTGACTGTTATCATCATAAAAGATACAGGCTTTTCTACTTTGTTATTTGTAGCATTATCTCATGTTTTACAACATCTTTGCACAACATGCCCGCACATGAAATATAACTAGTGAAAAGTTCTCAGTGGTATTAATGCATAAAAAAGAATGTGGTTCCATCTCTACTGTCTTTACCCAGCCAAAAGCTGATGAACAGCCAATTTTCCTTTATCACATTAGCACAGCCATGAGGGAAACACATTTGTTCTAGTCAGCTACACTAAAGATACTATTACCAATCTAACATATACATGTTTTATATCAGCAGTATTCTCAGAGTATGAGGGAGCCAACAATATATTAACACTAGCATGACAGTTTATTTAAGAAAAGAAAATTGTCTCTGTAGAGGGACAGAAGTTAGAAATGTATGGCTAAAGCTCAGTGTCACTGGTCTAATAAAGGTAATAATTCTTAAGCTTTCTTTATAGCAGGTAACACTCCTGTGGCAGCTCTGTCATATCATTCAAATAAAAATGTTGCCTTTTACAAGTTTAAGAGTACCTTTATTTTTAGTCAGATATGAAGCATGTTTCCGCTTTTCTGTTTCCACTGTAAAACATTTGTAAGGGGAATTCAGAAATGGACACGCTCACCCCCATCAGCTTCTTGCAAACTTACTGTCTCAGACACAGCTTTATAGGACCCAATTCTGCCTCCCCCCCATGGTAAGCAGAGTGCTCATCTCCATGCATACCCTACTAAAATCAGTGGGTCTATTTATGACTTAACAGCAACAGAATTGAGCCCTAAGTGACCAGGTATTTTTACTTCTTGAAAATAGGTGACTAATGACAATTTTAAATCTCCCTCCCCCCTCCCCCACCACCAATCTCTTCGTATTAAATAGGATTTAGAATAGTTGGGTTTAATATAGCACATCCCCAAGGTAGCCCTAAGCACTTTACAATGCTGAATTGGATATCAGTAGTGCAGTGACTGTGTAAGGCAAAGGCAGCAGTCATTATGCATTTGGCAGTAGCTCAATGTAATGATCCCCCTGCTGGTTATTAAAGGGGGTATGAATATCTGACATGGGAGGAAAATGTAGGAGGGAAACCATGTGTGGTATAAAAAATCCCAGCGGCTCTCCACTGTGGGAGGAGAGGAAGTCTCAAAGTTTGGTGTCAGTTTAGACTAAGCTAAATAAGAAGAAAAGCTGGCACCAAATCAGATGTTTAATGCAGTTATTTAAGGTCTCCTGACCGTTAGCATTAAATTCCATACAAAAGCACAGAACTAAAAGAACATTTTTCCCTCCTGACTAGGACAACAGGATTATTCCCCTGTTGTCTTTATTAATAATGTTCAATAGGAATTTGTCCCAAGAGAGTAACAGGAGATGGGCAGGAAAGGTTGGCTTCATGGTTCCGCAGAGCGCAGGACCAGAAGCCTGGGACATCAGCCCTCTAATCCCAGCTCAGAAACTGCCTTGCACTCCCGTGCTTCCCCATCTGTCAGATGCTTAGCAAATCACCTCACAAGGAGGTAGCAAGGATTAGTTACTAAGATACATTCACTCTGAAACTACATCAGCCCCTGCCAACATGGAACCTAACACCGAGCAATGGAAAATCCATTCAATGGTGAACTGAGGTGGTGAAAGATGTTCGAATTCACACTCTTTCCTCTAATAGCATTCTTGTTATGATCCAGGAGAATTTCAAAGATGAGAGGTGCTGGGCCAAAGGGCTGAGAGGCAAGTTCCTTTAATACATCCTGAACTAAGCTCTTATGGTTCTTTGGCACAAGCAAAGTGTGCATCAGAGACAGCAATATCAAACCAAATCACTTCCTACCTAAGAAAACTTCCTTGCCCTGTGGGTCACAGTAGTGCAGAATCACAAAATCACAGAATGGGTAAGGCTGGAAGGGACCACAGTGGACCATCTGGTCCAACCTCCCTGCTCAAGCAGGGTCACCCCAGAGCACATTGCACAGGATTGTGTCCATGTTATTGTTAATAAAACAAGATAGGTACAGAAAACACATTACAACCTTATTTTCTCACCTAAAGACCTGTGCTATTCAAATCCTACCCAGGAATACATAACAATGAAATTTAACATTAATTTTTCCACTTGGTTTGGATCAGGCAGAGCTGTCATGCAAACAAAAGGCAGTACTTTCATGTAACAGAACTGCTAACTTCCACTATATTGCAGCAACCTGTGTAGCAAAAAAAGAAGCAACACAACTGAATACTCCGGAGCAGTTGCACTGGCTAAGGGAACATGGCAAAAAGCAAGAGCAGGGGATCATACAGGAGCATGGCAAGCTTGTATGTTAGTGTGCCCGAATACTTTTTGAATCTCAAACCACCAGCAGCTCAGAGACTTCACCAGTCAGCCATGGTTTCTACATATTACTAGCTTTCCATGGATATATTCTGCCTGATTTTGCATAGCTGCTCCTTGAATGAAGAATGCAGTTGTTTTCTTTCACTTTTTTTTTCATAAGCCTTGTATTGTACTGATATCTATAAGTATAATGTATATTGGTATAATCAATGTATAAATAAATAGTATAAGAGTTAAAAGTAAAGAGTATAACAGGTATCATAAAAATAAGTAGTATTACAAAAAATAATTAACAATATGCTATTAAAAAAAAAACAACAAACTGAATATTCCTCATCATTAACACAGCATTAACATATCAAACTAAAAACACAGTTATATTGACTCCACTTTCTTGACCTACAATGACCCAAGCTAAAGACAATATGGGGGAATTCTGAGACCACAGCCTGCAAAGTTTTGTCTTTCATGTAATAACACACAAATTTATTACACTGCAATGTACATGTGTGATATCTGGCCCACTCAAGCAACACATATTTTTTCTTCACACACATTAATCACTCTGTCATCAAAATGTCCTAATACATATATATAAAGGCAACCGAGACAATTTTAGTCTCTTCCATGTGGAATGGAATTGCACCATTTAAGCAAAAATAAATGAAGTTAAGTGAATCTTTCTTCAGCAGACACTATGATCTTTTCGCATTAGTAAGATTTTTCCATTAAAAGACAGTTCTAATATTAAAACTACCCATATACCTTGTGGAAAATGATTTCTAATAAATAGGATAGGAAGAAGAGACACAGAACAGTCCTTTATGTTCCATTAAAAAAAATCCTAAAGAATACCTAATATATTATAGAAGAGTTCAAGATCAGTATCCAGAGATCAAAGCTTCACTGCACTAAATGACACACAACCAACAGAGGCAGCAGCCTCTTCCCAAAACACTTTATAATTTGTAATTATTATATGCTACAAAGACATATCTGTTTTTCAGTTAGTACAATCTTTCCCTATAGGTTATCTTTCCTATCCCAATATTTAATGTCGTGGAAAAGATTTATTAAAATATTACAGATAAATTAGAGGGAGTTATTTCAAGACAACATTAATCTCTTCTACTGGTTGAACATACATTCTTTTTACTCTTATTCATCAGAGCTTCTAGGAACCATAAAATACAATTTAATCTTAACATTTCTTCTCATCATCTATTGTTTTCATAACTAGATCACATTGTCTGGCAAAACAGATTAATAAACCAGAAGGATTTCTTCCCAGATGCACAGGCCATAAATGGTGAGTTCCACAACAGAAAGAGCTCTGGCACCAAAAATAAGAGAGAAAAAAATCTTTTCTAATCAATTAAATCAAATGATACTAATCCTGGCCTACTTAGTTATCCAGCCAACTTAGTGACAGCAAGCACTTGGGCTGTGACTTCAGCTCTTTTGGCCATTTAGACCATGAACCAAAGTCTCAGATGGCAGGGGCAGGACTGACCAATATAAACAAAACAAGGACAAGGACACAAAATGCATCTTCCAATAGTAGGAAACTACTACATTCCAGTACCTCTAATAGACACCACTGTTTTCACGTAAGACGAAAAAGAAGCAGTTCGGGGATCTACAATACATATCAGGCAGTGAACGAGATTATTCCAAAACTCAGGTATCTGCATATTAAACATTTTTTAAAAACAGCTAATTTGTCAGTTAAAAATGCAAATTTAGCTAGCTGCAAGTGCAAGTTACATTTAAAAATTAAATACAAACTAAAACACAAGGCCTGTTTCTCAAATATGAGGAAAGAAAGCAAATTCTCCTTTAAATAAGAGAACAAAAAAATAAACTGTAAAAAGACTCAACTGTAAGAGACTGGTTTTGTTTTTCCTTTAAATAAGCTCTATTTGCACAGCAAGTAGTTTCTCAGAAATAGAGAAATAGAGATGATACACCATTCAAAGAATTTTAAAGTGCTTATGAGAAGCAATTAGGCAGCTATATAACTTACCAGTAAGGCAGAGGGGAAAAAAAAAAAAAAAGGAAAAAAAAGTGCTATTTATTTTCCAGATCAGCAAGCTGGCAGAAATGATGCCTCCCTTTACTTGTCTTAAAAACTAAAGCGACTCCAGAAAAAATAAAGTTACACGGGCTTTACAGAGAAGTAAATTAAAGCAGAAGTTAGTATAAATAATTTGCTTAATCATTCAGAAATAACAAGGAGTCAGAGATTATGAGAAATCAGGAGGAGCTGCAACTCATCCAGCTCAAAAATTACTACACAACGTACCGTTACAATTGCCTACTGTCACTTAATTTGGTATGGTTCTTACAAAAGTTGCCAGCTAAACATAGCTTGCTATCTGTTAAAATAACCAAGATTCAGAAAAGCTTTTTTTCCTTCTTAAATGTACTGCAGATTTGTTGCATCAGGAACCTTCTCAATGAGTTCATTCTATAGAAACAGACAGTGTATTAACACATTTTCTCCCAAGGTGAGAAAACAGATTAAGGTTATGACCAAAATGACAGGCCTGTGGCTTCCTTGAATACTTTAATAGAGTCAACAAATCAACAGTGGTCACTGATGACAACAGAAGAAGGAAGACAATAGATGGAAGGAGCGGAATTAGTGATGCTGTTATAATGGTCTAATCAGAAATTTGAGCATAAAAATTTTTTTCACCTTCAACCTGTCTAAATATACTCTTTTTGCCTGTTCATATAAAGATATATGGCATATTCTATCACTGAGAGACATTTGGGTTCACATCTTTATGAAAGCAGGTGTGAAACAGAAGCGTAACAGTAACAGAAGAGTAAAGGGGTTTTGCATATCAAACAGATGAGACACACAGGTATGTATTTCAGTATTTTCTTGAATAATTGCAAATCTTGCTGAAGCTGCAGTTAAAAAGGCTTCCACACAGCTTTAATACTTCGTAAAATTAATTTCTTTTAAGAGGAAAGGTCACTGATACAGAATTCAGCAACAGAATTTGGGGGGAAAAAATAGGTTGAAACCATTAGCATGAATCCAAGCTTCCTTTCAGGTGCAACATAAGCAGAGCTAGTGACCAAAAATCACAGTGCTGCGTTTTACACGTTTTTTAAAAATATGAGCATCTATGTGCTCCTAAATTGATGAATCATAAATGGCAGAAACTTTCTGCCACAATTCAACACCTTCCTTCACCAAATAAATTGCAGAATTTACACACCTTGAACATACATCTCAAAGGCTCCTTCTCTACTCCCCATTTCTGCCTTATTCTTATTTTGCATTATTCTACTAACATTTATTTCTTCTTCTTAACCTACTAAATTTACATTTAGCGTAAAAAACCCCAAACTATAAAACAATAATAACAAAAAACCCTAAACAACAAGAAAAACTTAGTGAATACAGGTGGGAGTAGATTCTACGTCCCCAAGGACTGTTTTTCTCAAACACTAATATAAACAGGGAACAGAATAGTTTATCCTGGGAAGGGGAAGGGCAGGCACTGATCTGTTGTCTCTGGTGACCAGCGACAGGACCTGAGGAAATAACACGAAGCTGTGTTAGGGGAGGTTTAGGTTAGACATTGGGAAAAGGTTCATCATCCAGAGGGTGGTTGAGCACTGGAACAGGCTCCCCAGGGAAGTGGCCATAGCACTAAGTCTACCAGCCCTCAAGAAGCATTTGGACAACACTCTCAAGCATGTGGTGTGATTCCAAGAGCTGGACTTGATGATCCTTGTGGGTGTTTTTCAACTCAGGATATTTTATTCATTCTATGATCCCCAAACTCCTCTGCTTCTCCCAAGCCTTCAGACAATCTGTCATTCAGCCATCTTATGACTGCTTTAGAAAATAAAGAGGTGTGGTAGTTCCCACAGTTCAGTCTCTGCAGATGAGCCAAGATTCCACATCACAATCAGCCACCTCCTGCTCCACCTATTATTCAGTGGCACTAGTACACAGCCTGCTCCTATAGTCTTATATTGATTATCTTGCCTTACAACTAACCACATGCAGCCTAACTCAAATTTAAAACTTAGCTGAATGGATAATTCAAGAATAAGGACTATCACAGTGATGACATTATTGTTAGAGACGTTTGGGCAGATGTGTTACATATATCAAATTCTCCTGTGGCTTTTTTTCTATTTTTTTTTCTCCTCTCAGAGACAAAGCTTACAACCCTAAAAAAAAAAAAAAAAAAAAAAAAAAATTAATTTTTATTTTTTTCCCCCCCCAGAAAAAAAATTTAAAACCCAAAAAAAAAAAAAAAAAAAAAAAAAAAAAAAAGTTCACTTTTAGTCTTCTGCCCCTTGCATTTTAATTTTTTTACTTGGAATGAAAATTGAGACAACACAGAGGGAACTTGGCAGATCTAAAACTTGGCAAGAGATAATGAATTTATGTAGCAAACATATGAGAACAAGGATATGTCAGGAGGAATTTGTCTAGGAACTTGTTCTCAAACAGACCAAAAAAGAGATGCTAATAACCATGTTAATAGGGACAGGGGAGTTGTGGGAGGGAGGGCTGTGGAAATTAAAGAATAATATCCAGGAGCACAAGGCAGCTCAGATAATTTATCTGCATAACACTTCACAGACAAATGGTACCTTCTGTACCAGCAAAAAAACCTGCCTGATCTTGGTGCTGATTCAGCTATAACCCTGTCAGAATTTCAAATCTTCAATCCTGTTTTTAGATCATTTGACCAATTATAACAGCAAATGCAAAAGCCACGTACATCCTAAAATCTATTCTACCTGCTATTGTTAAACTACTTGATTCACTTTCCTGAATTCTGCTGTTTCCATATTCATATCCCATACTACCTTCACATGGCAAAAAATGAAGTTTTCAAGCCGTAAGAACTCTGCACCTCCAAGCAAACCTAAGACCCACCGCTCCGCATTTCAAGCCTTTGAAGCAACTCAGCTGCAAGATTGAAGGACAAGGGCAGAAGATGACAGAGGCAAGCTGCAATCCTGGCTTCTGTGTAGGTTTCAATGTGATGCTTTTCACTCATCCTTGGTTCTCAGAACAAAGAGCATTTTATAGGAAGAAAACAAACAGGGCTTGGAGCTTTTCACTGCCACCACTGACAAAAATAAACCACAGTCAGAGACTTTGTTATGACGACTTTCAAAAAGAAAATGCTTAAGTTAGTATCTATGGTTAGAGGAGATTGCTTTACTTACAACCATTCTGTCAACATAGTTCTAGGCTGAGATTCATTGTTCAACTGTTGCCAAAACTACAAAGTCAACTCCACTCACCAGAACACGCCAGTGTGCAACTGCAACTGTTTTAATTTGTTAAGTCTTTTATTTTTTGTTTATTCATATCAAAATTCAAGGATGCTGCAATCCTATTCTTCACTGAGAGAAGGAGGTAAAAACTCCAAGAACTCCCTTTCAGAACCTCCTTAAGTTCTATAAAACTATCACCTTTAGCCTTTAACCACAGAAAGTGAAGCTGTGAGTGGAAACAGTATACGGACGAGGTATTTGGCATTAAGGCATTGAATTTTTCTTCAAAATCAGGATGCTGCTTTAAGCTCACCAGGAGCCCACACAGGGAAATGCTTTGAAATAATTCAAAAGTTTAATTCTCCATTATGGTCTAAATGAAGTTGCAATATATGTAAGTTCACCATAAACAGGCTCAACTAACCAAATCAGTGAATGAAACTGTGTATTAACCCAGACTGTTTTAGAGCCATTATGAGAAATTATGTGGAAAGATAACTTTCTGTACAAAATTTATAGGGGATCCTAACACACATCAGTATTTGATGACACTGTGCACAATCTTGTTGCAGAATCCAGAGGATTTTAACTTTCACTAACATAACAGGGTAAAAACACCTGTGCTGACTATATTTTCCCTGCAGGCCAGAAAACTGGTAGAATACCAGAAAAACATTCCAAAAGGAAAAATACTTTTTCATCTTTCCTTATATCCTCTACTTCTTTCTTTCTTTCTTATACTCTTGTTGTTAGACTTTGACAGACACTTTTCCAGGAGCTCCTGATAAAAAAAAAAAAAAAAATCCTTGATTAGATAGCTTTTGAAATTAAAACTGCCTAAATGGGAAAAAACCACCATTTTTTTTAAATCTGAAATTGACTTATCACAACATTCTGTCCAGAGATAACAAGTGGAGTGACTAGTACTTCAGCTGTGAATTTATTTAAATGTAGACATACACATGCAGTATTAGGAAGGCAAAAACAGGATATGAAATAAACATAAGGCATCAGCTCTAAGCTCACTGTCAAGAATATACCAAGGCTTCTAACCACAGAGTTCAGCTGAAGGTAACTATCTGTCAAATGTAATCTGTGCAAGTGAATATGCTTAAGCTGGTGCTATGAATCAACCAAAATTGCTTTGGTCTTATTGACATTCAATTGCAAGAAGTTGCAGCTCATCCAGTCCAATAGACATCTGACAACACCAAGAGTGCTTCAGTGACAGAAAGCTTTAAATATAGATGCAACTATCATCACAGTACACATGGAACTAAACTTTATGATCCCTCATACCCTCTTCAGAAACAGGTCATCAGCTGGATGCCATAAGACTGCATGGTCATCCTCTCTGCCTGTTGCCAATTTCTGCAGTTAACAAATCACTGCAATTTAAAACAAAAAGAGAGAATACAGATCAACCAAAAGAAAAAGATCACTCAATCTTCCATCAGTGTCCCATTAATTCTCTCTCCAAAATCCACTTTTGCCATTATCATCTTTGTTCACTGTTTAAAAATAAAATGCCAGATCAAAATTTGGTCAAACTGTTTGCATTAGTTAAGGGCCAGATCTTCAGTTTCAGCGATGTCATTTTACACCTGTGCAGATTCAGATCTCAAATATGTTAAAGTTACTTTTTTTCTCACATCTATTCCTTACACCTTGAAACAAGATGTCTGATAACACATGCATGTGGGAGGTTGGACAATAAAGCAACTTGCATACTGGGTCCCAAAAGAAGACACACCTTGTGTCCTAACTTTGCACGAAACAAAGGAATACTGCCTGCAACAGTGCCTGTTTCACTCTTGTCTCTCAGAGAACTTCTGCCATCTCAGTGGCAGATGTTCCAGCACAGCACAGTGAGTTCAAACATGAGTTGTTACTTACCCCCTTGCTTGCCTTCCCCAGTTTTAGTTCCTCCTTGTCTTACAGTAAATTGAAATCACCCCAGATTCACAAACAGATGAAGCTGGGGAAGAAGAAATAGGTCTACTACATACAGCTTGCAATCATGTTTAAGGGGATGCACAGTGTAAGTGTTTTGGAGGGGGGGGGAAGAGGGGAGAAACATTCATATCCATCTTATGAGCACTCTGAACAGCTATGCCCACAGTCTGAGAAATCCAGTGTGAAAAAAAAACAGGAGACTTGAGGAAGAAACCTCATCAGGGGACCACAGCGATAGAACTGTCTTAAAACAGAAGGGCTGGAGAGGATAAAGGGACAGTAGAAGAAATGGTAAAGAACAGCGAAGGGGAAGGAAAAAGCATAAGGTCGGGAGGGGCAAGTTGTCTCTTTGCCTTTCCTTCTTTTGCCTCAGGCCCATATCGGCCTTTCCTTTTCTTGACTTAACTGGGATGAATTTTAATTGCAGCCTCTCTCCGTGTTTTATACACTATGTACTCCCTACTTGTGTGGAGTGGATTTCCCATTCATCACAGGATTGCAGACAAAAACCCCAAGAGCATTTTGCTTTCCTTCAAAGTTAGCTTTGCTAAAATCAATAACTTTAGGGCTGCTTCCTCAATCCAGCACATACCCCCACTCCACAACCATTTCAAAGTTCATGATTTTTGATCATTTGATTTTGTGTCTTATCTCCATATACAGATTTATATTTGCAATCTTTCCATAGCAGTTACAATCTTCCATACTGTTTCATTAGCAGTATAAAGCCAACAACACACTTACAGCAACAGTGGAAACATGCTCCCATTTGTAGTTTTAACACAATCAATATGATAACTGATCTCTAACAATGTCTGCCTTCTTTCTCCTCCTCAATACCCCAGCATTGTTCAAATCAAAGTTCTGGTTTTCTTAGGGACTGCTAAGTCTTAAATATTTTTATTGCTTGTGCTTTTATTTTCTGATCACCTGCAAGTCTAGGGCAACAGCCAAGAATCACAATTACACTAAACTGTCCTTACCTTGCATGCAAACCCCTGAACTTAAAGAAATAACAAAACAAACAAACAAAAACCAAACAAGCAAACAAACAAACAACAACAACAACAACAAAAATACAAAAAAAAAAAAAAACACAAAAAAAAAAAAAAGGAGGGGTGAGAGTAGGAGAGTTTCCTACTGCATATTGCAGATGGAGTATCATCCCTCAGCAATATTGTTACATCTCTTCAAGCTTTATATTAACTCTCCCTTCCCTGAAACTGTGTATCTTGGCATTTTAAATCCCCCTTCATTTTCCTGGTTGTCTCTCTTATTCCAATAATATCTTTCTTATCCTTGAAAACATGTCACTCCAATTCAGCAGTCTTATTACATATGCTCCTAGCATTTGTATAAAAGATATTTAGCTTTTCTCTTTGCCCTCCTTTACTTTTCTTTTTCACTATCTCCTACAATGTTAATCCCTTCTCAGCAGGAAATGGTTTTCCTTCAATCCAAGTCTTTCTTTTTGTGAATATATCCACTAGTTCAGCTTGAATTCCCTGCAGAACAATACAATTTTTTTTTTTAAGGGAAGGTGGGAGGAGGGAGGAGCATGGAACCCCAGAATGCTCCTTGAAGCAATTAACTCTGTTCAAGATCAAGCTATATATTAATATAAATTTGACCCCAAACAGCCAAATTGGAAAGCAACTGGAATGCAGACTGATCCATAAGGCAGTTTACAGGCCTAAGAAAAACTAATAGCTATTTCAAAAACAAAGTGTTTAAGATGCAAAAATGCAAGTACCAAAATAAGAAACATGTTAATTTTCTGGATACGGTAATTTCAGTACAGTGTTAAAAACTGAGTGATATAACCCACACTCAGTTATCTGATAAACCAGGCTGCAAACAAAGAAAGATCAATGTGAAAAGAGACAGCTTTTGAAATGGTCTGTATTTTTAGAGAATTAGTATTTTAAAAAGTAAACATTGTTTTAAAACAAACAGTTGAATTAGAGATTAGTGACCCTTTTGTTACAGACTATGCATTCCAATTTTAGACTGGCAATTTTCATTTAATCTTTTGTTGGCCCATACTTCAAAAGTATTTCAGTAGTATGAAGTGGTATTAAAATTGTTAACTATAGCTTTCCACTTTCTACCCAGCCAGCACTGTACCAATGAATAATATTCTCTACTGCCAGTGTCAGTAGAGTTGTATCAATCTAATAGGGATGCCTCAGGACAGAATATATATATATATATCTGGGCAGGGGAGTGGCAGAGAGAAGCCAAGAGCTCAAAATTGCAAATACAGATTCTGTTAGAAACTAAAGTAATTAACAAATAAGCTTTGCTACAACTATTTTAACCATTGATCAATTCTTTTTCCATGGAAAGGTTTAATGAGTGACTTCTGCGCTGCAAATGAGTTCCAAATAAAAAAACTTGAAGAGGATCCTAGCCATCCGATCTGAAAACACATAGAGAACAAGTGCTTTCCTGCTGCACAATGACTCTATTTTCCCCAAGTCACAGAACAAATCAGATCCAACATTCAATGATCACTATAGTAACATGAAGGGAGACAAGTATTAAGGCTTCAACAAGCTGCTTTTTCATAGCTAAAACAGTTGCGCAGACTTGCCAAAATTAATTGAAACAAAAAGTCTGAAAGTACATTTTAGATAATCTCATAACAATGCACATTTTCTCTCTGTACCCTCCATTTAAAATACAGCACAACCACTGATTCAGAATTTTCACAAACTACTTGTAATCATGTAAATTACGGTTGAGATGTAGATGTCAAATGAAATATCCCTTCTTAATAAAGTCTCTGTGCTTCACTAGTCAAAGAATAAGCAGATACCCACACAAATGAAGGGGGAAGCTCTTACCAGTATACAATTATTAGCCCTGTATTACAATATCAGCTGCATATTAAGTTCTAGTCATTTGAATTTATTATATCTGAAGAATTTTGCATCATTTTGCACCGCTCAGTACTGGGACATGTAAGTCATTCCCAAATATAACACAAGAATACATTGGTTTCACAACAACTGAAACAGCTCTTCTGGGACTGAAAGGTTGAAAATCCATCCCTCTGTCTTTTTTGGGTGATGATTTGCATAAGAAGAAAGCAATTATTCTTGCCCTTTGAATGCCTTGCCACAAAGGTTCACGTATCCAGTTAAGGGATTTTCGCAAATAAAGTCTCATCTTTTCTTTCAAGGCTTAGCTTCTTTTCATGGTCAAGGAGCCACAAAACTCTGCCTTTGATTCCTGTCATATGTCTCCCCACAACCTTACTTCAGGCCCTTCCTTCCTCCTCTGTGCCCTGCTTTCTTCCCTCCATCACAAAGTCCTTTAGAAATGGTCATTCAACTATTCCTTTGTAATGTAACTCTCCAACACTCTTTTTGATGACAATTCACTGTAAGCTTCAATTTTCAGTTTTTGATAATAAGTGCTTTTCTCCAGAGCATTCTTACTAAGAACCTTACTGGCCAAGCTTTGCTATAGATCCAAACCGAGCTGTTAATGGAATACAGACCAAAGCTGACTTTGGAGGACAGTATTTTGGTAGCTCATTGTTGGAAAAAGCTAAATGAAATAGTTTATGCAGGAGCTCCCTTCACCACATTTTGCTAGAGATGGTACAGAAGAGGACAAGGGGAGGCTGGACATAAAATTCCTAGTGGTGCCCTGCACACTTCAGTGTACAGGCCCGAAGCTATGGAACAGAAAGGCCAAGGAGATTACTGAACAATAGCATACATGAGGATGCATGCTATATAACACAATATAAGGAAAAGAGAGAGGCCCTTCAAATATAATAAAATACACTCAGAAGCCCAGCAGAAGAGTAGCAATCCAACCTGCTCCTTGCATAATTATCTGACAGAAAAGAGGCACATCTACATGGCACAAGTAAGTAGTAATTTGAAGAAACAGAATACCTACTATCAAGACTCAAGCAGGCCACCTAGAGAAGCTTAGAAAGATGATAGACTTTTTCTTTTGACCAGCCCTGATCCCAAAAACCACTTAAGTCCCATGGGACATTGTCATCAAACTAGAAAGAGAGAGGCTCATATCTCTGAGCATTGACAATAAATCTTCAAGGGTAAGAATTCCAATGGAAAGAAACAGAAGTTTGCAGTTCTGAAACGTCAGGTTAGGAGAAATATTGATGGTTTATTCTGTGCTGCCACTGAACATCACTTGATGCTTTGCTTACAGGTGCAAGGATGACGAACCTCACAGGACATATAGGCCATCTACGATCACAGTCGATAGCAAGGATACACCTAAACACCACCAGAAAGGAGAGAAGAGAGGTTCAGGAGGAAAATATTTCGGTTTTTACTCAGGGGGCAGAAGACAAAAGCCTGTGCCATTCTTTGAAATGCTGCCAGTATCACAAAGGGTCAGACAAGCAAGGCTGTATGATTCTGCACACAAACTGTGCATGGAAAAAAAGATTTAGGTCAATTCAGAATTGAGGCACATTTCTGGAACAGAGAATCAAAGAAGGGTCAGCTACTCCTGTACCCAAATAGAGCCAGTTTATTTGTATATCAAATTAGGAAAGAAACCAAAAGTTGAAGGGAAAAAATAAAGTATCTAAACCAGAAATGTCCTAACTAAGAATGCATGTAGACTGTAGATCGTGACAAAATATGCCTGTCTTTGAAATCTAAAGCCTAAGATGTTTGAACCTGAATGTCAGGAATTACATAGATCATATCACTGAAAAAGTGTTGCTATGCCTTAAAGAACGTTCAAATTTTCATTAAGTAAATGAGCTTAATTTATTAAAACACATTACAGAAGCTGGTATTCCAGCACATTTTTTAGAATAAGAAGAGCGCCTTCAGATTCAATGGAAGATCAGAAAAGCAGCAGGGGGAGGGAAAAAACCCCCCAAACTTATTTTCAATTAACCCTGCACAGAGCAAAGAACAATGTGGAAATTAAAATTATAGACATGATGCATGACCAGGTCTTGGACCATTTCTTCTGAGAATCCATCAAATCAAGTCTGCACTGGGAGAATTGGTTGGAAAAGTACATGGATTAATATTGTACACTAGAAAAGGCAATGTGACTTTTGTGGAAAAAAATCTAGATTCAATTTGAATTCTTTGAAGTAAAGATACATGTGAATAAGGAAGAACTGACCAATATGATACACTGGCTTTCTAGAAAAAACTTGGGAGAGATTAAATGATCCCACTTCACACTGACAGCAGTTTATCAACTCCAACAATCTCTGCTATTTAACATTTTGTATAGCTTGAAAACAGTGGCTAGTGAGGTGAAAAAGGATGGAGTGAATGCATCCAGACAGTAAAAGTCAAAGCTTACTTCAAAGTTACAAAGGATTTCAAAATTGTTAACGAACAGACAACAAAGCAGCAGAATTAATGTGTTATCCAGAAGGTAGTAGACAAGAGAAAAATATTCTTAGCCATGTAAACATAATACTAAATTCTGAACTGTCACTGCTCCAAGCGGTCTTGCAGTTACTGTAGAGAGTCATTCACTAATGAGTAAAGAGGAAACACATTCCTTACTGGGAAAGAAATGAAAAATAAACCCATAAAACTTTACTGTTTAGAAACTTACAGTGCAAAGTCCCTGGAACACTAAGTGGAGTTCTGACCCTTGCATCCCCATATAACCCCAAAAGTTTTGAAAAAGATCAATAAGAATGAAAGAACTGCAGAATGGCTTCAATACAAGGAGAGATCTTGTTTATAAACAATTAAAACATGATCAAGTTCTGTAATCAACATATCAAATAGCGTAAGAATAATAAATAGAAAGAAATTAACAAAAGACATTGGCAAACAGCAGATTTAAAATAAAGAACCCTTTCATACAGCCATGGAAGTCATTGCTACAAGACTGCAATGCCAAAATATAAATTATATATATGCCAATATATAAATTATAAGAAAAAGAACTAAACTACTAACTAAAACCAGGTCAGTTATTCAATACAATCTAGCTTAAGAAGCTTCAAAACCACTGATTGTCAGAAAATAGGTCAGCAATATATCTAAAAGAAAGTTGTGCCTGTGCATCTACTCTTCTTTCATACTGCAAGACAGACTATCTAGACAGACTGTCCAACCAACACAGCAGTCCTTACATGATGCAAAAATTACAGCTTTATTGAGCTGGGGCACTGGAATGAGATACAGGGACAGGAGGAGTTCCTCCTCATTTTTCGTCCCAGAACTTTCTACCTTCCAGCCAAGCTGAGAAGTTGTTCAGTGCCAGGAAATATTCTTTTCTTCCATGAAAAGATGGTACATGTGAAGTTTTATCACAAGATGCCTCCTGTGGACTGCCACCACCACATATGGATTTTGCATATCATTTATGTCATCCTCCACTTTCTGCATGCACAGATGTTAACATGAGATGTGAGAGAGTTCACACACAAATAATGGAGGTCGCACAAAAGACAACCTGAAAGTTTCATCTTCCATTTCTTGATCAGACTTCTCACTTAAGTCTGTATTTAAGCTACCTAAACCTGAATTGTAGCAATTACTTAAAAACAAAGAAGCAAACAAAACAAAAATCCAGGAAAAGCAGACGCTGCTCTATTTGGCTGTGCTCATGAAGATTTTAGACTCATCAAAAAAAGTGCCAAGTATCTCATGAAAACATTTAGCAGCTAGCACATCACAAAGAGGAAAGGACAATGGTTCACAATATCTGTGATCCATCTTTACCAGCAAAGACTTCAAAACCAGGTGCCAGTTTTCTGCTCACATGCTGCATGTTTTGCCAAGAACCACCTGATGGAGGACCTTCTGCCCACATTGCAAATGGTATATTCTAAATGGTGATACCCCACTGTACAACTACAAGCTTGGTCTCCCCAAAAAGGAATCAAATTCAAGCATATCAGTAGGGCTCTCCAGCAACACAGGACTCCAAATGGACAGACGGCAAACCTGTATCAACAAGAACCCTTTCCATACACAAAACTGATGAAGTAGATGTACCCTGTGAGTGTCATTCCAATGTTTTATACCAACAGCTACATCAAGTACACAGAGGCACTTCCAAACTCTCTAAGTTTCTCCCTACACAAATGTACAAGCGAAAGAGCATTCATCAGGGGCAGAAGTGTTCCTAAAGTTCTACCAACCAATACGTATCTGAACCCACTCAAAATACATAAACATGTATATAAGAGATTAGTTCAGAAGCAAGGGCTATCCAGGTAAAACAATATTATTTATATACCTCCCACTACGACTCCATATTTCTAGCAGTCTGAAAACAGTTGATTGTAATGACCAGCTTAATTCACAGGAAGTTGTTAAACAACACACAGCTCTTTCAGTTCTTCTAACTCAAGGTATGCAATTTTTACTATTATTCTTAATATTGAATTAGAACACATAAAGAACACCTTTCAAAACATTCTCTCTAAGAAGTAGGCAAGCTAATTCCATTTGGTATGACATACCTTTTGGACTAATATGCCACCGCAATCTTAAATAACAATTACATATTTAAAAAAATTCTTAAAATTACATTTAACTTTAACTATACATGACAGAAACAGATGTATTGCACATTATAATGGTCACTAGAAGTTTGATTCACAGCTATTAATTACCCTAAAAAAGGAAGTTATGGTATGGTTAGGAAGACTCAAAGTTATTTCCTAATTAAACACCAGTACCACCCCTTACCCTGCCCTCCATTTCTAGAGTAGTACAAACCATTATTTATCTCTACTTTACTCAATTTTATCTAATAAAATAAGAATTAAATTTAAAAAGCAAAAGGGCACCAGACACCAAAAATACAACTCTAAGAACTGCAGGATGTTTAAAGATTTGAGACTAGAGGAAAAAATGAAGGTAAATCATTCTTAACATACTGCTTTCATTGTTAAAAATACAATTTAACTGGTTGCAGCATATTTTGTATAAGGAAACAAACTGCTTGTAAAACAAATTGAAAATTGATGGTTTTCAAACCTTGTCTGAAACTCTCCAGACAAATCAGGCAAACCATTCAACACTAGCTCCTCTCAACACTGGCTATACAAAGGCTTAATTCCATTCCTTCCATGTATAACAGAGTCCGGGCAGACTTCAGTGGGATTTGCAATTGCAATTGAAAAAACACATTCACAATTTCCAGAATGTAGTCAAGATGGCACTGACAAAACCTGTATTTTTGCCATTCTCTGAAATTAAAATCTTGGCACAAATGAAGTTTCTTGTCTTGTATTCCCAGGCAGCTGTTAGACTATAAATTTAAATCTGTAAATATATTCAAACTTATATTCAGGAAAGAAAGGAAGTAATTTGAGACACTATAAGTGAAGGCTAGATAGAGGCATCTAGGAAATATCTCAGTTTCCCAAGAAGCTGAAGTTACAACAATGGAGCTTTCAAATCAATACAGTCAGCATCGTAGTACCCATGGAACAGGAAGAAAAGAGGTAAAAATCACAGTAGGACTTCTGGACACAGAAGCAAAAAAGGTTATAGTAACATCAAAGAACACAGAGGCTGCAAGTTCAGCCTGGGTATATGAATGGCCTGGTTGGGTTAGGGATGCTGAACCAGCTGCCAAGAGAGCTTAGCTCATTGTGTCTATGAACAGTTCTCTAAACAGACACTCAAATACATTACTGACTGTAATGTGAGTTTTATTTCCGCTGTCTGCTGGGAGAGTAGCACCAACCATATGGATAGACTGCATCCTCCTAAATACTTTCAATACACAATTGCAATTAATAGACAAGAAGCCTCAATGTGTAGAATTGATACAAATTCTCCCCTCCCTTCTTGGGACTGACAAACTAATCCTAATAGATAGTAAGTGATGACTTCACACTTACTTTGAGATCAAAGTGATTTGTTAAATTAAAATGCTTCCTTGCTGTCTCTTGTCCTTACTAGTAGTACGGACTATACAGTTTAGAACACCTTGTATCTAGTAATACATACACAGGGAGTGTATAGAATAAATGTTTGCCTCCCTGCTTTTAAATCTCAGGATCTTTGCTTTTAAAATAAATTTTAAAGTATTCAAAAACTTGTGCAGAAAATAAAAGGATTTCACAAATTGAAAAGGACAAGTTTTCTCTTGATAGTCAAACAGTTATGATGTAAAGCGGTCTCATTAAATCATAAGTACGTTAACCTTTTCTTGAAAGAACTGGAAGATTTAAAGATTTATAAAGAAATTTTGCCTAAACTAGGAAATGACTCATATTTGACATGTATTGAAATGATAATGCTGATTTCAATAGGCACTCTAAGAGCATTTTCCTCCCAGGAGAGTAATTCAGTCACGGTTACCTCTCTGCATTTAGATTTTAAACTTACTTTCTAAAGCTTTTAATGTTCTATAGTCTGCCAAAACATGGCAGAGTTACATAGATATGATCAGGCAAAATAAAGGCTAGTAAAAAGACTATTTTTATAATTGCAGACACTAAATATGAAACAAAAACATCAATCTGACATGTTCTCAAAGAATCTCCTGTTTCAGCAGCCTTGGTTGTATCTGCAAATTCATGTTTAAATTCCACTCTTCTTAATTGGTTAAATAAATTCTGAAGTATCAAAGGGAAAGTGAAAGACTCTTACCATTGAAAAAGAAAATACACAATGGAGCTGCTGTTACTAAGTGGCATAAATCTGATATTGGTTTCACTTTGCAGAGATAATAAGATTGGCCTTAATTATGTATTGCTATGCTTTCAAACTTTTTATTTCTTTAAAAGTTAAAATTTTAAGACACCACTTTTCCTGAGGTTTCACTTCAGAGTGTGTGTGTCACACTCTTTTAAGTTAAGGCTATACATCTTTCACCCCACTGTGTACCTTCAGAGTTTCTACTAATATACATCTAAAAATATACAGTGAAAAATATCATTAAATCAAGATCAAACACAAAGAAGGACCCTAAAACTTTCAGAAGCCTGAAGGACTTAATCCTTACCAACTGAAATCAACTATAAAAGCAGCAGTAATTTCAAGGAAACAGGATTCACAATTTCTGGCTATATAAAAAAACAAAAACAAAAACCACCAAACAAAACTGTTTGAAATTGCAAATTGAAAAAATAACTTCCTCTACTTCCATAAGCAGCAGAAAATAAAAGTAGACATCATTAAAGAAGTCATATTAATGGAAAAGAAGGAAAATAATTGTCAGAATGCACTTTTGCTGCAAATCCCCTTCAACTTAGCTCAGCAGATCTTTCCAAGTTTGACTTTTCTCAAATGTTTACTGGGCATAAAGAGCAAAGAAATGAATAGCCAATAGCTCTGTCAGCAATAGACTGCATATTAAGAAGGCTGCAAAAACTATTAAAAAGTATGAAGTTAGTCTTAGACTGATGCCATCTCGTCTCAAGTAGCTTTTTCAACAGTCCATTCCAAGACTATTAATGACTCATGTCCACCATCCTGCTGGCAGTGGCTGTTACAGTAATATTGCAGAGAAAAGGAATAAAAAGAAGAAAAATCCCTTAGTCCATCCCATAACTATGGATTGATATGAATTACCATCTTCTCCTACTTCAGCAATTTTCTAATGCTTACCTACTTAACAAAAAATTTTGGAGGAATTTCGAGTTTACTACTTTGTATTTTGTAACAGTAATTTTATTTCATTACCATTCCTCTAGTCTTTTTGGTCATGTCTGTATGTCATTCTTTCTGTATGACATCTTACTATTCCTCTTTCTGATTATGTCTGTTACCAGCTAGTATTATTGATGCACTCCTAATATTTCTGCCAAGATCATTAACAAAAACATAAAACACGGCTGGCTCAAAAACATTTTCAAACAACTCAAGAGGGTTTTTGCCTCCCCTCTCCCCAGGATTATAAGCAAGTTCCTTTGAGCAGTATCTATTCCCAACCCTTCCCATGAGCATTCCCTTTGACCCTACAACTTCTTATAGGTTGTCACATCAATGCTAAACTGAACTCCAGATAGAGGAAATCTGACACATTTACTTCGCTTGAAAATCAGCTTTCTCATCAAAAAAAAGCTAAGAGGTTAGACAGTGATGAGCTATCTATAGTAAATCCATGCTGCATTTTATCCCCTTTTTCATTTAGCTCCACATCTTTATCTATTTCTTCAAAGATCTTTTCTAAATCCTTATATGCCGCTGTGTCAAGACAAATAGGTCTGTATTGCCAAAATCCATTTTCCTTCCTCTTGATATGGGTTCTGGCTGGGATGGAGTTAAATTTTTTCACAACACCCTGGATGGTGCTGTGATCCAAATTTGTGGCTAAAATAGTATTGATAGAACTCTAATATTTTAGTTATTGCTGAAGAGAGCTTGCCCAGTGTCAAGCCTTTCTCTTTTCCCACACTGACTGCCCATCCTACCTCAGTGGAAAGCCAGGCTTCAGCCAAGAAAGTAGAAAGGGAGACAGCTGGGACAAAGGGATATTCCGTAGTGTACAATCTCGTGCTTAGCAATAAAAACCGCGGTAGAAGAAGGAATTTGAGGAGACAGGGGTTTTACTTCCAAGGTGGCCTGCTGCTAAGAAACTGGCTGGGCAGTGGTCTGCTTGTGGGAGGTGGTGAGTGATTGCCTTAACACCATTTGTTCCCTTCCCAAGACTCCTTTCCTTCATGAGTTTTTCTCCCTTTTGCTATTGCTATTGTCTCTCCTGTTCCACTGGCAGGGGTGAGGAGGGCCCAGGTGCATGGCTGCTGTCTGGCATCAATGCACGCCACTCTTCCTAAATATAAGTGTTATAGCTGCACCTCTGACTTTGTAAATTTGCATAGAGTATCTCTTTGTCAAAGGATTTTATGTACCAGTTCTTTCAGAATTTTTGGACAATGACCATCTGATTGCAGCTGCACATACACAATAAGCTTGCAAATTCATGATTCCACCTCTTTATGATCACTTTTGTTTCCATATGTTAATTTCTAGTTACCCAGGTTGGGTTTGCTCCCTGACTCCTGGTATTAAAAACAGAAGCAAAGTATTTATTTATTCTGGGAACCTTACTCAAATCATCCTTAATCTCAAGCACGCTCCCACTGTACATAGATCTTGCCTTCTTACACAAAAAAAAACCCAAAAAAATCACAAGAACTTTTTACCATTTGACAGTTTAATTCATATCAACACCTTTATAGTTCTAGTTCTATTCCTATTCCTACACAGCATTCTCTGTGAATTTGCTTCTCCATTTCCCAGTGCTCACACACTCTGCCATCTTTAACTGCAGAGATGCTTATTTACTCCAATAAGGTTGAGCACTATATGTCCATTTCTTAACTTTAAGGGCAGAAATTTCTCTTAATTATATTATATAAATTTTTAACAACCTCCAGGCCTTTTTTTCCATTCAATTTTTTTTTTCCCCATTCTGGACTCCATAGCTTACCTTGTTTTATTTGTTTGTTTGTTCTCTTTGAAACCCAAAAGTGTACTTAGAGAACCAAAGAACTGTTTACTCTTCTATTTCATCTGACTCTAGTTATGAATGCTCATCATTATTCTTGAGACCTACATCTCTGATAACGCCCTCATCACTTAACAAAGCTGGTACATCCAGACTTCCTGCTTCAGCAGCTACTTGATGAAGAAACCTTTCATGCAGAACATACAGGAATGTTTGGGCCCTGCTTTTGTTAGTAGAACTTAAATTTCCCAGCTATGAACTGGAAAATAAGTCTCTGCAATGACACAGTTCTTAATAGTAGCTCTCTCTAATGAATTACACATCTAAATCCAAACCCAAGGATTTAAATTCCTAGATTACCTCTGTAGAATTAATTTACTAGCTTTCTCTTCCCTAGAATTATTTCATTCCAAAGAAATTATTTTCAATCTGTGCTGTCCTTTCTTCTTTCCTTCCCTCTTATCATTTAATTACTATTTGGTGCTATTCCACCACTTAGCATTCACTGTCGTCATTCCTGAGCAGGCATATGCACTTACACCTGAATTCCAAACATATCTGCAATCCTACCATATTTTTCCTCTCTCTAAATTCACTTTCTCATCTGTAACCAATACTTCACACTCCTCTGTTAGGGTGTCTGTAGCCTAGCACCTATGGACAAATATTTCAGTTTTTCTCACTGAACACAGTAACTTCCCTGTTTGCAGGCCCCCAGCTCCTACTGGCCTGTTTGGCTTGGAGAACTTTGGCCTGAATCAGTATCATACATATCATTATCACATACTACTACTCTCTGAAGACACAGACACTTCCATACGTGTGTTACTTTCCTGTATTTTTGTATGGTCTCTCTCCTATTCTCATTTTGTATGTGTATCTCCATTTACAACAGACAGCTGCTAAAAGAAAAACAAAACAAACAAAAAACCCCAAACCTTTGTGTAACGTGTCATAGCCAGTCCTGGGGCTGAAAGGATCATGCTGCAGCCACTATCACCTTTAATGGAAAGCTGAATCCTACAATACCACAAAGCACAGACCATAGGGTTCTACCCTGAGCTCAGAAACTTCGAAAAGGTATTAAGCCTGCAGTTCCTTTAAGGGTCTAGAAGCTATGCCCCTTTACTCCTGCTATGAATCAAACAACTTTCCTCAAAGAAACAAAGGACCAGATTCTACAGGGTGCTTCAGGTTTCTTTGTAATATAATTCAAGATATGTGTGTGTACTTAACCAGCCCTTTCACTCTTGACTTGGCTATCCCAAGCTTTAGCCATTTCTGAGGCTAGAACAAAATGCAGCTGACAGCAACAGCAGTAATATAGCACCCTTGAGTGTTTGAAGTGTAAAGTTCATTAGTTCTATCTTAAGGTCACTCTTTTAATCCAACAGCCCAAATCTTATTCGCACTACCACACTGTTACCCTGCAAAAAAAGAAAACTGCAAAAAAATACAGACATCACCTTAGATACTTCTTACAAGTGACAAGATCAGCACTAAAAATCCAAATCACAGTCAATACCTTTTAGCAAGTTTCAAGAAAGCAACAAAACCATTCTTGATTGTGCTGCAAACCAAATGAAATTTAATAGAACGGATAAAGGAAATTAAGGGAGGAGAAGATAAACATTTCAATACCTGATAATTGTGTTTTATAATTATTAGTTGAACTTGGCTTACAAATAGAATTTACTAGGGTGTCTGTTGGGAATTACAAGACATGCAAACAACTGAATTTTAATTTATTCTGTGTTTGTTTACTGATTTTGGTACATACAGTCTAAATTTTAACAAACTCAATTTTGCTTTATCCTCAGTGGATATTTGTACACTTATTAAAAAGTTATGTCAACAGAAGACTCTTAGAACACAGGGATTGTACTAACAATTCTGAATCATATTTTTAAAATAAGAGGTAATAGCTCTGTAACTTACTACTTACTAACTTACTGCACAAACTCACACATTTACTTATGTGCACTGTAAGAAGATTCTAAAATCAAATGGGGCACACCTTTACAAGATAAGTACATTAGCATGTATAGATCAAGATGACATTCTCTTTTTTAGGAAATCATCTGAGACCCAAGACTAAATGGTAATGTTAGATATAAGTAGCTTTTCTTCACCTTACATACTCATGTTCTTCAAGGTGAGAATTTTCAGCCTTGTTCAGTCTACTCGTTCAGAAGAATGGGAACAGCATTTCTTTCCAATGTTAAATCAGCAATTGCCTAAAAATGAGCTCTCAAATTAAGATCATTACCTACAAGACTCAAGAGTTATCATTTACATCCCCCAATTTATTCTTTTATATTTATATAGTTATACCATTCTCACACAAATGTTGTATTTCAACAAATATTAAATAGTTTTTATTTTACTCACCTGCACACTAAGATGAATCCATTTCTTCACAAGAATTCTCCCCAGTGTCATTACTTTTATTGGTGGCTGCAAACCATTTACTGTGCGATAATAAAACATGGTCTCTTTCTCAGAGATTGTGAGTTTGAACACAGTCTGCCCATCAATAGCCTTTTCTATCACACACCTTTGGAAATAACCAAGAAAAACAACATAAGGTCAGAGGCACACACATATACACATTCTTGCCAAGGTGCTATCCTGTAAAGTGATGCTAACCAGAATGTATTAAAATAAGCATTAAAAATACAGCTCTTGAGAAGATGCTCAGTGACAGTGAAAGTCACAGGATGTACTAAGTGTAAAAGAACTTTAGAAAAGATAGCTTCTGTCTTGATCTGTAAGGTTTTTGGGTTATTTGGTGGGGTTTTTTTGATTGGTTGGTTGGTTGGTTTGTCGGTTTGGAGCTTTTTTCAGGTGTAGTGTGTCCAACCCAGCTCTCCTTTCTTCACGTTCCAGGACAGAAACCACAATGACTGGCAAGCACTGTGCAAGGTCTCTGCTGCACTTTTCATACAAAGCTGTACAACTCAGCACATCATGTGGAGGCACTTAAATTTTCCTTAGTCTAACTTAGGCAAATGTAATATAACCACAAAAAGCAGTACAAATTACATGCTTTGGAAATAAGTCTTCCATCTTTCCACCAAATCTGTCCAAGTAAGGTAGCAATGACACCAGCTTACCTTACACTCTCCCTTTAGCACAGCCTTTCTTTAACCTGAGAAACTAGAGCAAGGTAAGGAGGATATACAGCCACTCATTAGGATTTTTCTTCCCCCCTACAAAGAATTCCCATCAATAGCAAATGCAACAACAACATGTAAGATACAAAGAATATCATCCACAGCAACCCATTTTGCATTTCTAGCTCCTGAAATGTGTTTGCCAATCGAATCACCATGATGTCAGTGGTCCTGTGAGAAAGTATAGGCTATATATGCTTGTGAAACAACTATGTATTTTATTAAGGTCATCATCAGTACAAGAAAAATTATAAAGTTCTACCCTTCACATTTCAGCTGCTTGAGAAATACAGCCCTCAGTTTACTGACCCATGAAAAGTCAAATATTTTAGCAGTTACACCAGGATAAATTAGTGCACTAAGTCACAAGAGAGAAGCATATAAAATTTGTATTAGACTGGGATTTACTTACACATATTGCAGGGGGGAAAAAAAAAGCAAAAAAAACCCTATCTACTGATAAGGGTCTTCATCTACCTTGCATTTATAAAAGTATCAAAAAGGCTGGTTTTTTGATACTGCCATTATTCACTAATTCACATTTAAATCCAAGAGGAAAATTAATTCATCTTAACTGTTACTATTTTAGCCTGCTGGTATGTTGTCAGTGAAACACCTTGCAAAATGCACTTCTGTTTTCCCAACCTTACTAAAACCACATTTCTTAATAAATTGTCGACTGGTCTTTTCAATATTTTGTTTGCTTGTAAACATGCTAGTTTTGTTAGATAATAAATGTGAAGGAAGGCTCAGCTAAGTAGCAAAATATTTAGGAACTGGATTTACCCAGTTCCTGGATAAACAATAATTGGATAATCCAGGTTTTTGTTTATTTTAGCTATCTAAAACAAACATCCCCACATTGTTTTTATCCCCTAAGGTGTCATGACTTTAAGAAAGGAAGCGACCTTGATGTACATCACTTTGAAAACTGGAAAGAACAAATGTGAATTGTGACTTACTAGTAAAAGAGAAAAATCAAGAGGGAGAGAAGAGAGAAGGAAAAAGAAAAAAAAAAAAAAAGAAAAAGAAAAAACCAAACTAGTGCTAACATAGGTGAAATAGGCAGAAGCATCACTTCTGACTCTGAGCACGATTTTCCATTCCAGCCATGATTATAGAGAGAAGCTGCTGTTCTTTGTGAAGTTTTCAACTTCTGGTAACCTGCAGTCCCACAGAGCCAATTCCTAACTACACATATCTCAATGGTGGGTTTGGAGGAGGAAAAGGCAAATAACACAAATCTGCTCAGTCAGCTTTCAAAGAGAAAAATATTCTAGAGAATCTAAGGTGGCTGCACTGGTGATCCCCACCCATCAACTGGAGCACTTGTAAATGGGAACAATTGCACTGGTTCAAATCAGATGAATGGTATCTTCAGGCAAATCCCCCTTCCAGTCTAATTACTAATGTAAAACATCTGAATGGATACAAAGTAACAGGATATTATTCTAGTCCTCTTAGATAAATAAAGTTAAAAAAATATATGTGCCATCCACTTCACAATTGGGCAATTCCTGCTGATCTTTTTGCATGTAATCAGGATCTCAACTGATATCTCACCCACCTCCAGTGTCCTCTGGTCACCTAACTTCCAGTTACTCCAGTTCACACTACACTGATATAAGCTGCCTGCAATGATTGCTCATACATGAAAAGCTTCTACTCATATTCTTATCCTATTCCATGTGAAGGGTTATCAGCATATACAGTTTTCCTATATTTTGCTAAGGCTTACATATAGGCTACACACACAGGCTTACTGAAAGCAATTCTATTAACTGATGCAACAAGAGAGGGACCATGAGGAAAGAATGAAATTCAGGGGCAAGAACTCTGCTCACTTACTGCCTAAAGGGAAAGTAAATTTAAAGACTGGCATACAAATGTCAGTGCTTTCTCACTATTCTCCTGCTTTTCTTCAATATTTCCAATATGTAATGACTTAAAAGCATGCCTACAATTATCTCTACTATACACCTTAGAAGAACACTAGAGCTTCAAATAAATCCATAAAATCGGTCAGGTGACTTTCCTCTCTTTTTGTAGCAAAGTGTATTCTTTTCAGATTCACATAAGAAAAGCTGGTATATGAAACTGATGAAGAAAATTCCTGGTGTCTCTGCTTATCCTCATATATTTCATCACATTCTTTAAAGAGCCTTCAGACCTTGGATCCTCACATCTCTCTCTCATTTCAACTAGCACAGTAACTTCTAACAGCAAAATCCTGCTATTCTCTTATATGGTACATGCATAACAGAAATCTCACAGGATGTAATGGGATACTATGCAGCAACACTCCTAGCTTCTTTCCTAAGCACACTCTCACAGCCAGACCACATAAAATTTAGCACAAAAACACACTAGTATGGCATGTCCAAAACACATGGCTCTTACCTGATGTAAGAGCACTTTGCCAGTGGAAAAAAAAAAAAATCACTTGTTAAACTTTCAATCTATTAGTAAATAGTTTAATTTTTTTTTTAATTCTATTAGTAAAATGAGTGGCTCATTTTGGCTGATATTCCTAGTTCTTTGGTGGTAGCACAAAAACTTCCTTAGAATGCATCCCAGTTCCATGAAGTTCCTCTGCTGTGATAATGGAGTATAAAAGGCCTCAAAATGATACGTAACAGGGACAATACCCCATCAGAGACTGCAAAATGTAGGACAACTGGTAAATCAAAATCCATCTGCCAACCTGAAGGACTCACTAAACCAATAATAAAAGGGAAAGTATCTTAGTTTGTTGGTAAATTATTTCTTGTTTGTAAGATGCCTTCTGAGTCAAGCTCCACTGGCTATACATGTGCAACTACTGTTCCATCACAACTGGAGCTCTGTATTCTTCTTATGAAGAAAGAAAAAATTAACACACTTCTTTCTGTGAACAGTGGGGGAAAAAAGCATGTGGAATGCGACATATCATCCTGACCACTGGAAAAACTGTTGTCCAACTTCAATTTCCAGGCCTGGGCTTCACCACTGTCATTTCTACATGTTGAGTAGCAGCAATCTCACAAGGCAGAACATGGAAGTCATCTATTACTAAAATTGAATAAAAACATTTAAATTTTAAAGTGATCTATAAAACCCACTGAACAGAAATATGTACATTGTGTAGTTATTAAAACAGTACCAATTCAAAGTTAATCTTTTACACTAGTCCATGGATTTATCAGTCATCCTAGAGTCTGGTTTTCTTCACAGAACCTAGTCATTTGAACCTAATGACATAACATTTCATTGTTTTAGGCTCCACCCATCAAAAGCCTATCCCATTGACAAAGAAGTTTCACAGATCCCACTCAACACAGCACTGCAACAGCTTGCTTGGAAATGAGCACGATGTTTCTACTTCAAGTTAGGCATGTGCTTTGCTGACCAAGACTCTGAAATGCCCATATGTGTGTGAAAACTCATGGCACAGGACAACACCAGGAATGGACCCTCTGACATCCAAGATTCAACCATTACTTAGAAAATGCTGTCTGTAAAAAAAATAAATAAATAAATAAATAAATAAATAAATAAATAAATAAAAAAGGCCAAAGCTGCAGAGATGCCTTTAAACATATTGCCATCTGAGCTGATCTAACTTGAACTCAAACTACACTCAGGTTTGCTCTGCAGATTCTCATTTATTTCCCCTCCATAGCCAAAAATTCTACATTTAGGTTGGTTTTTTTTTTTAAAGGTAATTATCTTTGGATAAAACAGACTATAATTTTCCACTACAGATTTAGATATTTCTGTTGTCTCTGATGATTTCCACACCCCTAGATGAGTTACTATTTCCCAGCAGCGTGCAAAATAAGTATCAAGAATCCCTCAGAGCATATCACTAGCTTCATTCTAAGAATAAGCAGGAACAAAAGTACAAAAACATTTGTACCATATACTCTGAAGGAGCATACTATACTTTTTGTGTGCTTTATTTTTTAAAGAGGATCTGCATAGCAAAGGTAAAAAAGAGTTGGAGCCTCTGCATTTTGTGACAGACGAACGTAACCTTTTTTGCAGGATCTGGGATGTGTTTTTCAAAATGCAGATTTTTCACTATAGTAAGGCCCAGTCAAGCCCAGTCTTATAACAGCAGTATCTCCTGAAAATGCAACATGTAGGCAAACAGGAGAGGGAGCACACTTAGCCACGTCTATTTTGTGAAGATGTAGTGAAACTTCACTAGCAGTTTGAATAGTGGAATCATTCGTTAAAGTAGAAGCACAATCTCTCGGTCAGCATTATCCAGATCTTCCAGAAAAACTATCACCTTTTTTCTATGGCTCTTCAATATTGATTTTGCTGGTTTTCCTTCTTTGTTTTTAAAAGATAAACTTGTGCTGGAGGATTCCAAATATTTTAGATAATTTTTTTCCCCACATGAAAGCAGCAACAGCACAACCCTCTGACGACATAATTTTCTAGCACCTTTTAGAAGGAACGTGAATTAGAAATACAAATTTATACTTTTGAGAACAGACCTGCACATTAGGTATGAACAGTTCCCACTGAAAGCAATTGGACTATCATCTGAGTCAGTGCCACTGAAACTGAAGCTACTTGTCTTGACATCTGTGAAGACCCCAACCTAAATACAGCTTTAAAAACGTCACAGTTTCTCACTGCAATGTTTAAAATTTTAAATAGCTTGCTAATAATGACTGTGACTACAACAATCAATTTTTTTAAGAGCACCAGGAAAGTAAACACCTTCAATACTACTTACATTACACCTTCTTGCTCAGGTTTCAACCATACAGTTAATGTAAATGAAGCTGCAAGCCTTGCAAAACGGGGAGTAGAAAAGCAATCCTTGTGATTATGAAAAATAAAACTGGAAGCATTGCTGAAAGACCCTGGATGCAAGTCCCTTTTGTCCTCTGTGATGCAGGTACCAAGGCCTTCTGAAAGAAGTGGTCTGTAGGACGAAGGGGACGACCTGTATGGACATTCCTGAACACAAAACCTCTGGGTGCAGGATATAATACTTTGAACAGCTACTGAGCTATGACAAAAAGTACTTCGGTCTAGCAGCCCACAAGTGGCTTGAGTTGGCACGACTGACACGTTCTTGAAAGCTCCCACATTTTCAAGCCTAGGGAAATGTCCCTGAGAGCTGACCAACACAAAGGAGTCATAATAAGTTAAGATTAATGTTTCAATAGCATGAAACAAGAAACGACACCTCAAGGAAAGAGCCCAGCAATTCATGTTTACAAAAAAGCTCCTCCTGATTAAAGCATTTGTAAATAAATAATGATGTCCATGTCGGTAGCAATGTCCTCAGGTGGTGTGCTTTAAGAGTTTATGTGGCATTTCATCCTCAAAACGCTCATGCAAAGGCTCAGTCGCAAGGGACATCTATTTCTTCTGGCCAGCGAAATGCACGTGGGTGACAGCCGGGATCTGCAAACCACAGAAAACACACACAGTCCATAGGAGGAACATGCTGTTTTGCACCAACAGACGTGATGATGCCCTGATAGGGATTTTAAGGGATTGAATTCTTCTCCTAAACTGCGGCCAGCCAGGCCCACCTGCAAACCTTTGCTGGCTACGCCTGAGACATCTGTCCCGGGCCAGGGCACGGGATTAGGCCGAGTCGAGGGCGCACACGCTCGTGGCCGAGCGCAGATTATCCCGGATCCGCCGCGTCACACGAGGCCGACACTCGGCTCTGCGTGTCACGGCGAGGAGCACGGGACACGGCAGCTCACGCCACTTCGGCCTCCTAAAGTCTTTCCCGAGGGTTTCGAGCGAGTTGGTTGGACCTCACGCTCACAGCCACCCGGCGCTTACCTCAGCCTCGCACCGCTCCCTGGGAGCTGCCGGGCGCCGTCCCCACCGCGCTATTTCGGGACACCCCCATGTTCCCAGGGGTGCCAGCGAGCGGGAGCGGCGGCCGGACCCTCTCCGGCCGTGTTACCTGTCGCCCCCCTTGTACCTTACCCCGCCGCCCACCTCACGCCGGCTGCTCCTCTCAGCGCTCGGCAAAGCTGATTAAAAAAACCACGTTCCCCATCTGTCCCGTGTGGAGCTTTTCTAACAGCGAGCGCCT
>VYXB01008526.1:1695602-1735098 GCA_013397135.1 Pachyramphus minor | reverse complement strand
CCCCGCCCCCGCCGCGCTTTAAAGCGGCCGCGGCGGCCACCCCGGGATATCTGCTGGGGATATCTGTGGGACGCGCTGGGAGCAGAGTGGGAATTTGGAGTCAGAGGAGCACGGAGCAGAGCAGGGCTCTGCCGTGCTGCGCTTTCCCCAGCAAGATAAGTGCGATGAGGACACACCGTCCGGACCTTCAGGCGCGTTTCCGTGAACCGCGTTTCTCCTTGTGGTACGGCTACGCACAGCAGGCACAAACAAGCTGCGAAGCTTGTCGTCACTGCGCTGAGCGTGAGCTACAGAGGGTTGTTTACGTGTGTTTCTGGACAGAGAAGCACCAATTAATACGTCCCCCGAAGGTATATGAAGCATCTATAAATTTTATCTTTATTGTGGAAGTTGCATGAGCTGCAACCTGGCTGGTATCTTTCCCTGTAATTTAGTTGAAATTGCCTCCAGTCACTTGTTACCTTTGCACGTTTGGACTTTTACTGGCTACATTCTTTGGCAACATATACAACTGCTAAGAAATCATCCTCTGTCATAACTATTAATGCATTTTAACAAGCCCTTCATGCCATATCAAAGAAGCTCCTTGACCATTCCTGGAACAGCTCTGCTTTTATACAGATCTTTTTCCTAAGGTCATAAAAGATAAATAGTAATTCCTGCTAAAGTGTTATCAGTCACTTCGCAGTGTTTTCATGTTCTGGTAGTCATTCCGCATGGTAGCTCTGTTGTCAGAATTACATGGCCTAAAATATTCAAATGCAAAGAACTTTGTTTAGGAGAGAAGGGCTGAGGTGGGGGGGGAGAACATTTGTCTGAGGAAAGGTGCAACAACTCACCCCATAAAGCATTTCTGGGTAAATACAGATAGACCACGGTACCACCAACAGTGCAATGGTCAGAGCTTCTGCACATCAAGAACAAATGAGGTCTTACAGAACACATAGAAGATAGAACAGACAGACAGAAAACAACATAGTAATAAAATCTTAGATATCAGGACATCAAACAATGAGAGCAACTGTAAGTCATGGAGCATGCCTGACGAAGGTGGGAGCTTCCCAAGTGGCCAAGGACACCAGACTGACTTGTGTGTATTTCTTGGTATTCATGAAATATTAAAAAAAATCAGTGTCTCTGTCCCACCCCTTTCCAGCAACTGGCAAGGCTTGCTCCAAGATTCCTTGCAGGTCTAACAGGTGTCAAAAAAGAAATTCACGGTACATTCACAGAAAAAATGCACTTTCTGTTACAGTCTGCAAATACTTGACCACCTCCCAAGTAGACTGTAGCATCCTTCAACAGTGCTCACTTTGGGAAAATGGCCCTGACTCATGTTATACCTTCTACTCCCAAAAATAACCAGCAGAGATTTTCCCCTTTGCATATCTCATCCAAATACAAAGACAGTAGTACAAACCTTGCAAAACCACATTGCAAGCCAACAGCACAATTAGCCAGGTCAAGGATCACTACCTTTTTGTTCATCAGGAGTATAATGAATAAACGACCTGAATGAGGTTAAAAGATGAGAAATTACCCTAAGGCAAACCCTAAGGCAAAAAAGTGATTTTGCAGGAAATATGGATCCTGTTCACAAGAGAGTTTTGAAGGCCTTTTAATGTACATATATGAAATCAGGGAATCCTACCAGGCAAGAAAGTGTGCTAGTGTTATGCAGTCAATTCACATGAAGAATTCATTATGCCCATTTAACAGAATTAGAATTGTGGCACAAGGAAAGTGACCTAATTTGAGTGCTTCAAGCTTTTAGTTACAACTGTTCATCTCATCAGAAAAGAAAGCCTTCATTAGACACTGGGATGCTCTAAGAAACATCGATGCCATTGGAGAATCTGACCTGCATCAGAAAGTTGTGACATAACTGGGCATCTGAACCTAATGATTCAACACTGGATCCATGGCAGATCACATCATCTGAAAAAAACCCTTTCCATAGCAGCTATTTTCTTAACCCATGGATAGCAGACTCAGGACACATTGAGGCTCTAGGAGGTCAGGACAGGTTGCTAGGGAAAAGGAAATATAAAGCTTAGTTTGTTATACAGCAGCCTCTGCCTTGACTAGAACATTTTGAAGACCACATGTCTACAATTTGAATGCTCTGAAGCAAAAATTTTATATGAGAAGTCATCTTTCTAAAATCAAGTTATAAGCCCTCAAAAAATACCTATTTGCATATGCTCAGTGAATCACCTTATTGGAGATGGCAAAACCATAGGGACTAATTAAAGCTTGCCTTGTATGCAAACTAACACAATCATTGCCAAACTTCAGTGATCATCTGGTAGGATGAAGGGGAAATAAAAAAAAAGACTTAAGGGAATGCAGCAATGCACTTACTCAAAACTCCAATATTACGAAGCTAGCGTGTACAAAGAGTGCACAATTGCACATATGTGTTTTATACTCATATAGTGCAATGCCAACTTATTAGTGACTAACACAGTCTTGACAACTAATTTGTTCATCAGTTTTGCCTTGTCTGCTATTCATAAAGTTCTGAAAAAATGCATAATTTTGAATTGTATTGCAAGCTTGCTGTTGTATCATGTTCTGAAAACACCTTACACCAATATTAGCTTCTATTTGTGCAGTGTTGAGTAGTTGTATGCTATTTTTGCTATTGTGTGAAGTGACCTATGTATACTAGCCCACAGAGCATGAGTTTCAAAGATCAAGCTGAAGCGTACAATTCAAAATTCTCTTTCAGTGAATATTCATAAAGACCTGCTTTCATGAGTGTTTTTCCTGGTAAAACTACACTATTTGAATATTTGCAGGAAATTAGCATAAGAGATCCATTTGCATTGCTGAGTCAATATGTATTTCAAATTTAACTGTCTAGCAAAATTATTTTTTCCAGTATTTTGCAAGAAATAATAAAACTACAATGCAAGTACATTTTAATAGCTTGAGGGGAGTTGATCATGACAACCGAGAAATAATTAACAACTTATGTTTTAAAGGGGAGGAAATTCTGTGTAAGCTAGTGAAATAAATATTGGAGTAAAATTTCCTGAAAGCACAGGAGGAGGCGGCAAGTATTTTATAGAGCTGTTAAGAGCCTTTTAACAGCTTTAGAAGTACAGTACATCACACTGCTTATTTTAGCACCAAAAACTTCCTTTGTTACTAGAAAGGCAGAAACGAAAGACTCTTTTAGGCAACAAGTTTTTCAGGCTTCCTTTGCATGAAAATTCTGAGCTAGACTCCACATCTCCACATGGTAAATACATAGAAAGGAAACTTCTTTGAGGACTTCTTTACACATAATTTCTTTTCAATCACCATGATAGACTGTAATAATAGCCTGTCCAAGCAGGAAAGGCCATCCTAAACAACTGGAGCACTTGAGCTCTCATAGTCCACCTTTTCTTTCCTTTCCTTTCCTTACAGCAGGTGTTATTTCCTCCACATCTGCTCCCACCCCATGCCATCATATGTTTTCCTACCAGTTCCCAGAACAAGACATGTCCAAGTAACAATTTCTCTTTTCTTTTGTTAGCTTGTTCTCAAAAAAAAAACATTCTCCAATGCATCCTTTGGCCTACAACCATTTTAATATGTTATGTCTACTTAATGGATCAATTATCTGTTTTCATCAACCTTCATCAACATCGTCTCCAGACTCTCAACAAATCCCTGTCCCTACTCTTCATTTTCCTTCAGAGCTTCTGCTATACTCCCCTATTTCATGGCTGCCAGGAGGAGCAGTCAGCAAGCAAAAATCCTGTGAAGAGACTTACACTTGAGACATTACAGAAGACAGTCCTGATTTCAAATGTCAGACAGATTCACCAGAGATAACATTTCTTCTAAAAACTCTTTCCTTACATTCAAAGATGTCCTGTAGACTGCACCATACAACATGACCATAATAATTTCCTCCTATAAATGTTCAATTTCTGCTTTTTCTTCCTGAAAATTAATATTTCACATTTCTCAAAATACTTCACCTATCTTTTTACTATTTTTTATCAAAAAACCCTGCATTTATGTCTTTCTACTTCAGCATCTAAATTCACTTCTATTTCACAGCCCCTCTTACTGCTTCTTGCAAGTCACTACATTAAATTAACTCATATTTATCATTCCCAAGGACATGCTCCTTCCACAAACAACTTCCTTCTATTTGCTCCTGTAAGGATCTGATTGCTTTCTTTTCAAACCAACTCTTCAGCAAGCATCAGGTCCCTCAAACCTTTATCTTCTGCCCTCAGAATCCTTATTTCACACCAATTTCTTCTGCTTTTCAATGTATCCTTCTCCTTCACAGCACAGACTCCTCATTAATTGTCTGACCTTTAGTTTTCCTTCTCTACTTACTTTCCATTCCCTCTGAAAGCTTCCACCTGAACTCTCCTCAGTCCAAAGTTCTCCAAAGTTTGTGGTAAATGCTTTTTCTTCTCAAGGGCTCTCTGTCTTCTATGTGTCATGAGGGAGAGACCTGGAGAAAAAACTCCAGAGCCATAAATTGCTTTGCCTACCTGCTGGGGTAGCAGACCCAGTAATAGTGATGCAGAAGCTTCATTGTCTTCAGAGCAGATTCACACTTCCCATCGTTCCCAGATTAAGATCTCCTCATGCCAGGAGGTGCAATTAAACACTTCCTGCTTTACCAATGAGATCCCTAACGTGCAGCAATGGCAAGACATAGGGGAGGAACTGCTGCTCTCCCCCCACGAGGAAGTAAGAGGAAAGAAAGTTGGGTGTAGGCTCATTTTCTCTCCTTCCTCACCCCTCCTTACAGCTCAAGTAACAGCTCTTCAAATCATTTTCAGCAACCAAGACCAATTTACTCCCTCAGCCCTGTGAAAGGCCATAGCTGCCTCAGGAGCACAGTGCAGTTGAATTCAGGTCCTCTCTCCACTTCAGACTGATACAGAGCAGGAACTTTACCATACCTACTGTTTCGCTCAAAGGTTCCCCTGTTATATTATGTGCCATCTTTCAAAGGCGTGCACAAGTCTCATGCTTTTCTTTAAAGTAGTGATCCCTCTGCTTGTGGTACCTCTTTTCTTCAAGAATAATTTTAAAACTGTTACATTCAAAGAGACAGCAGTATCCCCAGAGCCACTGAGTTAAGCTCGTTACACTTCCGCCTGTAAGTGAAACACATTAACATTATTCATCATCCTAACTTTGAGGTGTTCATTATTCCCAGTTATCTTTAACGAGTGTATCTGCTGTAACTGCATACACATTTTTGCATAGAGCTATTTTGTGCACGTTAGTCAATACCATAAATCCTGAGGAGTATTAGCGTGCATGGAATTGTAGGATAAGTATAGCTTATTTTAAAAAAATAAAAGTACATCCTTCTCATAATAAAATCCAGATGCTAGATTAAAGGAGGCTATCTGAAGAAGAAACAAAGCAGTCAGAAAATCAAAATTCTAATCAGAGCTCAGAAATGAGTAACTGCATGTCTGTGCTTTAGTTTCCTTATCTACAAATCGAGAAGATTATTACTGACTTTAGCGAAGCACAATGACATGTGCAGGAAGGAACAAATTACCAAAGAATTATCAAGAGCAGTAAAATTTCTGAGTTTAACTGTCAAATGTCAAAACCAACCCTCTTTCTGAAGTTCAAGAGACTGCTTAACTTCGCAGTAAATCTAGCTTTAGCTGTGAACAAAAAGGTCTACTGTTAAAAGCCAAAAAATGGAAGTATTATATGATGGCTGAATGCTCCAACAGACAGGTCCTGTGAAATGCTAGAGGGCAGTCGGTAATTAGGATCCCATGGCAAAAGAAAGTTGACAGTAAGACCCTACATCTTTATAAATTTTTCCTATATGATCAAATAAAATAGAAATAGTATTAATAACATCAAAATACATACTAGTAGTCACAGCAAGAAATTATAGATTCTCTACTGGTGTAGATATTCTAAAGGAGAAAGACTAGAAATTCCTTCAAAGTGCTGGGTGATAGCACAGGGAAGCAGAGGAGCCTCCCAAAGTAAGAGAAGTGACTGTAGAGAAACAGACCTTTTGTTGTTTTTCTGCACAGAACTCCCAGGGGAGTAGCTCTGTGAGGCAAGGATGATTTAACTGCATTCTAGTTGGATAAATGTAAATCTAGAAAGCACGATAAGCAAGTCCAGTGGGAGATAAGGACCCAGCATAGGAAGTATGTGAGGATAATCAGAGGGAAAGGGTGCTGGTAGAGGATGCAGCAGAACTGATCTAACAGCTGACTGCTGCCCAAATGGGCAGTCCCACTCCACCCAGAGGATTTAGCAGATTGAATCTTCTCACCGAGGAGTCAAGTGAGTGCCAAAGTTTGGTACAAGGATATTGTACAAGAACAGGACCACCCTTTTTAAATGCAGCAAGCTTTTAGATGGTCTCAGTCTGCTTTGAGAAAACATATTCCAAACTGTGTATTTATTTGATCTTTAAAGTCTCCTTCTAAGGCCAGGCTAGTGGCAGTTTTTGAACCAGTTATATAGAGTGAGTCATAACTTTCCAGGACATCATGCTTCCTAGTGTCTTTCTTCTCAGAAGCTTTAGAGGGGAAGTGGTCCCAGAGTATTCAAAAACTACTAGCTAAGTCAAAGGATATCTAAATCAGTTACACCATTGATGGAAAAGGAGGGAGACTTCAGTCTTGACACATTCTCCTTGTCCACCAGTAATTACTGTAATTGTCCACCAGTAATTCTCAGTCCACCTGTAATTACATGTATCTCCTTGACAAGGCCCAGCACATGATGACCAGAATCTCAAGATCATCAGAAAACAGAGCAAAATGGACAGAACAATGGCATAAGATAAACAGGGCTAAATAGGCACTAAATAGGCAAAATCATAGGAAAATGTGTTCCTTTTTTTTTTTTTTTGTGAGAGGCAGAACTACTTTGTGCCATTATAATTGCATTTTCATGACTATCCTGATGAATATGCACAAATGTAGGTGAAACTTTCATCAGGAGTATGCAAAAATGCAAGCAATTTGGTACAGCCACAGTCCAGTTGATTCCTCTGTAAAATCTCTGAGGTAACGTAATTCCTAATATCCCAGTTTTCCTAAGGGAAGAGAAACAAACCATATGTGCATCACTATGCTTATACTGATACAGCTGAAGATGGGAATGCATTGCTTTGGCTTTATCAGTATTGCTATAAGAATGAAACCTATGCATAAAGAAAATGTTCAAATAGCAGGCAGTGATCCCCTTGCACTTTGTACGTCATTTATTTTAAATATATGTATATATTTTTAATCAAGCTGATTTGCTTAATACATATTTTATAAATCTCATAATTATGATATTTTTCTTGCAGAGTTGGTCTTGGGGCAATGAAAAATTATCAAGCTCAAGTGAGAAGTGCTAAATAGCTGGGGGTTCCTATAGCCTCAGCTACACATCCATAGTCTTAGACAGGGACTGGGCAGAGAAGTCTCATTCCATTAGGATACTCTGCAAAGGAGAGTGACAGCTGCATTCACAGGAAAAGCCTCAAGACCAATGAGGACACATGACTTGGCTTGGGCCCAAGCAACACTGTTGAGGTTAAAATCCTCTCATTCAAGGACACCTTGACAAAAATCACGCAAACATCTATATTTATGCCTTTCAGCATTTGGATGTTTGGGATAGAGAAAAGTAATTACTGTCATCATCCACACACTTGATGTTAATTTTTAATACAAATTTTACTAAGTAACACTAAAGATACCAGCATATCAGCATAACATGAGGATAACACTGTAAATGAGAAAGCAGCTTCATATTACAGTCCAGTTTTCAGGGCTAAGATGACTACTAATGAATCACCTGATTTGCATATTTAAAAGGTGCCATTTACTTCCTTAGTCATTAAAATAGAACCCAGAAGTCCTTTGAATACATGCTGCTTTTGTTAAAACTAATTTCTAAAAGAATGCAATTATTTTTCAAGTAATCTTAACAAATTATTCAAGAAGCAGTTGTACACCAAAAAAAAAAAAATCTTTATATGTTTTTTTAAAACTGACTCAAAATTAGCTCAGTCATATAAATGACTGATGTGTACTTCATGGTTTGTATTCTAAGCCTTTTGACACTTCTGCTGTCTGCTTCAGAATTTTTCCAAGAGTTGAAATGACTTTCAGTTTTAAAATTATTTTAAATTTTGAAATTTATCCAGTTATCCCCATAGCAATCCAATGTTCATACAAATGGAAAAATTAACACCTGTATAAAAGTTTCATGCATAAGGCACTGTGTTTAGAAGAAAGCAAACCTTCCAATTTCAGTACTCCAACCTAGAAATACATCTGTTATGAATGACAAATGACTTGTGATATTCCTTCCTAGTTTCAGTTAGAGATAACAGACTCTTCAAAGTATAGAATTTTATATTCTGCAAACTGTTTCAGCTATGTTTCAGCTTATAGACTTTATCACTAGTACCCATCCCAGCTATAGTTCTGATTTTTCCAGCCATCCTTTGGAGACTGAACTTTGATCTTTTGTTGAGGCTAACTTTTCAGGACAACTAGCAATGACATCAGGGTTCAGATGAAGAGATGACAATTTGGTGGTTCTTTTACCTTTGACAGTTCATTAATTAAGGGCAGAGAGTGGATCAATTATATCTCATAATTTCCATTCTGCTGGGAAATTTTGTTCTTTAAATGAAAAGAAACATATGTAAGTGATTTTGGGATAGGCATAAGTTTTCATGGTTATTCTTGCAACCAAAATCCATGCCATCAAAACTTGTTCCCAGCTTTTAATTCTCTTGTAGCAGTTGGGCTCTATGTACAATTTCCTAATTTCATTTTACCCCAAATCAAGGTATAAAGTAAACTGAAGTTTGTTTGGGGGTTTTTTGGTTGGTTGGTTTTGGGGTTTTGTTGGTTGGTTTGGTTTGGGTTTTTTTGGGGGGTGAATGCCAAGAACAAGAACATTTTGGAACTAAAGAGATATTGATATTTAGTCATATTGGTAAAAGTACTGGGAACTGCTGTAATACGTCTGAGGCCCAGCAATACTGGGACTTCACTGTCATCAGGAGCAGAACATTAGATTAAAATTCTAATGGTATTTGCTCTCTATGGGACAGACTAAGGCTATCCTGTGTGTAGTTATGGCAAGTGCACTTTGAAATCACATTTCTCCATCATGAAATGTCCCCTTAACCTGGTTCATAGGTTGAAAGATATATCCTATCAATCTGTTCTAATTGAGCATATTAAAAAAAAGTTCACAGTTTGGTTCTATCCTTCTCAGTTTATTTTACACAATAGGGCATTGTTTACCTAGATATCAAGAACAATAAAATTTGAGACTGAAACAGTTGTCACAATTTTTTTTTTTCATAATTCAATATTACAGAAGTATGTCCCATCTTTAAGCTTTGTATGAATAGCCTGACTGAAATCTGCAGGAAAATTTACTCAGAAAGCCTGCGGAACATAAATTTGGTATAAATTTAGTCTGAAGAAATTTTAATTTGGAAGTCATGATCCAGGAAGACATGGTTAAACTCACTGCAGTCTTACAACAGAAGTGGAATCTGGGAAATCCTGAAGCCAACTCAAGTCTTCAAGGTGTTTGGAGGTAACCCAGGGTACTGGTTCAGGACCTCCAGCATGAGTCAAAACAAGGTAGCTCAGGTTAAGTCTTTCTCTGTTTTGTTTTCTCATTTCAACTGCTGAACTGAAATGTTCAGCGTCAAAGTAAAATTATGTGTCTAATCTGGGAGATGAATCCTTTCTCTTTTGACAGATTCTCAAATTAGTCTGCCTCAGCTCCTGTCAGCAGACCTGGTCAGATGACAGATGAAAAAGATGGCAGCCAAGATGTAGAATTCTTTTCCACCTACACTGTGCTGACTTATAGGAGACATTGTCCCTTTTAGGATACTTTAAATGGGATTTTAGGAATTGTTCTTCTCTTCCCTGCTTCTAAGATGTTTTTGTCATTCTTTGCCCTATGTAAATATCAATTTGTGGAACAATTAAAGCAATAAAAATACAAAGGACAGTCTTCCAAGGCTTTACTCCCAGGAAAATATTAATCACTAATAAGTCCAGAAAATAACAAGAAGAGGATGAAAACAGGCATCTGCAATTTGAAATTTACTCCTGCTCTGTAACGCAAAAGTGTAGCCTCCAGAAAGCTAATTCATAATCTTTCCTGAGCATCCATTTAGAGAAAGGGTAACTACAACCAAACTGGGATGAAATGTTTGTTCCCTGTAACCCATGAGTTGTCATACACATCTTCTTCCAGTAGCAGGCTTGGCCTCTTCCATTTGCCAGTGCTCTTTCCTATTCAAATGAGATGAAAACTGCTGGTAGGCAAATAGAATAAAAAGAGAGCTGACAAGACACAGTGTCTTGCCTTCTCCCTGCTCCATACCCCAATTCCAAGTCTTTTTATTTTGAGCATTTTCTATAAAGGCTTTTGTGTAGAAAGTGCCTGCTAGTCTTCAGCATTCGTGACCAACATGTCAGTCTCTTATAATCAAGAACTGGGATACTTCTCCCTGCCCTAAAGCTCCTGAGGGTCTATCCACTGATACATCAGGGAAGACTGAAGTAAAGCACCAACAGCAACACATAAAAAGAGAGCTGAAATAGCATGAGGAGCAGGGACTCGAGGGTGTTTTTTTCACAGGATGCCATGAAGCCAAATACTCCTGGCTATAAAAAGCATATGCGAAACACTACTGGTCTGATAAGTTGGACACATTTTTACAAATTTAACTAAAACACTGAGCATCACTGAAACCATCTGAAACCTGTTTGATATGTTAGTCCACAGTAACAGCTGGATAGCAAGTGACAGGGAACTTGAAAGATGCTGAAAGCCTTCCTTTTGAAGCTGTCAGACTGAACACTGGCTTTTTATTATAGAAACTCCCCCCACCCCGTGGAAATACTGAGGGCTTGACTGTATTGCAGATGAATACAGAAATATTCATGGACAGGTTGCCAACATTCTTTAGCCTGGGTGTGGAAGACTGATCTCTATAGAAGAAACTCAATCCGTGTTTTTTCAGCCTTTTACTCCTCTCTAAAAAGCCACCAAGGGGAACAAGTTCTGTGATGTGTACACCTACGTGGTGGAACTGCTTTATTTGGATACTTACATTGTCCCCCTCCTGACATATCCAGACTGAGTCAAATTTACCTTCATATAAGCACCGCGCAAGGATAACTTCGGTGTCACCAGATCAAATTGGATCCAGTTGACAAGGAATTAAATATTTCCGTCATCTAGTATTACATTCACAAATTATATAAATAAGTCTGAAGTACATTGTACATTCCTTGTACATTCCTTTTCCATTTTGCTTCAAATATTAAGCACATTGATAATATTTACCAGTACCCTAATTCATAAAGGGAGAATGTTGAGTACTGTGCAAGAAGCTTCAACTAAATGATTGCAGGTAGAATAAGGTTATAAGAATTATAAATACATGATGAATAGGTTTATATGCCTTCTGTATTGAGTGCAGGTAGAGAGGCTTTTCTGAGGAGTAGTTTAGTCTGCCTAAATTAGGTTCCTTTGGAGAACAGTTCAGAGGAGGAGCCAAGCCACTGCTTCTGGTCCTGACTGACTCCAAGATTCATATCTTGATTTCCTCGTATGAATAGTCATATGTCAGAGATATATCTTACTTATATCCAAGAAATGTTCTAAAACCTTATGGCTGCATGAGATTCCCAGATTCATCAGTGCATGTCACATTTAAATGTTTACTACTGTAATGAATATTAAATAGTTTTCAAACAACTGTCCCAGAACAAAATAGCAAACGGCTCATTCATATCAGCTTCAGACTACATTGAAGTGCTGCATAGCTACATTTAACATTTTTGGTTCCATAGTTGAGTAATTTAAGTAATTTGTTTTAAAACAGCTTGTTAATATTCATAATTTGAAGCAACTTACAGGCCAGCTCTTCAATTAGTGTGAAGACAATACAATGCTACTGCTCTCACCATATCACAAACCATATCCCTTGGCTTTGAAGACTCCTACTGACTCAAATCACAGCTGAAGATGTAGCCCACAATTTAAAATTCACTGAAAAACAATTTAAGCCTTCAAACTTAATATTTGCTTGTGTTCATGCTATAAAGCTCAATGACTATAATAGTCATGGAAAATTAACGCTGAAGGGGCACAGACTAATTTAGAATGAATTTGTTTTAAACATGGATGAAGACAATTCATTTGCCTGATTGCCTAGAGAAATGAAGTTTTGGATGATGAAATTGAGACCAGCTGTTGAGAGAACAGGAAACTCAAAAACCTGGAGGATGAGGGTGAAGACAGAAGTCAGCAATGAGGAGAAAACTGTCCAATTTCTGTAGGAAAAAAGACAACAAAGCAGACAATCTGAAGGTTAACTTAGACACTAATTCTTATGAAGAATTGTAAATTTACTTACTAGAAAATTTCAGGATATAAAGGGTGAATAAATTATTTTTTAAAATATAGTTTATGTTTCTGCTTTGTAGCTGCTTGGGAACCTTTCAAATAGACTACCACAAAATATTTTCTGGGTAAAATTTATCTTTTTCTGCCATGTTTTTAAATTTTTTTCTGGAGCCAGACCTACTCTGCTGCCATGTGGTCACCAGTCTGTCAGAAGGAGGCTCAGCCTTGGCATCCACACGCCTTCGAGTTAGGCTGGTCATGTCATAACTTCCCTTCTAGGACTCTACAACACATGGATGGGCTCGGATCTCTGTCAGGCATTTTAGAAACTGGAGTCAACCAGCCAGCTCCCTGTGACAACAGCAACTGTCTGAGGAACTCAACTTTCCTTTTGCAGTCTGCGTTTACACAAAACCTGTCGAATTGGCTGTGGCCATTATGAGCTTCTAATTAGGCCTCTCTGAAGACAAGGTCACAGACTATTAAAGGGAGAAAAAAGGTTAGCAAAAAAGTAACAGCCCCAAGAACAGCAACTTTGCATTTGAAAACATCCAAATGATGCCACAGAGCTCTTACAAGGAAAGGTGAAGCAAGGTGCATTCTACCTTAGGGTGGTCTTAAGGTCAAACCAGAAAGTTTGAAAGAATCCATAGCTTTGAGATAGTGCTCAAGTCAATTAAATTTTGGTGAATATAGCTTTGATAGAATATTCTTCCCTTACTGTATTCCAGAATCATAAGGCAATTGCTTTACACTGTGACATTCTCTTATCACAAAAAATTTGGCTGCAATTAAACGAGAAAATACTGGATACTTTGGTTTGCCAGGCAACATGAAAACACAAAGCCTGACAAACAGCCCCTTAAATCCTTAACAGTGACTTAAGGAATAAAATAACAAAATGAAACTATGTGGAGGTTAATTCAGATACCAGATGGGAGACTTAGAGAAATGTCTGCAGTTAGCAGCACGAGGAAATCTGAAGGCCAATATGTGCAGACATTATGGCAGATAAGGTAGTGGAAAGTAATCCTCACAATGAGATAATATAGCTTTTTCATATAATTATGATATTTGAAAAATGTAGTAACTTCATTTGAAATATCGACATCTAGTCAGCATAAGCTATAACATTAATAGGCTGAGTAAAGAGAATAAATAGTTTTATCCTATTTAATCATAAATTTGGCTTAATGACCTTTATCTGATTATATGAGCAGCCCAAGCAACAATATTAAATAAATAAATAGAATATTAAAAGATTGTTAGCAGATAAGCTGCTTGGATATTTCCAGATTAAATGTATTTGGGGGAGGGAGCTCTGTCATTTACCAGTATATACATTTTCAAAATTAAGATGACTGCACAGGTGCTCCAGCTGAGCCCCAAGTCTGTTGCTGTCCTTGCCCATTGCTGTGAAAAACCTCTCTTTGGCACCCTACTGGGAACCAAACGATTTTTCAGAGAGATGCTGGTTTGGCCCTTAGTCGTACAGCTAAATTTATCTTTTGATAAAACCTGGGGGAACAAACCGAAAACAGCCTCATAACTAAAATTGTTCTCTTTCTTTTATTATATACATAAAAAATAGTCACTGTATAGTTGTCTAATGTGATTAACCCAAAGAATTAATAAAAATGTAAGATCTAGGTTGTGCTCTTAAGCTTCTGTTAAACACAGGTAACAAACTTCTGTTCCCAGGTGGACACTGCGCCGCTTATGCGATTTGTTCCACCTTGCCTGAACATACACATTTTACTCACCAGTGGTACCAGCATGAAATGCAACAACAACAAAACAAACAAACAAAAAAACCCAAACCCCACCAAAAAACCGAAATCCCTTCTGCCACAATTTTCTCCCCTCTTTACTTTTCTTCCCAACCTTTGTTTTCTTATCTTTTTGTGCAGCCAAACCTTCAATTTAACTGGAGAACTGATTCACTTAGAGCAAAATACTTTTGCCACATTTGGTGTTTATTTGTTTGGGGTTTTTGTTGTGTGTGTCTGTTTGTTTTGTTGTTTTGGTTTTTTTTAAAACAACATCTTATTTCCAACATCATGACAGAAAGCCCTGCTGACATACTGGAGCAGGCAAAAGGTTTAAACCAGTACTTTTGTTGAAGACAGACCTTCCCCATAAGTCAAGGTGCCTGATAAACAGGCTTGATTAGTGAAGCATAAATAATATATTATAAAGAAATTTTCAAATGCAGGTGTTATCGCAGAATGACACTGGCTGTATGATTAGGACAGATAATGTTTTATCCTGGCTTATGGATATATTTGCATCTAGAGATCAAAATGAGAATTTTATCCCATTGGCAAGTATCGAATCCATTTTTTAATGGGAAAAGAAGGTTACAACATGGGGTCTATCTTTGTAAAAGATTTATATACATATATGTCTCGGATACAGCAGAAAAATAAAATATTGGAGGCAAATAAATGAGCCTTCTTATGGGTTAAAACAATACTTTTGTGACTGACATTTTATCCTTGCAAGTTTTCCAAGTCTAAAATACTCTACAGGTGACTCCTCTACCCTGAGATTTTCTCCAGTTCCCTGAACTTAAATTTCCCCTCTTGCAAAGCAACCTGTTCAGGCCAAATAGGGAAAGCAACTGCTTTCCTCACTGGCTGGCAAGTCTCTAGAAGAGCGTTACTAAGCACTTTTGAGAGGCACCTGAGGAAGGGATAGGTATGCTCAGAAGCAGCTATTATCTTGTAAATGTCCATCATCCCTACACCCCCACCCCAGTGAAACATTCATCCTACCCTGCACCCTAAAAAGAGCTCCATTGAGGGGGCATAATTTGCTAACATACATTTACTTTTGGTCTTAAATTACATATTTAAATCTGTAGGAGAGAGAAAATAAGAGATGCATGGTGTTTTGCCAAAGAATGTTTGCTTGGGTCCTGTCACTGGTCACCACAGAGAAGAGATCAGTGTCTGCCCCTTCTTCAATGAGAAGCTTCTCTGAAACTTCCTCTATACCAGTTGCCAGTCAAAAAGCCAAAGAACTTCAAGCTTTCTGTCAGAGAAGAATTAAATTTGAGCTTCTCCATCTTGCTTTTACCTTTCTTGAAACCTGCCAGAGCTGAGCATTTCCAAGATTGTTAGGCTCTTCTCCCCCTGCCAATTTAGGATGGAGCAAGACAGGGAGATATAGAGGGGAGTAGGTGGAAATTGCTACAGCCTAAGCCTTACAGTTTAAGAAAGCAGAGTTTCTTCCTTACATGAACTGCAAAAACAGATGCTGAATGCTCTCTAGCCACCTTTTGCAGCCTATTGAATGTATTTGTTTGTTAAAATAAAAATGACAAATTGACTTTTAGATTAATGGCTGCCATATTGGTAATGTACAAATCACTTTTAACAGCCACTATTAACTTGGTAAAGAGAAGCTTGCTAACTGCTCTTTAATTAAGTACACTTAATGACCTTAAGGGGATTAGTAGTCTTGTCTGATAATCAATAAGCATGGCAAGATTGCCACCCCATAGACATGGGCTAGAGAACAAAATTAATCTGTGCAGATTAGTTCTACCTAGTTTGGTTTGTTTCCTAAGACTCTTTCAAAATCACTTCAGTGTAAAATATTTATGAAAATATATCAAATGTGTACTAAATAGAATATGTTTTCCACATGATTTTTCCTCATTCAGCCAGTGTTTAAATGGCATATGTGCTTGTTAGCAAAATCCTGTGCTCTGGGCAGGAGCTAGTGTAGATCATCTTAGAAGAAATTTAAAAAAAAAAAAGTCTGAATACCCATGCTGCAGTCTCCAGAGAAAGCTGGAGGCTGAAGGAGAGTGAACGTGCTGCCTCAAAGATCTAGACTGAAACATTGTCCCACAAAACAATCATCAACAGTGGCAGAATACCTGCCTGCCTCTGCCAAAGCCACCCTGCCTGCACAAGGTTTTCTTTTCCTCCTCTCTCTTGGGCTGCAGCCAAGCTAGAAGCTGCTGTAGGGGCACCCCATCTCACCACCTTAATTCTCACCACAGACCCCATTCGATGAAATGCCTCTTGTTTTGTTTTCTGTGATGGCTGGAACCACTCCCACCATCCATAGACACACACACACCTCTTTCTTAACCCAGCCTTCCTCAGCTCCTTGGAGATACTGTCTTCTGCTCCTACCCCTTCACTTCACCGGGCTGCCTTCCCTCTCCTGTCCTCCCCAGAATAGCTACATTTGGGGCTCTAGGAACACCAGCTCTGCCCAGCTTAATTTAGTCAAAGCAATTAATTATTTTATCCTCTCCCACCAGCTCCCCCTTCCCTAGCGAGAATTCCCCTCCACAAAAAAAGGCACAAAGGACTTGTAGGACCAGGGACATCCACCCTTCCATGCCCCAGGTCAGAGGATGTTGCCCTCACTCACACAGGTCTTTCTCCTCAGTGGACAACCTTGGGCAACCTTGGGCTGCAAGTATTGTGCTCTTCCTTCACATAACATGAGGTAGTTTGTTTTCTAGTTATTATATAGAAGTTTGTCCTTACTCAGGGTTTAAGAGATGCCACTGATTTGTGTGCAGGACACAATTCAATCCAAGACAAATTTCGGTCCATTGGATAAAGCACCACAATTTTACTCTTTTCATATTCTTGGCAAATAGAAGGGAACTTTTTCCAGAAAACATATATACAGATAACTTTTTTTTATTACTACTGTTAAGGTTTACATCTCCACCTCAAGATACCTGCCTCATCCCAGTACTCAGATTCATCCCTTCAGTTTGAGGGCTGGGGTTCAGAAGAGAAGCCAAGAAGACTTGCACTGCAATAACACTGCAAGTGTAAAATGCAGAGAAAAGTCCAAACAGGAAAAAATAATCTCCCTGGCAAAAGGCAATCTTTCAGGAACAAATATATACTTGCAGTCTAATAATAATTTGGAAAATAAGAGAAATAAGCAGTTATGCTTAAGTGTAGTTCTATAAATAGTATTGTTGGTTCTTCCTTTTTCCCTGAAAATAAAACACCTCCCTAGTTCTTTCAGTCCAAGTGTCATGCCTGCAGTAAATCAGGGGGACTTAATTGCAAAAGAGAAGCCTCTGTAAGACATGCATATAGTAGGTATATTGACACTTAGGCTACCAGAGCCATAGGGATATTAAAATTGATTTCCAACAAGTTGAGGCCTTCTGCTTTCTAATCCTGTATCCCACAAATATATATTAACACCACTCCCTAAACAGGGGTAATTAGCTTCCAAAAATAGCTGCCTGTATAGAACGTGGAACATAGATACTCAGCTCACCTTCACGTAGTTGAATGTCAGCTGCCAAAGCGCACAGAACAGTTTGCATACTGACCAGGATGGGACCTGACTGCTCTTAGCTTCATGGGAAAGCCCTTGCACTTAATTAAGCACTTGGTATCGAGTGACCTGATCAGGATCTCTCACTGTTATTTGTGCACACCCACCATTTTTTAGTTAATTGTTGTTTACCTTCAGTTTCTAAGGCCTTCAGATCAGAAGTGCTTCCATTGAACACGCTGATGAAGTGCTTCATCACCCACTTAGTCCAAACAGTGACAATCCACGAGTTGCAGCATGCCCAGGCTTTTAGCTCTAGTTAAACCACCAATCTGATATATTTTAAGTAGCTCCTACTACTGTCAGCATTCCTCCGTGACAGTGCCTGGCAGGTCAGAGAAAATGCTGTTTCACCCCAGACTAGAAATTGTACCCAAGAGCCAAACCACATTTGACTCAAACTAGCAAAAAAATAGCTTCTCTCTTTCTGCCCTAAATACAGAGGGATTAGGACTTCCTGTTTTCCTCAGGCTTCCTTCTCCCAGGGCGTCACTTAATCTCATGACAGCTGAGAGCTGAGAGCAAATTAGGCACAAGCATCTGGGAGCCTCCTGCTGGTCACAGGTGTACACAAAGACCAAAACAGCCCCATCAGCTCCAGAGGGGAGTTGAGCTCAGATCACCCTTCAGTTTCTATCACAAAATCAAAGAGCAGTGCTCTGATTTTTTGTTAAGTTGCCTCTTTATCCCAGTATCTGCCTGCTACCATGATAGCTTTGTTGGCCCAGTTAATATTCTGCACTGACTTAATACTACTACTACTACTACTAACTGCATTGACTCCAAGAGTGGTAGGCTGTTATGAACATAACAAAAAAAGCAAGCTTCTATCCTCTTTCCTAATGCATACTCCATTCCTACAAATATTCTTTCTATCTTCTGTCCATATTTGGCTCTCTCCCCCACCACAGCTGCATTTTCTTCCATATATATGTCTCCTTTCTTTTCTGCAGATTTTGCCTCCCTCATCTAACATGGACATGACCTTCTCATCTTCAAATTCTTCCAAATCCGTGGGCATGCTTGATGACTGCTGTATGCTACCCCTTCTGGCCACCATTAGTTTATTTATATTAACCAAACTCTGCTCCAGATCCCCATTGCTGTTGGCATGGTCTATAAATTTAAATAGATTTTTTTATGCATTAGGTAAGTCCTTTCTGATACTCATTGCTTTGCCAAAATGAAGTCTACTGAAAGAAGTGCAATTTGGCTGGGCCACAGTGCCAAATAAAATTAATTTATCTTTAAGCTGGAACATCTGTTAAGAGCATTTGACTTCATGAATGGCATTTCTAAACTGCATCAGTCCAAGGCGCGTGTTGTGCTGCACAGGTATTGAGTCACAGAGCTTCTGTTGCCTGCTTTTAGACACTGATGGAGGAAACAGAGAGTAATAAATTCTTGGAGCCACCCATTGTGGGCATTTGGTTCCCAGGTACCATTGTATTTGCTGCAGTGTGACCCAACGTGATCCAAAATGTGATATATTGTCTATGAATCTCTCATGTTCATGAGAGATTTTTTCCCATGAAAAAAAAAATACCAGTAAGTAAATGGAAGTAGGGAGATAAATTAGCTTTTCTTCCTAGTTAATATCACCTTCCTCTTCCCAGCTGTTTCTGTTGTAAGTCTATAAAGAAGTGGTACAGTCCTAAAAGGGTGTCATAGACTCTCTTGTTTTTCTTGAAGCTATAAACCATGTTGTGGATAGGCTTGTGGATCCTTTTGTTATGCTGCTCTTGTGAAAAGGTTTTGTAGTGTAAAGTAACTGACCTTAATCTTTTCACATTGGGAGCTGAAATTTTTTTTCCCCTGAATCTTCTGGTTGTAAGACAGAGTCCATTTATATGTAAGATATAAGAATAGCCTGGCTCAGCAAGTCATTTAGAAAGACATTTGGTCAATGTAAAGGAGTAAGGGAAGGAGGGGGAAGGGATCCCCCTCTCCATTGTACACTTTTGTCATGGTCACCTTGTGAGTGGGTCTCTGTTAAGGTGACAAAGGAGCAAGGGAATCAATGTAGGAACTATGTAAAACCTCATATATTGCAAGTATAGGCACGTTTACATCTTACAGCATTATCAAGGCCCATCTTAACAATTTGCCCGAAATCCATCAACGTACTACAATCTCAAATATATCAAAGACAATTTTTTTTTTTTGTTGCTGTAGTCAGAGGATAAGATATAATAATGGGAGAGGACGAAGAGTCATGGAAAGAAATTGAAGAACTTGTTCATTTTACTCCAATCTGAGATGCAAAGCAAAACCAGTGCAGCACTCCAGTTGTCTGATCCTTTACAACAGCTGAAATTGGCCTCAAGAAATTACCTATTCCCTCCCACCAGAGTTTATTTTATCCATCTGTAAGTAGTGGAATACATTGAAAATATCAGTCTCAGCCTCCATACATGGACTGATTCATTATTTCCCACAGTCTTAGTGGGACTTGGGAGCATATCTCCACCCTAGAGATGGAAAAGAGCCGATAAATGGATGCCCAAGTTTGCATAAACCAGAGCAAGAGAGAAAGTTGTTATTATGGATTTGTATTCCTTCACCCCATTGCTACTCATTAGTAAACACTGATGACCAGGTTGCTGGTGCTGCTGTAAGGTATTCCTGTTGCACTCTGCAGATTTAAACTCAGCAGAAGCCACTGATGCACAAGGATTGCGTCATGGCTTTTGGAGTACCTTGAGCAGACAGAAGGAATCCACTCAGGATGCTCCAGAATATGGCTGATCTCAGTCGTCAGGAGCAATATATGACTGCTGGGGTAGATTGACCCTGAACCAGTCACCTGGGAATAGGGAAAAACCAATAGTGTCTTTAAACCACAACAGCACAGCCTGGGGAAATGGGAGGGTGACACTCTTTTTGGGAAAGAGCCCTTTCAGAGAAAGCTGATTGCAAGGGGGCCACATGGAGACTGCATGGATAACCAGACATAAAGGATAAAAACATTGTGTTGGCTGAGACTATATTACAGTCTTCTTGGTTTTGTTCTTTCTTCTTTTTTTTTTTTTCTTTCTTTCTTTCTTTCTCAATGAGGGGAGGAAGATTTTGGTAATGCAGCATTTAGGTTTTTCCACAATATGAGAACCAGGTTGTACCAGATCCCTGCCTTTGTCTTATTAACAAGAGGGACTGCTTTCTGCAGGCCTAGAGAGACTGTTCTGAGTCATAAGGCTCAGTCTCAAGCCTGAACTTCAGCATCTGCAGTGTCCAGTAAGGACCACTGACATGAATCTTGGGGACATGGGTAAGCTCTATTCCACAGCATCCCAAGTGCCAGCTCAAATAAACTTTATGCTGTTACTTCTTCCAGATAGAAATAACAGTGTGGGCTGGAGCCCTGAGCCCAGAGCTGGGAGCTACGAGCTGTGCTGGGCAGCACAGGGTGGGGAAAGCACACTTTCTGGAAGGAAAATATTTCCCACCCCCACCCTACCTTAAATCTTTTGGGCCAACACTGGTTACACAGTGCAGATCCTGCAGAGAGGAGAAAGAGGAGTGTGGAGGGGAAGGAGTGAAAAGGCTGGGCACGGGGAGGGTTTTCTTACTTATCACTTTTTTTTTTTTGCGATCACAGAAAGTGACTGTACAATTACACTGAGGTTTCACAGCAGAGTGGGAACAACCTGCCGGGAGTTAACTGAGGTGGAAACCATGGGCATGACCTGGGATTCAGCCTCTGCTAGAGGAGGTTACTCCATGTCTGCAACTAAATTATATGGCTCAGCCTTGATGGGCTATAGACACATTATTTTAGGGTGTTTTTGTTACATAGGAAAGGACAGAATACTCAGAAGGTTCAGCTATGATTAAGGAGAGAGAGAGACCTGTGTACTTGGTGAGTCTGAGGGGTGGGAGGCTTGCAGACTCTAGGGAACACTGAAACACTTCTTTGTCAGAATATGGATATGCTCACTGGGATTCAGACCCAGGTATTTCTTTTTAAATTTAAATCAGGGTAGCAGTAAAGAAGGAAGCTACTGAGGATGATATGGAGTTTTTCCATTCAGTACCACCCAGGAACCCTGTAGACCCCAAGATAACCTCTGGCAAGTAACACTGGCACTTCTGTGACTCCTTCACAGCCTGGTATGAGAATTCTGCCCTTATTGACTTCCTCTTACTGCCAGTCCTTCACCTTGTGGCCATTCCCAATGAAGCTGTGAAATTAGATAGAGCATGGTAGATTGAACTGGAGAGTGTTAGGAGTGTGATTTGTAAAGCACTTGTGATTTAAAAATATTTTTCCTTTTAACCCCTTTCACTTGCCATTTACCCTCTAACTCTCTCTCTGAAAAACCTATTGAGGAGTACTGCAGCAGGTTCCCCTCGCACGCAGCTGGGCAAACGTCTTTGCTTTGCAAAAACTGCCATCCTCAACCACACCAGCTCATGGCTCTGGGTGCAACAGTCCCCATTCTCTGCCAGTCATCCCACAGCTGCTGTGGGCGGCTGGCAGCTTGTGCAAAGAGCTGGTAAGGGCAGTTGAAGGGGGGACCGCTGCAAGGCGAAGTGTAGTTGGAAGTCCTCCCTCCCCTGTTCCTGCCTCTTTGGGTGTGTGGCAGCTCCTCTAAAACATGTTCACGTCTTGATATGGGGCAGATAACCTGCCCTTGCACCATTATCTTACAGGGCAGGGATCACCCTGCCCATGCTCAGATGCCTGTGTTGCACTGCTCAAGTGCCTCTCTGGGAAAAGCATCTTTCAGCAAAGCACAGCACAAAAATCACCCAGTCTTGAGATGGAGCAGCTTTTCACTGGTATGAGCACTCAGGAGACAGGGAAAAGACAAACAACAAGAGCACAACTGGGCCCCATGAATGAGAAATGCAGAGTTAAGAGCTTGTTCGTAAGCAGACAGAGATGCAAACCCACAGCATATCTTCTGCTCCCCTCCTGGCTCTGGGTGGTGGATTAAACAAGGCAATTGTGACACTGCCCGGCAGCTTGTGGGGCCACAGGATCAGCTGCTCGGCAGCCACAGTGGCATCGGCTGGCGAGCGAGGAGAGGCCACGAGGCAGCACAGAAGTAGAGGATTTGTGCTAAGGCTCCGGGACTGTCTTAAATCTCCAACATCTGCCAATTTAAGTACAGCTGAATTGCTGGATAATTCTGCTGGTGGCGCTCCTGGGAACACCCAGACCGAGCAGAACAATTTTGAAGGAAATTACATGAGCTGGGATTTAGTGTTGTCTCTTTAGCTTGTGGAAGAGATAATCTGGCCCATTTAATGTGGAACAAAATTTGGTCTGTTTCACAGGGGTAAGGAGATAGTTTTGCCTTGAGAAAGCAGCAGTAAATGACTTTGAAGTCCTGCTGTCACTTGTTCACTGAGCTGCTGTAATATGGAGTGGCAAGGGCTGTTTTCCTGGGCCGCTTTCTACATACAAGTAACGCTCTTTATAAAGAACACCACTTAGTCTTATGACAAAATTCCTCTAGTGTGACACAGAAGAGCATCGACATCATTCTTGAAGGCTGGACAATTTATGGCACAGTTAATTATTAATTTGGCTGGCATTTGTAAAGTAGAAGGGAGTTCTTGTGCTTTTAGGCCATGCTCTCAGTGTGTAAATCTCTTGTATGGCTGCCATAATAATATTCCTGCAGCTATGTTGTCACCTATTGTAATTTTTCTGCTAATAAGAAAATTTAAACTAACCAGGAATCCTAAATTTGGAGACTAGTTGTTTATTTCAAATATACTCTAGAGAAATAATAATGCAGTTCTGCTCTGAATTTAATTTAAACAGGAACAGGCAAAACAAATCTCTGCGGAGGGCATTTGACAATAATAAAATATTTCTCCCAGCGGGTGAGCTGGTAGCAATTGTATTGTTGCCATCAAAGCTCACGTTTCAGCAGGTCATTACCATCATAACAAGCCCTTGGACCAACTGGCATGGACATGCAACATTGAGCTCCTGATGGGCACATTATTTCAGACCTTTAACTTCATGGAGAACAAGACAAATACTCCTGGGAACGGAGGATTATATTTTGAAATTCCTTTCTTTTCTGTTCTGCTTAATAATAAGAGCCTGCGTGTAATCAATCTACCTCCACTTGCTTCTTTATATTAACAGAGATTGTAAGGAGCCAGGCTTGGGAATCTGAACACCAGGAGCGAGTGGCCCTTAATCTTAACGAAACACTAACAATTAGCGTGGCTGGGATGTGGCAGCGCAAACACTTTTGAATAAAAATGTTAAGAACAAGTAAGCGCATCCATATTCTTTTCCATAGTTACTTGGGTTTTTCCCCTTCTTTAACAGCAAACACAAGGAGGAAGTTTGTGACCTGTATGTTAAAGGCAACCTATAGACACAGCGAATCAGCATTTCATCAGAAAGGAAAAAACACACGCCTTGTGAGGCAGCTACGGCAGGCAGGATGTATAACGAAGCATATAGTAATTAGCAAAGTGCCATGTGAAATCAGAGGCCTACATTACACAAGAGAGATGAAATGCAAAGTAAAGGAAAGGTGCAAGTAAAGAAAGCTGTTAAGGAAAATTAACAAAGGCAATGGAAAAAATGTAGAAAACAGATGGAAGCTGTCCCATTCTTGAGTTTAGTGCAAGATCCAGGACAGTTAATGTTAATAAAAAAGAGGCATTTTCTGCTGCAAAAGCCTGTACATAAAAAACACCTCTGGTGTTTTTGTGCTTAGAGCTTTTTTTTCCCCTGCAGGGCATGACTGGGCAATGCTGCAGGACACTTAAATACATACAACCTGAGAGCTTGTCTAAGGACAGTATTTCCACCTGTTATCTTTCATAATATTTCATTTTGGTTTTGGTGGCTTGGGTTTTTTATCCGTAGTTAATGTCTGTGAGTCTTCCAGCAGCACTGGCATTGTGAATTAAGCAGCACACATAACTGCATGTGCAACAGCACTGACTGGCACACGATTTTCATGTCATTTCTTTCACTGAGAAAGAATCAGCTGGAAGGACCAGACCACTTTTTATTGGTGTTTGCCAGACCTTCTCACACTGCAAACTCAGGTAGTCAGAAAAAACCCACCAACCATCCGAAGAGCCCAAATGACATCAAGTTAAGCCATTCCTTGAACATGAAGCTCCAGAGAAAACCGGAGCCTGTCATAAATCCCATTCCATTTAGGAGCCAGCTCAGCCAGCAGCGTTTTCCTTTTGCATCGCTACTGACGGCATCGGCCAGCGTGGGAGCGGGCACGGGTGCCAGTGTCACAGCGTGGGGCAGCAGGGCACTCCACGGCCAGGCTGGCACAGTGGCAGGGGTAGGAGGCTGTAAAACAAGCACCTCCGGAGGCAAAACCATGCTCTTGGCCTGGGATGGCTTCTTTTATTGGGAGGGTGGGGCAAGTAGGGGAGGGGAAGGGCGATGTAAACCGTGTCAGTCAAGACCTGATTTCACTGAGCTAAGCCATATCCCTAATGGGAAGGCTGTCTCCATTTGCCATCTCTGTATTTTAGCTGAGTGGTGTTGCAGGAGCCGGAGGTGGGGCCGCAGCAGTTGACAGCTACAGCAGGGTGTGCTGGTCGTACTACAAATGCCAGTATCCCAAGCTCTTTTTTAGTTTTCTTTAAGGACTTATTAACCATTTTTGCAGTTTAGAGAGGTTTGTGCTCCTAGCCAAATTCCCCACAGAGTCCTACCAAAACATTGGATTACTGCCTACTGAAACATTTCCCATGGATTTCTGTGCCTGTCCTGGCTTTACTGCAGAGACAGAGTAGGGAGAAGACAGAAAGAAAGAAAAAAAACAGAACAGTTCTGCAGAAATGCATTCCTAAAAGTGGCTTCATCTGAGTGTTCTCTGCATTTTTTCTTCCGTGCTGCTCAATTTCTGATGGTGCTTCATGATCCTCTCATGAAAAATGGTGCAGAAATTATGATTTCTTACTTGTATGTGAAAACTTTAGCCAATCATGAGTCAATCACATGTTGAGGAAGACTAGGAGTGCAAGTCTTTAAATATTTTTCCCCTTTGTGTGTGAAAAATTCTAACACTGTTCTTTTCACTTTTAAGGCGCTGTACTGGGTTTTCTTTTGAGGAGCTACTTTGCAATAATTAAAAATGAGAACAATATAAAAGGGGAGGAAACCAGCTGTGTGCATGCAATGTGTGTAGGTATGTATGCCTATGTGTGCAGCAGTGGCAACACTAAAATCTAATTCTGAATGTCTTCAAAGAGTCCACACAAGATTCATCTTCCTGTTGTTCTGCTGCTCCTTTTACTCCCCTCCCCCCGCCATCCCCATTTCCTAGGATAGCTAAAACACAGACAATACTAGTAGCAGGGAAGGGGTGCCCTCCCATTCCAAGGCACGTTGCTACTTAAGAGGCTGGGAAGCACAAAAAGCCCGCGGTGCTGCCCCGGTACCTTGGCTGACACAATTCCCGTCCCTGAGCATCACCGTTGTGTTCAGCAGCCTCTGTGCCATCAGCCAGAACCTCCAGAGAATGGCCAGTAGTGAAGGTGAGAAATACGTTGGCAAACACAAGGACAAAATACTATCAAGATAGGCTAAAAGGCAAGAAAAGCACACATTAGCACTTCTGTGATGGTTCCAGAAGGGTCCACAGGAAAGAGGGGCTGCCTCGAGCAAGGGGGGGCAGGAGCCTCTCGGAGAGAAGAGGCCAAGAGGCCATTTATGGCCAGTTTGATGCTGCACTGTTTAACCCGCCTGGATCCTGACAGCTATCGGTGCTCTTCATTAACACCAATCTATATCATTGCTCTGGTGGCTACTTACGTCCATTCAGCAACGCTGGATCAAATAATACAGATTTTTGTTTATTTATTTTTATTATTTTTACTCAGAACACATTAAGGGAGTCTCCTGCAGTAGGAAATGAATGATAGACTCAGTTGTTGATGGTGAAAGCAAAAGACGTGCTTCTATATGATATTAATGTGATCTTAAAATAGTGGGAAAGTTTTCTTTTATGGCATTGACAGAAAGGCAATGATTTTGAGTAATGCAGGTTGATGTGAAGATGCTTTAAGATTAAATAAGTGCTATATAAAGGCCTGCCAGCCAGAATTCTAATGTGCTATGAGACATTTTGCATATTTAAGAGTATGCAAAATGTCTTGTACCACACTGGAATTCATTCTGACACGGCTTTATATAGCATTTATTTACACTCATATTGTACTTCAGGGGGAAGTGCTAACACTGGCTCTGTTTTGAATGGAAGTAACAAAAGGTAATGCTATTTGCTCTGTTTCCTCCTCCAAAAAAGAAAATAAAACCAAAAAAACCCCACAACACAAAAAATAAAATAAAAGCAATCAAAAGTGGAAGCTTGTTTAATATTGCTCTACCATCATCCTGAAAGGCATAATAATTTGAGTTACACATCTGAACTGATTGGAGTTACAGAATCATATCTCCTTTTTGCATTTAACAATATATACAATATAAAATAAATACATTTACACAAATGGACATTGGTTGGAGCACACGGTATGATACACATCACAAAAATATACAGTTGATTGCTATACAGATGTGAAGCCCATCTACAGCTATAGACATGTTTGTTTTCATTTGTTGTTTTGTTTCAGTTTTTAACTACTGGCTATTATGCAACTCCTGGATTATTATAAGCAGTTTAATTTTTTTTTGTCCTTTTGTGATCTTTGCACGATAAGACTGCCATAAAATGTTTTCCTAGGCAGGTAAACAGAGACGCTTAAATAATTAAAATACAATCACCAACACCCATTTTCTCTTCTATAAGAAAAATAGCAGTTTTAATTTTTTATATCTTTTTTATGTTATCATTTAAATGCAAAATAGTGGAATAAATACAACAATCTGATCTGATTGAAACAAATGTGTAACTTCTGGGAGTTACACAATCATATTGCTTTAAATAAGAAAAAATTAAAAAATGAAGCAAAAATAGAAATTAAATTGTTATGGCTAAAACATACACCCTTTGAAATTTTCCCAACACTTCACATTAAGTAAGTGGTCTTGAAAGAACTCTTCTCCAGCAAGGTTTAAGATGAACAACATTATAAAGCCCGTGCAGTTTTTTTTAGCTAAGTTTCAGGTAATGGTTTTACAGTCTTGAGATACTTGTTCTTTTGCAGCTCCAAAAAATTACGGAAAATGAAAACTAAAGTTTGCACCGTGTGCCTTTAACACATCTCCATTTTTTGAGTGGTTTTGTATACTTCTAGTTGATCGGCTTTTGACCCTGAAGCCCAAGTTCTTTAATGTGATACAGCAAAAACAATATTTATATTATATATTTATATATATATAGTGTACTTGAAGAGTAGCAACTTAAACCCTGCACAAACTTTCTGGAAAATAAACTTCTTTTTTTTGCACTCTTACATATATAAATAATCTTATAGAATCAGCACCTTTTTCCCAGGAGTTGTATTTTTTTTTGACATTTTTCAAAAGGGATGTGCCAATTTCTGAACTCCTATCACAGCTATAAATTTCAAGTTATTGACCATCTGAATGAATTGCTAATGATGATTTACCTAGAATCACACTACAGTCACTTCTCTACTGAGAAAACACAATCTACAATATAGTCCCATATAGCTAATGATAGATACACAGTTTTTTTTTTTTCCTAGCATGAGGCCAACGGAGCATCGGCCCATTGTTATTTTGTTTAAAGCACACAACGTAGCAATAGTTTTGGAAACTTGTCCGCACCAAAAAAGTTTTGCAACAACACAGAGCGAGTTAATAACAACATCTGAGAGATGATTGAATAAAAGCTATATTTACAGCATTTAAAAATTAGACTTATCTATAATCTTGAAATATTCAAAGTTTTTATTTCTAAGCTATACATTGGTATTCTATAATAAACTGTTACAGAAATTATCCCTTGTTTTGAAAATATGATTTCAGTGTGTATCTGTTCATAACGAGTATTTGTTTGGAGTTTCGATCTCTTAATTATTACTAGGAAGAACTTTATTACCGGTAAGGAATAGAATATACTACTGTAATCTCCTGAGGAATTGTACATCCAATATTGTCTCTAATTCTACCCTGTGTCTATAAGCACACACCACAAGAATCCAAACACCACAAGAAGAACAAGACAACAGTCTTTGAATGCAACATAAAAATTCAGAAAAGCACAGCAAACATGAAACATTGAAAAGCTGAACTACATTTCTTTTGTTTGTTAGGATTACAATTTTAATTACATCTGTGTACATAGAATAAGGATGTTCACATAGTACAGGGAGCAGCTACTAACACTGGTACATTGGTATAGCATTTGATGGAGGTTATTGTTTATTGGTTATTTAGCGACTGTAGTTTTCTGGGGGCATCTAATCAGTTTATACATTAGATTACACCTCGTAACAGTCTTGAAACTGACTGACTTTCATGCTGTGACAATACTGGTTGAAAAGCACATATACTGGTTTAGCTACTTGTTAAGGATCGCCATTTACAAAATAAAGTCTAAATCAATAAATAAGGTACAGAAGTGTTAAATTCTTCAATTTGGTCAGAAGTCTACTACTCTGATTTCTTAATTTTGCGAACGGCGGCGTTTGCCTCATTGCCTCTAAGCTACTATTGGTTCATAGGGTTTTTCTGCGTGTGAGGTTATAATTTTGCAAACAGGCAGTATCTCGTTCATTTGCAACTGAAGCAGTTAGAAATCACGTAGCAACCATATCTCTGTACGGTCGCTGTCTCCTAACACCGTTACGGATTCGTATTCGACATGGAGTATTTATATGTTAGACTACTCGGATATACTGCAGGTGTAATCTAATCCTTTGAGTCAGTGAACATTTAGTTATAAACTGGAGCTCATGTTAAGAAACTGGATGTTTTGGACCAGACTGGCACACAACATAAATTGCATCCGTGATAATATGCACCTTCCCTTCGACTATTGCTTTAGTAAGATAAATTCCCACATTAATAAATGGCTGAAAACTGGTAAAGCTGGTACAAAAAAATCTCCGTTAGTAAGAAGAAACAAAACATTTAAAAAAATCTTCCTTCAGGATTCATTTGTCCTTCATTATTGTTCATCATTGTTCAAGCCAGCACAAAAATGCAGTATTTCTTTCTCTTTAGTATTGCATGAATGAATAAAGCTTAAACTATTCCCTGAAAAAGTTACATTGTAGCTAACCTAAGAAATATCTGGAAGACTTGAAAAAACAATTAAGGAATCAAATGGCTGTAACTGATCTAGATGGAAAATGCAATGATAAGAAGCAGCCGATGCATCGTCGCTTAGTCGTCTAATTAGAGACTGCTCCTATGAAATCTAATACTGCATTCAGTCAGTTCATCGTGTTGTACTGTACTGCTAGGTACGGTGGTTCTCTCTTTGATTCCTTTGTCATTGGGGACATTATGGTTCATAATAAGTTCACTGGCATCCATATTATGGATTTCCATCCTTTGGCAGGCCTGGCTTCCATCTCTCTTCAATTAGAGACCTCTTTTAAAAAGTTCAGCAGCAAAGGAAAAAAGAGAAAAGGAAAAAAGGAAAGGAAAGAACAGAAAGGAAAAGAGAGGAAAGGAAAAGGAAAAGAAAAAACTGCATCAGAAAGACACAGAAGAAAAAGTTGAAAGCTGCTTCACAGTCTTGCTGCTAAATATCAGTGCAGTCATTTTTTCCTTAATTAAACACTAAGTTTCTTTGCCATTATTATCCTGTTTATTTTCCCTTTTTTTTTTTTTTTTTTTTTTTTTTTTTTTTTTTTTTTTTAAAACGTGCATGATGGGGAAGCCCATGATGCTTTAGTCAGACCTTGGCCTCCAGCATTTCCAAAAAAAGTTTGTGCATGGGGACTTTGCCTTCCAGTTTGATGTTGTAGAAATGCTGCACAGCCTTGGTGGAGGTTTGCCTCAGAAGCGGGAGAGTCATCAACATCTTGCCTGCACGACGTGGGTCTTCCATGTGCTGCCCAGCCTCATAATCCTGCAGAGCCTCATGTAAGACATCCTGAAGTTTCTGCACTGCCTCAACATCCTCTATGTGCATTGAGTCTGCAAAACAGAAGAGCAACAGGAGGTTTCAGTTTGGTGTGCCAGAAGTTTGATAACGCTACGGCTGCACGACACTGTCACTTGGTTCTGTCCATCCCCTTTCACAAAGGAGGAAGATAATTAACCACTAATTTCTATATTGACCTTCAGCAAAGTATATGGAAATGCCATGGAACTACAAACGCACAATTAACTCTCGGGTAAGTAATTCTTCTCCTCATCCCTCTCCAACAAGTAAAAGAGTCACCCCCAGTGCTCCGCAAACCATCTTTACGGTTACTGCTTTGGAGAAATGACAGCACCAGAGGGCTGAATGAATGGAGGGGCTGTGTTCTGTCAGGGAAGCAAGGATGACTGCCCTGCTGTGGAAGAGCTCAGTAACACTCTGTGTCAGGTTCCAAGGCTGCCGAGTTGGAAGCCGTGGTTGTTACTCGCTGCTCAGAGATGCTGATTGTGGGATTAGGCCCACTGCACCAACACTAGGGAAATGAAGGTTTGATGGGATTTCCTGCTAGGTTTAGCAATTTTTTTTCTCTCTCAGGCATATTCAGACAGACAGGCAACACTTAGCATGTTCCTGAACAGCTTTTGTTCTGTGAAGCTAACATCTCCTACAAGGTGTAATCCTTCTCTCCCACCCACTCAGATGGTGGTTTATCTTGTTAGTGTCGGGGTTTTGAATTTTTTATAAAACACTCAATGCAAACACCTTGCCCTGTACCTTTCCAGGTGAGATGCTTTGGTGGTGTAAGTATTGAGTGACAAGCCTAGACACAACACACATCAGGAACTAAACTAAACTGCTACATGACCTGGAAAGATTAAAGCAATGGAAGTGTGAAATAAAAAGAAAAGATCTAACTGAAATAACTGTAAAACCCTCAACTGGATAGATACAGAAAGGAAAGATGTCCCTAAGAATATGCAGTTACTGGACCATGCTGAGATGACTTTGGATGAGCAGCCCTAATTCTCTGACTTTTATGTAGTCATAAATGCCAAAAATGCCCTGATGTGGTCCAAAGTGAAGTGAAAGCAAGTAAGAAAAAACAGTCATAGGTGAAAGGGGCCGCCAAACAGCCCCTATCAGCTACCAAAATTTGGACAGTCGACAAACTTACAGAACCAATAAAACACCGTATGAAAATAAAACTGCTGTGAGGGGGTACAAGTCTTAGGGACAGGCTACACTGTGCAAGCTTTGCTCAGGGTGAAACTGGGACATGGCAAAATTACAGTTTATTCTTGAAAACTCTAGTTAGTACAATGCTGCTCTCATTCCCAGACAGAATAATAACTGAGGAGCTGGATAGTGAAGAACCCACTTCTGTTGTTGTTTCCAAGACCTGTATTCAGCAGCCTGATGCCCTGAATCAGTATCTGACAAAGCCTCATGTTGATGATTAAACATCAGATTTTACACGTTTCAAATATCTGAATTACATTCAGAGAGTTAAGAGGCATCTAAGATTCATTTCCTAAAAGCTGACATGCACCTACTTCCTCAGATAATTAGGCAAGATAATAAATACCTCTCTCCTTTCAAATACAAACATGTAAACCAAAACACAAACCAGTACGTAACAGGTTAACAAAAATGTTCCAGCTTCTATTGTCAAAACAAATGTGCAAATTGAAAAGCAAAAAAAAAAGTTACAGTTCCCACTCTAAAACAGACACTTAATTATAGACAAGTTTGGATCATTTAGCACGTTTTATTGATTCTGATGACAGTTTATCTGTTAATTACACATAATGGGGTCCTATGGGAATTTTACATGTTTAATAATTCTGAGTCTTAGCGAATACATGCTCTAAGAAGCATGCAACTAAGGCACACGCTACAGGATGTGATACTGCACATCAAGGTACCCTGTGCTGAAAGCAGAGATGCAGAAATATCTCTCTTAGGGACAAAGGCAGCTACAACATTTTAAAAAAGATGACAGGCAAGTATTACCTCTAGCAAAATTTAATTCTAATTTACAAGAGACAATTCCCCAAATCCATATATTTTTGATAGCTTTCTATTTCATAATTCTATTCAATAATTCTGTGTCAATAAGAGAAAACCCCTGAATTTTGTGTCCTACAAACAAATGTAATCAATACAGACATGCTAACACACACACACACACACACACACACACACACACAGACGTGACTGACATCTTAAGCATAGTGTCCAGCCACCAGGCTTAACTTGGAAATCAAACTCCAAAAAAATTCTTGTCTTTACTCTCTAACTCTTTACCAAGCCCTTGGCTATTCATGTCTGTGCTACAGAACACAAGATCTGCTACTCCAATTTTTTCATAAACCATGCACTGTTTGTGCAGAAATTACACATCTTTTCCTCCTCTCCCCAGACTCACAGTGCCAGGGCCAGATTTGCTGGGGAACCAAATAGAAGCAATTTTTCCTGCACCAAATCCTTGGTGAGTCAAAGACTGACTATTTTCAATAATTTTTTTTACACTCTACTGCATAAAGGGACGGGTCTTTCTGGAGAACATGACTACAAAGTTTCAGTGTTTAAACCTTTAGAAAACTGGTCTGATTCTTCCCAGAATCAGCATTTGCAACCATAGCCACGTTCAAGTTTGAAAACAGATGATGGATGGAGTCCAGACTAATATATTTTTCACAAAGAGGTCAATCTTGCCTAAGATGTTTAACTCTGCAGTTTGGATAGCAATTTGGCCTGCAGTGTTAGAAATATCTACATTCTGCATATTTCTTACAATGACACTGAGTGAGGAGGAGAAAGAGGAAGAGAACACCCCCCAGAAAACACAAGAATCAAAGGTGAATCAAATCCTCCTGTTTAACACAGCTACTACACTCTACGCTCTCAAAACTCTTCCGCTGTGTGGACAACATCCAAACCCAAGGTATCTTACCCTCTCTCCTTGTAGGGGTGATTGTGTACCATCCCTCCAGTAATCAGAGTAATTACTTATATGGAAAAGTAATAGTAGTAAAGCATTTAATGTATTTGTTGCTGTCTTTGAAATCTATTTAGTGGTTGGGAAGAATGTGACCAGCCAATTCTGTGCTGCCTTAATGCAAGCACTCCACTGCCAAACAGTGTTTCATGGAGCAGTTCAGGCAGCTGTGCCTTGGGGAACAGATCTGGTCACAGGAAATGGGGTAAGAAAAAACAGTGGAGAGAGGGGCCCTTCCAACAGTGATTAAGACTTCAAACTGTTCTTTTAAAATGGCCATTTAGCTTGAAAGATTTAAAAATTATGTAATCAAATTACTATGATAATTTAACTCCCCATTTACAGCAAAGATTCAAACTCATTTCAGCTTTACCCGTTCTAGGGTCTGCCAATGTTTAAATGCAAACTCAATAAATCTCTGCTATTTAATTAGACCATGATTCAGCTTGCAGATTGCTCAGGAAAATATTAATCTCTACAAAGATCCTTCTTCAAGTTTCAGCCTTGCAGTCTGGAACTTCCACTTTATTCCCAATATTAAACGAATGTAGATCTTAATCCCTCAGGCGTAAGTCTTTGAAAATAAGCAAAATGGTTGAAAATGCTGAACTAGCCAAGGGGAAAAGAGGAGGAAAAATAAAAGAGAGAAATCTTTTCAGTAACTACTGACTGGCAGATGTAGAAGTGAATTCAGAACAGGCGAACTTTTTGCTAAATATTGCTTATTTTATTGGGATAAACCCAATCCTCAATGATGTCATCAAGAACCACTATAATTTAAGGAAACACAGACAATCTGTGTGACAATCCAGAAATAAAGAAATAATTGCACAGATAATGTGAAACTGAATTGTAAGTAAGGTACAAAGAGTTTGAATTTTCTTCCTATACCATGAAAACCTCTATTCTTTTGTTTATAGGTTGGCTTGGGTATTTTTAAGTGGTTTTGCAGACAGTCTGGATAATTTATGATTATGTCCTGCACAGGTAACATCCAGACAAAACCTATACCCAAACGTAATACACTTAAAAATCAGTGCCCATTTAAACAATGAAATTAAACACGGTAATTTCACAGTGTCATTTGAAAGAAAGAAGACACTGATGGTAAATGCCCTGCAAAAACACAGGTTACTGAAACTGAGCTCAAGAGAGGAACACAAGAACTGTTGATACAACATACGGCTGAGAACAGGGGATTTCAGTCCCGTAAGGGAAAAGTTGCTCCTGATCAAAACTGCGATGGCAGAGTGAGATCAACAAATGAGCTCTGCTTGGAGAATCTCATTCTATCCTTGCAAATGCTTTCTTTCACCATCACAGGATGGGAAAATAGAATTGTACCTCTTTTGATCAGCTGATTGATCATATCATTGCACAGAAACAGGAGAAAACCGGAGTTCTCATCCAAGAAAAACACCGCAAGGTTCAGACCGAAATTCAGATTACAATCTACCTCATTTAAAATTCAAGTTTCATCTCAAATGCAGCAAACAAACATCCAGCCACTCAGGAATCATTTAGAACACATCACAAAGAGCAACAACCAGCTAAAAATCAGAAAGCACCTGAACGGAGGGCAAGAAGGCCTCTCAAAACACTGCTCTGAGGAAAGCTAAAGGCTGGTATGTATGTATTTTGTACATAATATCACTAAGAAGTGGTAGAAAACCAGGGGTCTCAAATGAGGTGTTTCTTCACGTCAGAAAATTCAGACAGCAGGAAGGAAGAAATTATTACAGCAAATCAAGCAGCAGGGAGCACGCAGCAGTGAATACATACACATTAAGATGCTGGTGAACCACACCAGAGAGGTAGATACCAACAAGGACTTGAAAGACAGCAATTGCTGTGATGTTTGTGATTCTGTATAGCTGAGCAGTTCACAAACTCAAACTGGATAAATCAGATTATTTTATCTTCCAGGGTCCTGAAAGAACTGCATGCGATGAAGAGTAAGAACAGACGGCAAAATGGTTTTTGCTTTACGTAAGGACAACAAAATCCTAATCTGGATTATGCCTCAAATAAAAGGAATTTTTTATCTAGATTGTACTGCCAATCCAAAAACCTCGCAAAATCCACTGCAGTGTTTATTAATGGGTGAACTGCTCTCAGAATTACAGAACCCTTCCTCCTGAAGCATATGCCAGATTTGCACAAGGACACAGAGTGCTTGCCCACATTTTGTTTCTGTATATTTTTTATGAGAAACATAACACAGTGATATTTTGAAAAGCATATTGCTTCAGATAGAAGCAATCCATGGAAATTGTCAAACTAGGTTTTTGGTTCTCTCACTCTACAAGAATTCCCATCCTTTTAAAGTCTAGAACTGAAATTGCCCCAGACACCTACTTTGGTCGTCCCTGTGTGAGGTAAATAAATATACTTCATTTTGACTACCTATTTGCCTGTTTTTCCTGAACAGAACTATTTGATGGGGTGAACTTCATGGTTAGGATAAGAGACAAACACAGAGGCAAACAGAATATTTTCCCTTGCAAAAGAGTACGGCAAAAATGATCTGACATCTGGAGTATTCTATTGGAAGCAGACACTTCAATCGTAATATGCTGAAAATTAAAGAGGAATAAACTAAGAATTCCTTGTCCATAGGAATTACAGGCAGTGGTAACCAAAAAAGACCAAAACAAAGGCTTGTATGATTGATTTTACTGAATGAGAACTTAGTCTGGATTGCCCTGGTTTGGCCTACTTTTCACAAGAGATGTAGAAACTGAAGCCTCAAACCAGTTTTTCAAACACAGTAGGAAAGGAAGTCACAGAAAGAAAAGAAATTACTTCACAGAACATGCCTATTTATTTCAGGGACTAACTGGCTTAGTGGTGAACTAAAACCACTGGCATAAAGTAAGGCAAAACATAGTAAACAAGTACTTTTTCTTATTCCTGAAATGGTCTACATTCCACTGGGACAGGTAGCAAGGGGAATAAATAAAGGGATATATTCACAATTCAAAACAAATTGCATACTATGAACTGGTTTCAGTACCTACTCAATAAGGCTACTAAAAGTCTGGGAAAAGGGAATTTGAATGATAGAGCTGGGGGGTGAGATACCTACTGAAAGAAAATTGAAGAGATTGAAGGCTTCAAAATACTTTTTATCCACTACCAAGATATGAACAATTACTGCAATTATTACCACTGAGAGCCACTGGTTTGGCTTGTCCTTTTTAAGTCTCAGGATGTAATGTAAATTAGTAGGCATGTAAATAATGCCTACTTATTTCATAACTATGTGAGGAATATCTTGAAGTTATTCAGTTACTACACCAGCTACCAGAAAAAAAAAATTATGATTAACCATTGATTAACCATTAATTAACCACTGATTAACTCTGCTGACATTACTTTACTTTCTGCTAACTTAAGCAGAGCTATTTATTGTCTCTAAGAATTGTGAATACCGTCTATTTGATTACATTAAAATGGAATATGAGGAAGAAACTGTGTTCAAGCAACATAAAAAGCGACTACAGTGGCAACTTCCTTTTCTAAAAACTTGTTTCTATGATGTACCACTCCCTACACAAAACTATGTCAAAGAATTAAGATCTTGTTATTTATATTTGGCAAAATAAACACTGGTAACACACCCTTAGCACAGCCCTATGTGTGTATGTATGTATCTGTCTATATATCATAAATTCTAACACTAACAATATGCCTAAATAAAACAAAAGAAAAAAACCTGACATTATTAGAAATTAAATACAGTATGTTGTGGCATAAACATATAATAAAGATCATGTCCTGTGGAGTAAGTGATTTATTGGGCTCTACCAATTAACTTCTGTTATGATACTATCATTTAATGGTGATAGATAGCCTGGTGCTCTGTGCCTGGAAAGCTAAAAAACTTGTAAGAACTTACTAATTTTTTTTATCAGGATGACAGTATAACTGCACTTCATTATGCTAAAATGCAGAAGATACATTCTCACTCCTTCAGTAATGAAAGGGTGACAGTCATTTTTTTAGGAGAGCTAATATCAGAGACCAGAAATTGTGATGATGAGCAGTTCTTTTCTCCTTCTTGTGGTACAGGCTAGACAGCCAGTACTAGTGCCTAAGATTAAATTTTCAGCAGTGCATAGGGTTATACTTTTAAGTGCCTAGCATCCAAATTTGGGTCAGATTTTTCAAGATGCCAGCAGCCTATTAAGCAGATGCACCCAGATCAGACTTTCAAATGCGCTAATGTATTTTGACACTCTAGTTTCCTTACGTTAGGTCTTAGAAGGGAACTGAGCTTCTCTTAAAACTCTGGTCTCATTTCTGACTCCCAAGCTCTTCTGCAACATTTGGACTGAGGGCCCAATTTAGCCCTTACTGATTAGGCAATTTCAAAAAACTGCTCACCTGCAACTCCCTGTTTAGTATTACCTAATTGATACGTGCAAACGTTCCCTAATGCAAAAGAGATGAGCAGGTCATCTTTGCTGTGCCGGAGTGTTCAGGTGCACGAGCGCGCACTTGTGTACACTTCGGGCACATTTTGTAAATATTTCACCTTCCCTTACACACGAGGAAGTAATTGGTACATGCATGTTTTGGAAACCATTCAAAGTTGATTTTCTGCGTGGGTAAACAAAGTGCTCATTGGTGCCAGCTTGCTTCAATTGGGCGGTGTGAGGCAGAACGCGGGGCACTGGCATCCTGCAGCTTCAAGGGACCTCCTGGCTTTTATGGACAGAAAGTAGGGAAAGAAGGAAGGAGCTCGTGATACTGGCAGGACAAGGACAAGGCCAAAGAAAGAGTTACTTCTCTGGAGTTCAAGCATAAAGGCTGTATTAATGACTACTGAATCAATGCAGATGCTTAAAACGAACCTGATAAATTCCACATTTGCATATTAAATGTAACTGTTGAAATCACACCTGTAAAGATTTCAATGTAGGCAGGACTGAAATATCTATGCATTTCAGTATTGTGCTCTTACATATATATTTAAACTTTTCAGAGTCTATTTGCACTTCATCTGAAATCAGTACAATCTACAAGGTTGCTGCATCTTGCATTTGTGGAAATTCATAGAAGTGGCGTGGCACTGCCAACCCTGTGCAGGGAACATTTGATACTGGCTGTCAGAGAATCTCCCTGAAAAATGGCTGCTCCTCCCCACCTTTTAGGGACCAAATGGCAGGATTAGATCCAGTACTGCACAAGAAGGCTCTGTAAGCCTAAAGAAAAGTTAGCAGTTGGGGCGTTCTAATGCTCACACTACTGAGATTTGTTGGCCAAAGCAAAGCTTGTGGTATTTATTCAAACAAAATGCAATCAATATGAAGACGATCTACAATTTCTTTTTCCTGCTTCCAAACACCACCAGGGAAAGTATTATGACACTGTATCATAAATCATGAACACAGATACAGAGGTATAAAACCATCTTTGTTTACTGTTTACAGTAGAGTCAACCTGGGAATCTTTCTAGACACTGCAGATGTGGCAAAAATGTCTGAAACACCCAAGACTTCTTATTATACTCTCTATAGCTATAGAAAGGCTAACATATTTTAAACCAGAAAAATAAATAATGGAAGAAAGCAGAAGTAGCAATAAACTATATTAAAATGTGAATTGCTGATTGATTTTATAATGGCATTTTATTTTTTTGTATTAGCTGCATTTACATTAATCAAGTTCCCAGTTCTATTAAAATAAGCTATTCTGGTTTTGTCTATTAAAAAAAAAAAAAGGGGGCAAAAAATGCAATTCAATTTTATTTTAACAG
>VYXB01008526.1:1667467-1695579 GCA_013397135.1 Pachyramphus minor | reverse complement strand
GCATTTACATTAATGAAGTTCCCAGTTCTATTAAAATAAGCTATTCTGGTTTTGTCTATTAAAAAAAAAAGGGGGGGGGCAAAAAATGCAATTCAATTTTATTTTGATTTTAACAGCATTTTTAAAACAAAACACTAATGGTCTGATATCCACTGATGGGGGGTAATTCTGCAGGTGCTATTTTACACCTACAGGTTAGTGTAGCTACAGCTGATAGAAGTTTGGTATCTGCTGCATATACAACCTGAAGCTGAAATGTTGAATGCCAGCAGTCAAAACACTGTTGAAAGGGAAGTGGAATGGCTGGGCTGCTTTTTAACTCCTCCTTGCAACAGTTTCATTTTAAGACAGCAATTTTATTTCTTTTAAGATGAGGGAAGGAAATGTTTGCACTTCAGTGTGCCCTGAATTTTAGTATGCTGAACTGTCTTTATCTCTGACATTATCCTTGTTGTAATTTCCAGTGAAGTTAATGAAGCTACAGACGATTTTGATACACTCTATGCACAGTGTATGACTAAACTTTTTTTTTGGCAGCAGTTATTTTTTATTATTACTTAAACACTGCATGTCTTTTTTTGGGGAGGAAAAAAAGGTGTGCACAGTATGCGCTGTCACATCCCTATATTATAGCCCTTATCCTTTTTATCAAGTAAACTACAGAAATATTTCTACTTTAGTCTTTGAATAACAGAATCAAAATAATTACAAAAAACCTTCTCCATTTAGACTCCTAATTCCAGATAACTTTCTTTCTGATCATTAAGCATGACCAATTTTGAGGAAAAAACCCCTTCTGTAGCCGCAAAGCATCCTCAAGTGTCTATTTACAATGTTCAAAAATTAGAAATAAATCTTCAATTAGGAATAATTTTCATCTTTAGAGGCATTTTAGACTATTGCTAATTTTGGAAATAAGATAATATTCTAAAACTCAGGGCAGAGTTAGTGGGGTGGAGAATATTTTACAAAGAAACTAACATGCATTTTGGCTTTGCATGTTTTTGAATCATATTTCCAATTAAAAATGCAGAGTGCTAAATCACATTACAAAGATAAATAGGAAAGTACAACTTCATTGTTGAAAACAATTTCCCTCCTATCAATCTGAGGATTCACGCATCAATATTGTAGATGAACTGTTAATTACAAAATCAATTAAAAAATTATTTCTAAAAACAGTCACGCGTCCTGGCTCTCAGGGGGGCAATTTGGGCAGAAGGTCTCATCTCACTAGGACCGCGCCAAATCACAAGTCGTCATCCACAAGTAAGCAAAAGCAATCTGGTTTTTCATTTTTCAGCGCGGCTGAGCCCAGCCTGAGATTGATCGTCACATATGGCCCCAGAAAACAAACTGTCAATACCTTGAATGCTGCAGAATTTGAACAAATAGCCGTCCGCCCATTCAAGCCACTCATTGCATCCCATTTAACAGATTTTATTGACAGTTTCCTTCTTGTAATTAAAGGGAAAACTACTGGCCAGCAACCAAGATAAAGTTCAAAGATAGGGTCAAAACAAAAGCAGATGGAGGGGCACGGTGTGACTGTCAATGGAACATAGCATCAGAGCATGTTATTGACACACAGGTATCTAATGATCGGCACGTCATTAAAGAGGGATCTATCGTGAACTTTATGCAAATGCTAAAAGGGACTTAAGACCACAATAAAGCATTAAGGAGACACAAAAGGAAAAACAACAAAGCACAAACGATTTTTACTTATCTGACAGTATTCACTGCTTCAGCACTTTTAAATTCAAATGCAGGAAGAAAATTCTTTCTGAGATTTTTAACTCTTGCTGCACAGGTAATAATCTTTGCAGAAGCACTATCTCTAAAGATGCATAGGATCCGTAAGGTAAGGTGTGGTCCTTCTGAGATTTAATAAGGATTTCCTCCCTCCTTCCATGTCCTGAATTCACTCTATCAAATAAATCAGTAGCTGCCTTTAAAGAGAAAATATATAGCCTATTCTTCAGCATCCTTTCTTTCCTTTTAATTGCAATGATTAGGCTTGTCTGGATTATGGAATGGTTTTAGGGTAACAACATCTATATTCATTTGAAGGGATCTCTGCCTGTAAAATACTCTCCAAATCACACAGTAGAATATTTTCCACTCCCTTAGGGACATATTCCTGGAAATAAGTGAAACAGAAAGTTGTTCTTAGTTTGAACTGCTTTGTTCGTTGCCTTTTAGCTAAAGTCTGATTAGCAATTTCTTATTCTAAAACCATATTTAAAACAAGCATGCAGGAAGTATTATGGAAGGTAGGGGGGGGAAAAAAAAGGTGACACATTAAAAATGTAGCAACCGTCATGCCACTCTGCCAACCTGAATTAGCAAGTGCTATAGCTTTGAGGGTGACAAACTCTTCTTTCTCCAGCTTCATGCTCTTGTATTTCTTTACCAGCTGCAGTATGGCATTGTTAAGGTCAAGAAGGCCTGCCAATTTGGATTGGTCTTCATCCATAATATAATCTTCAGCATATACGAGCTCATCCTCAAAAGAAAGTGACCGGTATACAACACCGAGAATCAAAATCTCCATCCAAGCACTCTGCAGAAGGCTCATCTGGTCAGCTAGAGACAAAGTGGAGAATCCTGAGTAGGGGGAAAAAAAAAAAGAAAGGAAAAATATTAAGCACACCTGGATTTATCAGATTTATCAGAAATCTGCTCCTCTTTCTTATTTTTATATACATTGTGATAAAACATGCATGTAATTTTATTATTCTCCCTTCTGGTTTTGTGCCTCTCCTCCTCATTCTATTACAATAAAGTGAATCAATATAAAATCAAATGTTTTCTAATCAAAACCAAAGTTTTAAACAAGCTGGAATTTGCAGGCTCTTCCTGTGAGAATCACAATAATTTGTGGGGTTCTGTGACAGTCTGTGATTTGTATCATGTCTTCTCTGTTCTGAAATAGTTGTGCTTAGTTCTAAAAACCTGATGCTGTGAAACTGGGATCTGCTGCCTCTATTCATCACTACCATAAACCAAGAAGGACAATTTAGGAGAGAAAAAAATAAAAACTTTTTTAAAAGGGAAGATTTGATGTTTAAATAGAATTAAGGTGCCAGTCAAAAAGAGAAAAATTCTCTTTGAACTTTAACCTCAGGGGAAGGAGACGTAACACCCACCTTTCACAGAAAAGACACTAATCATTTCAGTAATGGCTTCTGCTTCTACTACACTTGTTGAAATAACAGGATGGCATATTGAAATGCCAACTGAATAGCAGTCACATCATCCTTTTTCTAAGGGCGACCAAAATTTGAATAAATACCTCTTAATTAATTTAACTTTTGCTTTCCCCCCCTCCCCCCGCTGTCTTTCCTAATAGGATCACTAAAGACAAACATCTTTAGTGTCTTACCTTTTCAAACTCTTGTTTACAGCACCTGTTAATTTATTATATCAAACTGCTAATATCCCAATCACATTAGGTGCTAGAAAACAATATGGGAGAGGAAGTGATTTTCCTGGCCTGTTGGTGAAATGCAGCAGTTTGCCAGTTGGCACCATCAACCACAAGTACTTAATAAAATCATCAAAGGGGATTAGTCAAGCTTTTCTTAAAGGGTCTTAAGACATGTCTGAGGCTTTCATTTAGTTGTTTATGGAGCTGCTTACATGTCCTTTGACAGGGTTCCCGCTGTAAGAACATTCTTTTTGGCGTTCAATTACACTTAAATGCATTTTTCTGTTTTGAAAGTCAAGAGTTACCGTCAAGCAAGAATATGCCATAAACTAACAAATCTGCAAGACATCTACTCCAAACAAGATTTTCTCTCTAAGCACTAAGCAGCAAAACCAATACAATAAAAAAGGAAAGCCCACATCCAAACCACCAGGCATCCATAAAAAATGAAACATAAAACTGGCTGCATGCTCGCTCTCTCTCATTTTTCTCCCCCTCCTTATTTGTTTTCATTTTCTCTTACTGTCTTTTGAGTCTTGTGATAGAACTGTAGCTCTCTTATTTCAAAACAAACAAACAAACAAACAAAAAACCAAACCAAACCAACAAAAAAACCCCCAAACAAAAAACCACAAAAAACCAAACCCAACAAACACTAAGCCAACAACAACAGGAAACCCTTGAAGATGTGACAATGGAAAATAACACATCTGTGATTAAAATAAATAAGAGGGAAATGGAGAAGAAATAATCATTTCAAAGGTTATAGGGAGGAATTCATGATTTCAATTAGCTTCAACATTTCTGTTCCTTCCCGTCTTTCAAGAACCAGTTTTTCTGCAGTAGCAGATGGACAGAGAATGTAGCCTGCAGCACCGTCCTGTGACAGCCCCATTCTCTCTCCCAGACACTGCTGTTAGTAAATAGATTTACACATTCTCCAATCTCCACACATCTTTCTGCCGAATAATTAAAAGCAGGATGATTAGTTTATTGAGTGGAAGGAGGAACTTTTTTATTGAGGTCCATCCACGATTTTATCAGGGCCAGCACTTTTACGGTTGTCATGAGGGTGCAGGCATCCAATTTTTCTTATCTGCCTGATTAATACAAACGCTGTTTCAGGACGCATTAATTAACAGATACAAATCTACGTTCTCATGGAAGGATCAATACAGAGAAGAAAAGAGGCATCAATGTGAATTTAGTGCTGATGATGGAGAAGGCACTCTATTGACATTTACGTGCATAGAAACTTTAAAGTTGCAGTGGAGCCCTTTTGTCCCTGTGATTTACAAATTAACAATTTTTCAGGTATAACAATGTTTCACACACTTCTGTGGGGTTTAATTAAGAAAAAAGCAATAAAATCAGTTTTGATTAAAAAAGTTTAACTTGCAATTTCTCTCTGTATTTGTTTTTTTTTCCTGAAAACTCCCCAACTTCCTTTTTTATTTGCTTATCTATTTTAATACAGGTTTGTTGGTACTGGTTTCATTTTTTAAAAATAAATAATACTATCTTTCAATAACATTTATTGTGTGCCACAGTCGAAGAAAATTACATTTGCCCTGTGAGGGGGGAAATGGGATGCTGCCTATAATTTATTGTATTGCATTCTTGAAAAATCTGCATTCTGGAGCAGTAAATATACCAGTTGTTTTTACTTGACACATTAAAAAATCAAAAGACATTTTTTACATTATAGAAAAACTGGCAAATATAAACCACATTGTTCCACTCTTCAATAATAAATCAAATCCACATGACTATTTTCTTACTGATCGAAGTAACTTTCCCTTGAAAGCCTGTTCAGTGAAAGCATGTTTTAACTTTTAAAGGCATCCCTCATGGGAATGTAAAGCTGCATCAAGTTGTAATTAATCTGGTTTTATTTTGATTTTTCAGAAAATGTGAAAGCATCCAGCATATCTCTTGTATTACAGCAACGCCCTTTTAATATGTATTCAACAAGTCACAGTTAAAAGAATAGATTACACAGGAATATGTATTTATATACAGAATAGATTACACAGGCATATATATTTTTATTATATACTAAGATTTATTTTTAATTGTTTGGAGGAGGTTATACTTATTCCACACCAAACTCTGAGTCTGCAAGCTCTTGTCATGTGAATGCCCCGGATCAACCGCATCCCCTGACCAGTGGGCATTTTCTATATTAAATTTTAACTATCTTTTAAAAAGTCTCCACATTGGAAGAAACACACTTCCAGCTTTCTGAACCAGTGTTAGCCTCTCCAGTCACATCTCTAAGCTCCTTCCAAACCACACCGAGGTGCTGCATGATGGTGTGGTTCTGGACTTCGCCGTGCATTTTGTGCGTCCTTAATCTTTAGGAGTCTTGCAGGTCACCGCTTTAAATGTAGAACTGTGTAACAGCTTTTTAAAATACAATGTTGTGCACCTTTCCCCCGCCTTAGCACGTACCATACTGGTGACAACTTTGATCTCTCTCCATCTCCCTCCCCAAGTCAATGCCATTTAATGTTTCTCAGGCATTTGCTCGCAGAATGACTCTGTACCTTGACCTGCAGTTAAATAGCATGTTTATCTGCGATACAGCGCACTCCAAATAAACCAGATGACAGTTTGCAGCAACGTCATTTGGAAGGATTGAAAGGCTTCTCAAGAGTCAGGTACCCCTGAGGTAAGAAGCTTGAAGGAAGCATGTTTTGTGCCAACCCTCCTGCCATCTTCTACTAGACACTCGTGTGCTTGACAATGATGCCATGGGCACTTGTCAAGAATTTTTTTTTTTTCCCTTTTTGCCTAGCAAACTGATGCACTTTGCAGTCAACTTACAAAAAAGGCTAAGCATTTGAAAGTGTGAAGGGCAAAAAATATCTGACGGCTAGTCTTCAAAAATACACTTTCATTTCAGAAAGCATAAATGTTTATTTCCTGAGCTGAGTGTTGACAGAAATAGGCTGCAGCGCAGGCATATGAATTTAACCCCTGGTAGGCTATTCTTTTCAGTGTGGTTTTTATGTGGCTGAGTGCAAGCATTGTAAATCTACGGGGTGTCTCGTACTATCAGTTAACAATAGCATTGATTTGCTGGTTACAGATTTTTTTCCTTTTTTTCTTTCTTTCTCTTCCTTTCAGGGACTGTAGTGTTCTTCCACTAAAAATAGACACTTTTCTACAAAACACTCAAATTGTAATTATGCTGTAATGACTCACTGAGACAACTCAGGGTGGATTGAGAAAAGGTTGATTGAGCAACAGAACATATACTTTTTTTTTCCTTTTGCATACCAGTAAACCCAAAGCTCAAAGGAAGCAGCAATAAATAGGTAAAAAGGCCTTAACATTTTTATTATAGGAACAAGGGGTGTTGAGCTGACTGCACTCTGCAGTGCTCAGCACTCCAAGCCAGCTCCAAGCACAGTTCACAGCCTCTTCAACAGGGCTGTTTAAACCACAGATCTTTTCAAATATCAGCACATGCACCACTTGCTCTCTATTTCACATTGCACACAGCTCCATGATAAGCAGGGTAAATCTTTTATATTCCTGAAGACCCTTTCCTCTACTTCATTAAGATGGACTTCATGGACACTAACTCACTAGGGGCCAGAGTGAAGCAGCTGCAGATGGTCAAGTGCCAAAGTAAGATCTGTGCCTTGCACACAGCACTTAGAGAACTACTGGCCAAAAAAAAAAAAAAGGACAGTGGCTGGACTTATCCCTACCATTATTTTCATTCTTAAACATTTGATACGATGCCTCAATCAGGTTACTCAGACTCAAATCCTAGAGTTTATTTCACTTCGCAGGAAATGAACTTCCTTTCCTCTCTGATACATGCTTAGAAATCCTAATATTTGATCAAACCTGGTATGAAATTGCTGGCAAATCTGGGAGTTGCCTGCCTTTTCTGTTAATGTCCTCCCATTTATTTTACCAGTTGTTTGTGTGATTGTTAGCTTTACAAGTGAAATATTCCTCTTGCTTGCCCTGGTTTGTACTTCAAATATCTTCATTTACATTTTTTATAATCAAAGCTGCACTTGAAAATGACATGTTCACTAGTGTGTTGCAGATTCAATATATTTACACAGTTGAAATATCAGAGTTGGATTTTTAAATTATTTACACTTAATTTTGATAGATTAACTTCTTTCTACATGTTTTATGGATACTGATGTTTCCAGCACAGTTTTTTTGTGTTTTTTCTTTTTTTTTTTTTAAATGATGTATAGCCACTACTACTGTCCAAAGACCAATCTGATATCATAAAGACGTTTTAAAAAACTTTTCTTTTAACCTGGATTACTTTATTTAGAGAGTGTGTGGCCTCGTGGTCAAATGACAGAGGGCCAAAGGCTTATCCTGGCTGCGTTGAAGAAAGGAACCCCCCATTTCAAGATCAGACTTGGGTCCAATGTACTCTTGGATGTACAGCTGTCACTCTGCTCTCCTCTCCCTTCCTGGTACACGCTCAGTGCTTGCTTGGATCCATTGAGCAACTTCAGCTACCTTCCAAGCATGTAAACAAAGGCTAAGGAAATTTCAACAGTGGAATTTCTGCTAGGGCTATGTAATGTTTTCTAGACATGATCATAGCATTTGCTGAAGGAAAACTTCATTGCCTGACTGCCCTTTACTATTACTTTCTCTAAATTACAAGGAAGAGAACGGCATGATTAATTTTTTTTAGGCTGTATCTAGAGCTGAATCTCCCACAGAGATCAGAATTAAGGGATCCTTTTTATTATATTAATTCACAAAAAAAATGGATTTAATTGCATTTCAAAGTACTGTGTGGACTAAAAATATATATCAAGGCCCACAAACATTTCAGTGGTTTTGAAAACCGCTAACAGAAGGAGAGTGCTCTCACTAATCACCAAACATATTTCCCAGATTATGGATGAAATTTCATGAAAGCTGGAACAGAAACAGATACAACTCGTTATGCCAGGGTAAATCCATTATTTCAGTTTTTTTCTCTTCTTCTTTTTTTTTTTTTTAATACCCCTTTGCTTATGGAGCCCCTGGTCAAAGGCTGAAATTTAAGCATGACTGAGAATTTTCACATGAAAAGTGTCAGCTCACACAACAAAAAGCATAGGTAATTGCCCAAACTTGAAAATCACACATCAAATTCCAAAAGCACAAACTAACAGATGACCAGAAATACAACCAAGGGCTCAACTTATGCTGTTTGCCGGATTCAGCTCCCAAGCTCTTCAGAACTGAAGTGCTGCAGTTAAAGTTACATTTAGAAATTAATTCCATCCAGCAACTTTTGCGCAGTAAAACCTCCTCCTTTTCAGAGCGACGCTTTGCTGTGTCGCATCTCCTCCTGCCACTACAGCAGAGCACTGCAAAAGCAGCACCGGGGCTCTGTTGTGAGCGGTGCTGCGAGTTGCCACTGCCATCTGTTAGCTGTGCAGCCGTGGGAGAGGGGAGATCAGATTGCACACACAGAGGTGCCCAGGAATCACTCTGTCGCGAATTAAAGAAGAAAAAGAAAAAAAAAAAAAGGCAAAATGCATTTGGAGAGCACCGGGATGTTTTCAGCCAAGCCCGTGCACTTTCTCGGGTTTTATTTAAGTGTGTTTGTACTCCTAACTCTTGCTGTCCAAGCTCTTATAAAATATACATTTTTTTTTATATTTTATAACACGAAAAAATGCCTACGATAAGCACTTTTTCGCTAACACCTACCAGTAAGACGGGAAATGCCACACAGAGCACTAAGAAACCCGGGGCTGTTATCACAACGCTACTTTCATCTCACTGAAACAACAGCAGAGAGATGGCACGGCAATAAAAATGCATTCACACTGCATGTCCCTCTCAATCCATTACGAACAATGGATTCTCGCTAAGCAAATATTCGCTTGTCAGAAGTATTTGCAACACTGGATTCATTCAGCAGGACTAAGGAAGAGAAGTTCACAGCAATTTAAAAGCAGCAAATTAGACATTTACAAACAGTAAAGATGCTGCTTGTCTAGTGTGACCTTTCACTCAGGCTATACAAAAAGGTGTTAATGTATTTAAATACCAGTTAGAAATATTTCTGGTTTGCCTTTTACCCTGTGAAACCTTACATGATAACACTAAACAGGAGCAATTCAAGCTTGTCATTTCTTCCCAGGGTTAGAGGCACACAGTGAGATGTAAGCTGCTATAGTTCAAACTGATTTCAGTACTTAAATCAATGACACTCCTCTTTAACCACCCAAATATTTCCAGGCAGCCACTTTTAAGTTTCTCATTTCTAGTTACAGTGCAAGTTCTCATGAGCTGCTTCTTTAGCATTAGTAATGGAAAGGAGCTGGAAAATGTGACTGATTAAGGATGTCTCTCACTTCACATAACTAGGTGCTAATACTCTGCAGTGAAACACTAAAGATTACAAAAACTAGAGTCACCCTTGCTTCAGGAGAGATTTGGTAAGACCTCCATATACGGTGCACTTTATAATGGCATTTTTGGAAACACATGGTTTGAAGTATTGTACTCTTTATTGCCATTAATTTTCATCTCACACCTTATTATTTCAGTATTCACCAAGAAAAATGAAAATACAAGACAATAAATTTAAACAGATTAATACTTGATTTTCCTTTTGGCCTGATTTTACCACTGGAACTTCCACAATTTTAAACAGCTTTACTGCAAACTCATACCAACCTTCCATTAAAAAGATGCCAGGCCAAACACTTATATTTTGCTTTATTACCAGATGCTCTGAGAACAGAAGAGACCCAATAAGTAGGAAACTGCCTTCCCCCCTCCCTTTTTCTTTTTTTTCTCCTCTGTGTAAGACAGTTAACACTCCTGGTGCATTACCTTCTCTGAGGACAGGTTTTGAATTCTAAGATATGGACAATGAAAAAAAAAGTTTTAAAATTCAGACCAGCAGTGCAATATGGCCCAGTGAAGCTGTAAGTCTCCTTAAGGTCAGCAGTATGAACTCACAGATTCCTGAGGGTGATCTTTTCAATGCTCTACATATGTGATCTGATCTGCTTCTTTAAAGTTAACTCTTCCAGTTCTTTAAAATTTAACCTTCAAACATAGTTTTGCTAGACTATGGGATTTTTTTGTCCTCTTATTGAAGATAGCAGAGCCAGATGTCATGACACAGTGTGCTCTGAAAATCACAGGAGAAAACCGAGCAGGATTGTTTTTATGACCCTCATTGTTTTCCTTCCACTCAGTCTATATATAAAAACCACGAATCATATTTTCAACATAAATATTGATTTTACCCAAATTCCCCTTCAATCTGTTGTGGATGTACATATTTTGAGTGTAACTACAATAAAGCCAGATATGTGGATAAAAACATAAAAATTACATTTTGTCATTAGTAAAGTGAATGTAGATGAAAAACAAAGAATATATCATGAGTATGGCTGGATCCCTCTCCAAGTCCAGTTGAGAGAATGATAACACAGTTCAGCTTAAAACACCATAGCCTGTGTATCGTATGCTTTACCTGGATCCTTCAAAGAGTTCAGCTACCAGAAATGAAACTACGATCACACACAATTTAACAGAAAGTGTCCATCCTTCTTCCTTCTTTTTAATTTTTACACCACTAAATTAAATTTAAAAAAAAAAAAAAAGGCACAAACTTGTCAGAGGAACCTTGCTAAACTAATAATAACAATCAGCATTCATTCAGGTTCTGCTCACTTAAACCATTGTGTGTATCAACCTCCCAACAGTTGCGTGCACTGATTGGGAATATCAAGAAATTTAGAGTTCAAGCTTCTTCAGCATGTTAGGCTTCAAAACCAAGTTTTCTGGATTATAAAATATCACTAACTTGTTTCATGTTTTTTTCACAGAAAGGAGGAATTTCTTCTGCATTTAATACATGTTGCCTTTTATTTATAACCTCTATGGGTCTGCTTTAAGAGCACTTTTCCTCAGAGTGCTGGGTCACTGCTGTTTGCCTTTTGCTCCCCTGGGGAAGCCACCAGTCATTTCCTCACTGAAAGCTGTGGCAATCCCTGCTCCCTCCACCTTTCCATCAGGCAAAGTCAGGTTTCCAGGAATTCCCCAATCATGTTAATAATATGAATCCAACGCAGGAATGTATTAGCATACAGAGACAACCATGCTTTCGATACAATCAACGTATCTGTGTTAACCCTGTATGTGCTGGGCTCCCTAAAATCTCTCTCCACTGCCAAAAAAAAGAGAAAAAAGAAAAGGAAAAACCAAAAAACCTTAGGTTGCAAAATTTTGGGTAAATATCCCCTTTCACCCTCTGGCAGGAAAATGACAGCTCAGACCACTACCCTACACATCTTCCATCCTCTTCCCAATTTTTAAAACTTTGGTTAGTTGCTTTTCTTAATGTGCTGCAGATGCCAAAAAATTCAAATGATGTTTACAATCTTCCTGGTTTGGGGAGAGCCACACATGTTCTCCTACATGAACGTGAAATTTCTAGTTTACCTAGATGAGTGTGTATGTACCATTAAGATCATCTCTGGAGGCTGTGTCTTAACTCTACAACAGTCCACACACAGGGAAAAAAAAAAAAAAAAAAAAAAAAGGAAAAAAAAAAAAAAAGGAAGCTGCCTGATTCTAATACACCTAATTAGCCATCGGCAGACTCTTAATTGCATACATTAGGATGATTCCATAGTGGAGATTAATTCTAAATATACCCAAGCAGCTGGTTAAGATGCCATGGATTACAGTGTGGACTGTACTTTTCCACTTAATTAGATATCAAAATTAAGCAGCAACAAGCATTTTGACATAACGGGGATCAAGCCGCCGCTTGGCATCCCAGAGCTGCACTAAAGTGACCGCTAAACAGAGCCGCACAGATGGAGAGATATTAAATGCCGCACTGGAAAGTAATTTCAAATAATAAAATATCAATATTTACATTTTAATTACCCCTACTGAGAGCCGCTCTGTCATTTTCACTATTGCCGACGCAGCAAGGGGTAGTGGAATGACATTGCGGCTCTGACTGCAATGACTATTTTGTTTCCATTAAAGAATGACAAGTGTTTTAGAGGCAGTGACACCCAGTGTGTGAACAAGAATGACAGCAGATCAGAAAATTCCTATTAAGGGAATAAATGACTCAACAAGAGAATTTACTTCAAGCAGTCGGCTCCTCCTTGAAACACATAATCCTTTCTATATTTTCTGCAGGAAGTTTATTATTAAAGGTGCCTTGGAGAAACCTTGGCTTCTCATCAAATATTTAGAATGATGGGACCTTTCATGACGATTGGTCCATTTAAAAACAGTAATATCCAATGCTAATCCTATCTAAGAGTTATACTCAGAGTTTGTATGGATCAAAATAGTTTCAGGGAGGCAGGGAGGCACATAGTGAAAAGGAGATACCTTCCCATAAGACCCAAAAGTTTTGATGGTGCACAGAGAACACCAAGGTTATTTTTGCTGTCTTTTCTTCATCAGTTTTACTACCACTGGAACAGTGAGCATTCCACATCCAACCTGGATCACAATTTGCCAGCCTTCAGAATTGCACCCCGTTGGTCACCATAAGTAATGTGCACGTGCACAGGTTCAGTCCTCTTGTTTCTCCCTGCATATTCCTTGCACATATATAAACACTTTTAACACTTTTTCTTTCGATATGTACATCAGAGATCTGTGAGACACCTTTGCAGCACCTTAGGAATCTAATTACTTCTGATCAGGTCTGAAGTCAATCTCATCGAAAATATTATATTACATCTGACATGCTGCATTTACAAAGATGAAAAGGAAGGAAGAAAAATATCCAAACAGTAAAGAAAAAAAAAGTCTTCCTTGGGGATGTCTGTCAAACTGCAGAGATCTTGAAAGAATTTCAATGGCCTCAGACATGAGAAAGTGGGTAAGAGTAAATCCTTGGTCAGTACACCCAATACACAGCTAAGTGACCCTCCTCCTAAGTCATGGCATGCATTTATTTAATAATGTGCAGAGCTCAACTTCTATAAATGTGACAAATGGCTAGAACAGAGCACAGGGGAAAAAAGGCATGAAGATTTTTACAGAACAGAAAAGGAACAGCTTTATGACAGGAGTTTTAGATCCAGTTTTGACATTAAGAATTAGCAGTCAAGTACAAAAACCTTAGTCTGATATTAGCTGCTTAACTAGTTGATCTTCTTTTTCTTTTCTTTTTCTTCACTTCTTTTTCTTTTCTTTTTTTTTTTTTTTTAAGCACTCAGGAAGTACTTCTTAAGCATCCCTAATGCTTTTAGGACAAGACACTTCCCCATTTCTCAGCCACTAGCACCTTTTTAATTTCTGAAAGAGCCACGGTTGAAAATCTTAATTAATTGTTCCATACTGCTTCAGGATCATTATGCAATGTAATAAAGGCCGTGTAATTATGAAATTTTACAGCCATTACCAAGGCTGATGGCTCGTATTTCATCCTCAGCTGGACCCAATGGCTTTTAGCCACTCAGCTCCCCTTTGATGAACTACAGACAGATCTATCAGGCCCAAACAATATCCAGGCAAGGCGGCTATAATAGCTACCTACAGATGAAGCCATAGATAAAGATAAACTATAAATCTACACACAAATGCAGGCACATTGCCTCAGGATGACAGAGGGGAGAGGATGAGACACTTGGGAAAGCTGGCGGCTTGCAGAAAGGCAACCTTCTCTGTCTCTTTTATTCAGTTTGGAATTTGTTTGGTTTCTTAAAGATGTAAAACCCTCTCATACTTTCCCCCCCCTCAAATTACATAATTTTTAAGGACTATGAATTTTTATATGGAAGGCAAGGGGTTGCTTTATCCATCTACTAAATTTGACAAAGGGGATTTATATGGACAAATCAACTCATCCTCCAAATGAAGAATCCTAGTCAACAAGTTTGCAAATCATATTCTTAGAAGTGAATCCAGGTCACTTGCTTGCAAGACTGAATAAAGCAAAACATCCCTGATTTCTAAATGCATTATGGTGAGCAGATGCACAGAGGTGAAGTTAGATGATAGGCTTTCACTGGAGGCAGCACCGGAGACGCAATTTCATGCAACATTGTCTGACATTATTTTACTTTCAGTCTGAAAATGAAAATACTTCTAAAAATTCAGTGCAAGTTAAAGAAACAATGGTATTCTATATGCTCTTGGTACCTGCAACACCAGAATGCAGTTTATGGAGGTGACCTCCATCAATGCCCTCTTTAATTTAAGACAAGAGGCCTTCTGAGTATGCATTGTTAGTCCCTCCAGAGTGAAACAAGGCTGACTAAATGATCTCTAGGTGAGAAAAAGAAATGTAGAGATGCATCATCCTGGCCAGTTCTGAAAGAGTCCAGGGAAGAGTGTGAAAATTTTTTCTTGAAAACTCCATCTCTTAGTAGCCTTTTCAGTAGCCCACGGTTAGTCATGAAGCTGATGCCATGCTCGTGGCTGAGGCTAAAAGCACTTCAGAAGGCTAGAAAAGTTAAAATGAAAATATCAATAGTACTCTCTGATTTCTAACAGAACAATAGAATGGCTCATTCCTTTCCAAAGAAAATGTGGCAGATTTCAAGGGGGTTCAGTAAAAGTAAAGCAAAACACTGTGCCCAAGCAAACTCCTAGGAAAAGACTCAGAATGCAGGAATTTCCTTCCTCAAAATAGTGATTTATGAGAGAATGCAGCAGAAGTATATACATATTAATGATATAAAAAGTAGGTCCAAAGATTTTATTCTGTCTCATAACACAGACAAAACATCATTACAATAAAACACAGGAAATTCAAAATGGAAGGAAGAAGGGAAACTCTTCATCCACAGTGTAGCTGGACTGGAAAACTTCTTGCCAAATGATGTCACTGAACCTAAGAACTCAAGAGAGGGAGCTAATGCTGACATGGACAGCCAAAATAGCTCCAGGTATAGTATTCCAAATCCAAATTAAAAGGACAAGAATGTTTTTCTTCCTTATTTCATCTAATCTCTAGGCATAAGGAATTAGAAAAGGTTTTCCTAAGGCTTCTGCCTACTATAGGTTCATGTCTCCCCCTCCTTGAGGCTGATCACTGCTGAAGACAGCAGAGTATATGTTGATGACCTATAGCATTCAATTCCTAGTTTCCCAAAAACTGAAGCCTCAGAATTTGGGCTGCCTTTCTTTGAGGTGTTTGGAACCTACTCCTACAACTGGAGTTCAGAACAGAAGAGCTTAGAGAGATGTGCCCCAGGCAAAGAATTTCAAAATCACAGTAACTGAGCTGTCACTCTACTGCTACTGTAGAAAGACAAAAATAATGGATATGGAAGATCCGTGGTGTTATAACAGACATAAAAGCAGAGAGATATATGTATTAATGTGTGTTTGCATAAGCCTGTATATGCATGCATTTGTACTAAGCAAACCAAGGGTGTTTCAAAAGCTACCAAAATGAATAAAGATCACCTGCTCATTAACTTGCATTCCTTGCTTATTAAATATGTCCTTTCTTTTAATATAAAAAGCTGTCTTGCTGAAGGACGAAATAATAATATCGTCACCCAGGTCAGATCAGAGAAGTATTTTCTGAAACAGGGAACAGAGTCACAAAGGGTCACTGGCCAACAAAACTGCAACTGAAACAGGCATGGGAACGTGTGATTCAGGTTCCTCCAGCATAATGCTGAGGATGCTTGATGTATGGTGTTTTAAGGACCAGTATCTGCTGTTAACATGCTTTATTGAAACCGCGCATATGGCAGGTATTCACTGGACATGGTGTGCATTGATCTGTTCCTTGCAGTGCATGTGGAAGCATCATAAACATTCTTAACGGGGAAAATAACCCAACCAAACCCAAACTGAGAGGTTTAAGCACATACAGTACATTAGAACATCTACATATTAGATTATACAGACACTGCTAGACTAGGATTCCTGGATAGGACTTTAAATTGCCTTCTTGTGCTCTAGTAAGTTACCAGAATTAAGCGAAGATCTCAGTTAAAGCATGGACTATGAAAATTGAAAAGACTGGATGTAGACAAAGAAGATGGCAGATTTTTTACCTTCTCTATTCCCATCCAGTTGACTCATTTAGCCAAATCAGCATCAACCTCATGGATAGACTCTGTAGCTTTATCTCTTTTTATGCTCCCGATCACTCATATCAGTAGAGTAAAAAGCACCTACAAATATTCTCAGCAGGAACATTTTTCAGAGCAAAAACTTCAAGTAAGAAGTGAATGCAAAGATTTTATTTCTATTTCTATTGAAGGCAGTAATGCCATTTTGCTACATCAATTTAATAAAAATGATGATGATAATGTGAGAAAACAAGAAACACCATCCTACAATTTTATTCTACAAAAGAAATGCATGAAGTTTTACTCTCTTTGGTAAATGTCTAGTCTGTCAGAGAATGCATATCAGTAATCCATAATTTAAGATTATTGCAACGATTTTAATAAAGTACAGCAAAGAATTATGTGCAGAAAGTTAACTGGTAGTTTACTACAAACTACCTTGAAACAGAACTGGCTGAGGCATAGTAAAACAAAGTTTATTTTTGCCAAAAATGGGTTACTGCAAAGGAAAAGAGAATTAGCACTACATGTTTTGTGAAAGACTTTCTTTTCAATATCGGCCTAAAATATTTTCCTTCTTCAAGTGATTTTTTTTTATATATATATAAAAGCTACATGAATCTTACATATAAAGTGTTTTTAAGAAATCTGTTTTAGAGAACACAGAAAGGTTTTGCTAAGACTCAAAAAGCCCCTAAATGCATTAAGACCATACCTGGACACAGAAGCAGATATTAACATAAGTACAGATGAAAAATGGAAGAGAAATAGAGGTATAATTGTATGTTTTCTCTTTCAATATTCACCAAACGGGGCATGAACCTTAGCTGCTATAATGCATGCCATGCTTTACCCTGATTTTCTACACTTGGTATTCCCTAGCTGAATTGTTTCTGAAGTCTATGGTGATTTTTTTTCCACAGCAAATCAGCAGTTTTTCAAGAGGTCTCTGTGCAACCCAGGAGTATGACATTTACTAATGTGTTGAGATTCAGGGATTCTCCTTTGTAGAAGCCAACACTAATAAGAAAGATATGGTTCAGTGTCCTGGGTATTCTTCCCAGTTTTATTAATTAGATGGAAAGCTTCTCCCCCTGGAATACTGCAAGTATTTATTAACACTTCAGCCCACAAACTAGAGTAAATTTACAGTAGTGGAGGTAATTGTTACATACACCGGCTCTTGTTATCAACTTGGCAGGGATAAGCAAAAAAAACCCCAGAGGTTTAGATTATGATCTTTTTCATGATATTTTAATTGTGCTTCTTAATCTGCTAAATTAAAAACTATAGTGCAATCTTATTCAGATCACTGACAAAAAATGATCATATCAATTTGCAACAAAATGTATGAATGCTCCTATCTCTTTTAATTATACAAAGAATTTAACAGTCATATTCAATATGGCCACAGAGTACTAAGATACAAACTCTTCCTTTTATATTGGGCTATCTTATCCCTTAGCACCTTCACATTTTATTTCGAGTCTCCCATCTTTTAATGCATAGACACCCTTCCCTAGATGATCTTTAATATCAACACCTTCCTTCTCTTCCTTCATGTTCAATATGATGAGCTACTCCTACAACTATGTCTCAGCAAACTGATGACTGATAATGACCAGGCAGGCACTCAAAAATATCTTAGTTACTGATGTGCTTTACAAAGAAGAGTTAGGTATGCTCAGAGGTACTTTGTGTAACCACGGTTCTCTCACCGTTGCTTTCAGCCTTCCTTTTCTTTGCATTCTTCTGCTATCAGTCCCTCTTATTCCTTCTGGGAACCAGAAGGTCAATTTAGAATGCCACCAGCAATGCCCTCTCCTGAACACTAATTTACCTACACTTTTTTTCACTATGCTGGTCTCGGTGCTCTGGAAAGTTTAGAGTTGGGCTTCATTTTGCACCCCTTATCTAAGAATGTGATTCTTAGAACCACAAAGTGTCCGGTATTTGAGAACTATTCATCAGTAGTTTTAGAAATTATGTCGAAAGCATGGTTGTGCATTGTGGTGATTGGAGGGGCCTAACAAAAATTTTAATGTGCTAACACCACTGGATCATCTGTTATTTCTTTGGCTTTCCTTCATCCCAGACATTTGCTTTCAAATGTCTGTTTCTTGCTGATCCTTTATTATGGTGACCAGCCACTCACTACGGATTTTCTTATGGATGTTATGTGCTCCGTCTCAGTGATCTGAGAAGGAAACAGGTGAGAATTTAGTCATCTGTTCTGTCAAAACATCATGTTTGCTTGGCTCTTGGGCAATGGTGGTATCAAGGCCAAATCAGCACTGAATCAGACTCTGCAAGAACAGCCATGAGAGATGGCTCCAAAAGCTCCTTTGTAATAATTCCCTGCTGCTGTAATAGAGGTCTAGTTGAAACATTCTCACTATGTATTTGTATTTCATTCCTTCAGGATCAAAGTAACAATTAGACTGACAACGGATCCCACTTAGCTATCCTGATTGCATAAGGCACACGTCTTTTATAGCTGGCACTTGCCAAATACACCCCTGTCAAACACCTAACTAACTTACTAACATCAGCAGTTTTCAGGAGTGTATCATAGATGATGTCAAAGGCATGGGTGAAGCGTGAGGTACATTTATACAGGAAGACTATGAGGAAGAATTTGGTCTCCCAAATCTACAAATTACTTTCTCTGTGATTCTGCTGGAGTCACAAAATCCCTCTCTGTCTCAGTCTTTCTGTGCAAACTACAGATATAAGGTACATATAGACATTATTTCACAGGGCTGCTATGCTATTTTATTTTCATTTAATGTTTGAAAATAACAACAAATATTTTGACCAATAAAGGTCTACAGAGTATATTCAACATTTCTGAAAAGTATATGAAATGGACGAAGGGTTAAAATGTTTGGAAAAGGATGGATAAGTTCTAGATCCACAGTAAATGAAATAAACAAACTGGTGATGCCTTGTGCTCACATCTTTCAATCCTAACATGTGAATCACATTTAATGTTTCGAAGCTATAGCTCTCAAAGGACTCCAAAATTGGAGGTATGAATCGAGGTTTCACCACAAGGAAGTCCAGTGATTTGACCAAGGTCACATGGTAACTTAGTGTCAGAGACAAGAAAGGGACTTAGCCTTCAGCTTCTAGTGTTGGAGTGTCTTTATGGATTATGGCAGATCTTTACATCTGGCTTGAACTAAATCCCTCTGAGGGCCAGTTGAAAGTGTCCTGATCAGATTCTGAATCAAGCCCATGTAATGAAACAGCCTCATGTTTTCTCATACTTTGCCCATGCCAAAAGGACAAAACCAGGAAGTAATAAAGTTGAGAAGTACAAAGGAGTTGGAGATGCCTTCTACTAAGCTGACCATTATTTCCCCATGTATTTCTATGGAAGCAGGACTATGCCCACAAAATGGATGTGTTTGGCATTGCATTAAAATGAACACAAAGTAAAACAAGGACCTTAACCATGTAGTGCTGACTTTATAACACTGAGTAAGAGGGTCAAGTGCACCAGTGTTATAAAACTGTAAACAGACATTGATATTATACTGTTTGTATGAAAATGCATAAAATACATTTAATTAACTCTGGGCTGTGATACAAACTGACAATTCTAAACAGAAATTTCAAAGCTAAACCTGACACTTTTGAATCATTTTGCTCTCTCAGAAGATTCATATTTAGGCCAGGTTTCTATACATTTGTATGTTGGGGTTTTTTTTTAATATTTGAAAAATGCATATTATTTACCCAATTGCCTGGAATGTCTATTGGAGAAATACATATTTATTTTTAAAAGCAATCCATATATTATTTACTCAGTGGATGAGAATGACTTCAAAAAACCGTTCTGGTCCATCAAATAAATACATATTTATAAATGGTTTTTAAAATGCATATTATTTACCCAATGGACTGTAATGGCTCTGCTAGTGCTATTACATTAAATATGTAATTAGCCACATAATAAAAAATCCCCACAAAATTTCTCTGAAAAGCATTAAATTTCCATGTGTCAATGTACAATACTTTTCCTATTGTTATTATTTTGTCTTTAAACAGCAAAGGTGATTACCCTATGCTAATGACTAAGGCTTTGCCGTATTTTAAAACCCTGCTAGCTCTGCAATTATACAAACCATGAAGTTGAAAACCTCATTTCTTTCTTTTAAAATTAGTGTTTTATAATTCTCATATTGCAGTCGGTGCACCTGGCCTGAATCTTTCTGCCAGCCCCACGGACGTTGACCAGACTCTGCATAAAGCCCGGCTCCGTCCGCAGCAGCCGGGATAACTGAGCACTCCTGTCAGTAGGGAACGGAGAGCACGTGCTATGATTTTGTGCTGTTCTCACACAAGCTTCTCTACACTGCTAGCCAATGCACCTGCACCATGGCTGGACCATCTTGGTGAAGGCCTGCCAATCTTGTACAGTGCCAAACTTTACTTATTTATTTATCTTCACATGGGTTATTTTCTGCAGAGCACTAAAGATACTCAAAAATCCCTTTTTCTTGTTAGAGTCAGGGCAGGATATGAGGCATGCAACTCCAGAGACAAAATCTATTTTATTACACAGTCCTGTGTGAGTTTCCCTTTGAAAGGATGTGACTTAATGGAAGCAGCCACTTCAAATGTTTGGGAATTAACATTAAGAACAAGAATTGCTAGGCCTTGTCTAAGAAAATAGGCGCACACTTTCAAACAGGAGTAGTGTCATTTTTAGTTGTGTATGTGCAGGAGTGTCATATATTAAGATGTAAATTTTATTCTCTGAGCTGAATACCAGGTGATTAATTCTGATAGCATAGTGATCAATTGGTACAGGTGCTGCACCTGAGTAATGTTTGTTTCTCCACACATTGGTAACAGAGGCGCAGCACTAACACAGGTGTCACTTGCATAGCTGTGCAACATCTCTGATTTCCTGCAAACACTGATGCTGGTAGTTAGACTGTATGTAGTTCTGCCAATTTTTCCAATTAGACCCATTATTGATTTGATGAAAAAGCAAATTAAACATACCATGGTCGTATGTAAAATGGTTAGACAGAACATAAGGTTCTGGTGCTGAGCTTCTTAGGCACATGGCCTATGTGTGCAGCTTTTACTCACCAAAGTCTCTGGAGATTACAAAAGCAGGGGAGACTTTTGCAAGAGGAGTAGGCAGCATCAGTTAGCAACTGAGGTATGAAACAACCAGGAATATGTTAATGTAAAGTGCCAGGAGTGCAAACTTTGCCAGGACAAGAGCTAAAATTACTTAGTTGCTTCATCTAAATCTGGAATAAACCTCTTGTTTCCACAAAGCTGCTAGAGACTGCACCAGTTTGAGGACGAAAATAAAGACAGGTAATAACATCATTTGTTTCAAAATATTTTGTTTCAAGAACGAATATTTGTTGATTGATGGTACATTTTAAGTTGTCTAAATCTGTGGAACATGGAATCAACACTGTGTGCAGCAGTATTTCTTTGCAATTTACCCTCATCAAAGAAACAAGAGTTTTGATACCAAGAATGAGTAACACATAGTGGCTATCCAGGAGCTTACGTGTGAACGTTTGCACAACCACTCTCCCCACCCCTGCCTCCTTAACTGGAACTCAACACGAATTGGGACCCAAAGCAAGTAAGTGTGCTCCCAAGCAAGCCTCTTCCCTAATTTCCACTTAATTCATTTACCAAATCAAACCAAACTGCTACTGTGAAAACTATTTTCTCACAGAGTGGGCTAAAGGATCTCTCCACAAGTCGCTCCAAAGCACTTGAGGTTCAGCTTCCCAAAGCAAGTTAGCTGAAACAAACATAACTGACAGGATGCTGCAGCAGCAGGTCCACCCAGGGCACACAGCTCATGGCAAGAAGTTTCTTAAGGTCAAACACAGTAAGCCCACTGTCTGGCTTTGGTGTGCTGGAAACCTACATTAAGTCAGCACAAGCCTACAAAATCCTCTTTTCTTATTTCTGCATAGCTGCTTGTGTCGGAGCAGAGAGACAGTGTTTTCCACTCTCTCTCTCTCTCATGTCACTCAGCACTGTAAGAAGGCCCAAATGCCTGCTAAAATTAGCAGTCTCCCTGCAGATCTGCAATTTTAGAGTCTGTACCCTATAGTATTAAATCAGTCTAAAATATCCAGATAAAAGCTCTGCTGTTTAAGATCAGATTTTGGGTCATTTTGCCACTATGCTGCCAGGATATAAGCTTATGTCTCTTTCTCTCTTGAAAAGCATGTAAACTGTTGTACACAAATAAAGTCATTAATGGAAAGCAAGACATTGTGAATTAGACAATAAACATATCAATTAATCCCTGGGATGCACATGAGGCAATCAATTTTTCCAAATCCCCAATCAATTTAACAAAAAAGATAAAGAAAGGAAAACAATTTGAATTTTCACTCCTTTAAAAAGATGAGGAGAGAGAGGGGGAGGCTGGTGTGCCAATCCTTCTCGTTGTCTATCTTCACTATGTTCTGTAATTACTAAAACTGACGTAACTTGCAAAATTTGTGAAAAAGTTACTCTCTGTCAGAGGAAAAACTGAAATTTCAGATTAAAATGTCTAAAGAGAAAGAAAGAAAAAGAGAGAGGAAGAACGTAGCGAGTATTAGGAAACTTTTGGACTTCAGTCTTATACATGCACAAAGTGCCTGCATCAGGAAAAGGGGTAATGTTTCTCTTCCTGTGCTTTTTTGTGCACTGATGGAAGTGATGTCCTACAGCATTTCAAGTCATTTATTGAAGTTTGGTGGTGGTAGTGGGAATGTTGTTAAGGGAAGTAAAAAAAGCAATGTCCATTTGAAGCTTGTCTGTGAACTTTGCATGAACCGCCAGGAATAATGTAGTGTGATGACAAGCCAGTTATACCTTCCACTAAATTTGCTGTCTGGAATGAACTGAAATAGTGTTTGGTTTGTGTAATTACGTCCATCTATCTTTATATTCCAGCGGCATATCGCAAATTGAAAATACTAAAAATTGACTGTTGGTTCTGATATTTAATGATTGCCAAAGACAAGACGATGATTTATTGGTTACTTACCGATGTGACACATTTGCATCTTATTAGACGGAGATTACTATTCCTTAAAATGCGGACGAGGCCTGATCATGTCTGATGGATTGATTTGATTTGCAAATGTAATCAAACTAATAAGAGGGAAAAAATGAGCAATAATGCCTTGTTTTTCAACTGGCAATCACTCCCCTGCCAACAACGCTGATATCCCTGACTAAGCAGCCTTCACACAGTCTTCCTGTCTCCTCAAATAAACAAAGGGATGCAAAGAGCTTGAGAAGAGGATAACGAGCCAAGTATGGATGTAACATGGAGCCTGTACCTCAGCACTGTACAAATGTATCAATGGGAGTACCAGGATATGATTTACTGTGTGTTCAAACCTTAAAACGCAGTGAGCAAAAAGCCAAAGAGCAAAACTCTTATGACGAGAAAGCCTTTACTGAATGAGGGGAAAAAACAACCGCATAAGAAAAGTCATTCTAATTTAGGGAACCCCAGGAGAACACTCCCTACCGGTACCAAAGTTACAGAATAAATACCTGGAATTCTTCAACCTGATGAGTAGTTAATAGAGGAGTATATTTTGGACAATATGATTCAAGCAACTGGATTCACTGAGTGTAACCACATCATCAGAGAACCTATTTCCACAAGTATGCCTGATGGTGTTTTAAAATTATTCCAGATACTAAATGCAGTGTTTCTGTAGATTTTTATCTGCACCACATTGATAATATAAACACTTACATAATATATTTCACAGCAAACATTCTATCATTCTAGCCAGATGCTGATGTTCCTGTAAGCACTGAAATATGGTTCTAGACAAGAGCAGACCCTTAGTCTGCTTACAGTAAATGACCCTAATTCTCCATAGTAGGAATCTCTTTCTTGTTGATAATAATAATAATAAAAAAAAAGCTTTGTGCAAGGAATTGCACCAAGTCACCCTCCCCCATTTAAACAAAAGTGTTAATTCAAGCAGAAGGCAGATAGTAAAGCACTGAGGTCCATACAGGTTTCAGATTGTGACCTGCATATTTAGGGATTGATCCAAAGCACAGTGAAATCAAGGCAAGTCTTTCTATTGGCCTAAATGGATTTTCATATAGAGCTTTACTAAAGAGAGAGGTTCAAGCGTGAATGTTGACAGCTGAGGAAGTGATCCTACAAATATTTGGGAATACAGAGAACTCGGCACAATGGAAGTGCCTGTGTAAATAATGTGATTGTACTACTTAAATATTTTCCAGACTGATTGTTAATTTGCTTCACTAAGAGATATTCGATAATGTAAAAAAAAAGCTTGCTTTAGGGAACAGCCATTATGAAGTGTCAGGATAAAAACAAAGTTGAATATATAGCTCCAATTACCATGCTCAAAGACCTCAAAATATTTTCATAATTTAAAGTTTTATAGCTCATGTAATTTATACTTATTTTAACAGCGGAAAAGCATCCCGGTCAAACTCCAATTAAATAATTACATTTTGCCTACCTAAAATTCTCACTGCATTTTTAATTGGATAGGATACACTTCACTGCTTCTCCTAAATTGTTTAGTATTGCCATTCAGTATATAAATAGCTACCACTTTCTACCACAGAGACAGTACACTTGCCAGTGTAACTATCAATGGCAAATTCTAGTTCATCTGTGTTGGCTGAAGCACTGGTAGTCAGGAGCCCCATGGCAGCCTGTGTTCCTGTCTCCCATCCCAAGCTCTTTTTGGGTCTTTTTTTTTTCCCTCCAAGAGGTTCTCTGAAGGATTGTATGTTTATCCACTCATGCTGGCTGACTGCAGTTATGAATACGCAAATACTTCATGCCAGCATCATCTTGTCTTGACATATCTCCTGAAATGCCCATATAAGCCTCTTGTCAGACACTGCCCTCTGTAGGTTTATGCTACAGAGGTAGCAGAAATAATCCTGCACAGCACATGCACTGCTTGTCCCCAATCCTACCAGCACTCCCTGCCTGTCTGAAGCACCCTGTTTCCCAGTGAACTTTTCATTACAGAGTCCACAATGTGCTTCATATATGAGGATTACAGGACACAGTACAAATCACTCATCACCACTGGAGCACCAGGCACAATCCTGCAAACACTGCAAACTCCAAATTCGGGTTGAATACATCAAGCAAAGCATTCAGCACGAGTCATTAATGGTGTCTGGAAAATGTTCAATTAAGTCAAAATGTGAAAAAACTCTTCAAAATAACTCCTACCAATTTCACTGAATGATGATCATCTGGATGTATTTTGCATATTATATTCATAGCTGAAGATTCACTGACACTAAACAACCTGTTCCTGAATCTACGCAACAGTTAACTTTATTCCTGGGAAACTTCAAACCAGTAAAAAGTGAGGAATGGATCACAGAACAGAATGGCTTTCTACAAGAGACTGATATGGGAAAGGACTCTAAATTCTTCTCACTCCAAGCACAGTTAATTAATGAAAGACATAAGGGTCACAGTAACTTTCATATGTTACCACATATAGCTTGAATCGTAGCAAATTTGGAGTCTAATGCCTGTCATTAATGCAGGCATGATGCTAAAAGATAGTTAGAAGAAAATCTCTGGTTAGAAATACCCTGCAGCCTGCTAGTGTCATGAAATACTTATGCTAAGAAGTGCAACCTGTTCTTTGAACAAACGTATGAGCAGCAGACATTATCTGCTAAACTGTTCCCCCTTAATCTCTCCAACAGCTGGATGCAAGAAAACTGCAGATCTGCCCCCGCCTGTTCTCCGCCCTCATCACAACTCTTTGCTTTAGTGTCCTCATGCATAACATGTCAGGACTCTGCAAGTGCCATTTCCATTGAACTTGGAGCCTTCTGCATCTGTAGTTGGGTCTCATTTCAATATTTGATTTCACCTCAACTGTTAATGCAGCTGATTGAAACTGATGGTGCACAACATGGCAGAACAAAACATCTTGGGAGAAGGGTCAGAGCTATACTGTGAAATTTCCACTCATCTATAATATGTGCCTCAGGAGTCTGGGGTGGAAAATATCTTGGGCAGACCAATATACTGTCGGAGAACTTTGTCTTTATAGAACGTGTTTTCAAATTAAAGGAAGGCTGTGTGTTTCTTTTCTTGCATAAAAAATTTCTCAAATATTTCTGTCTGCTACACAGGATAAAACTTGGAGATGATGAATTAAATAACATAGAACCCTGACTTAAAAAGTTACAGTTGAATAAGTGCTCCAAGTAATTGAATACTGCATTCTTTGGATTCTATGTTTCTTGGGATTCTTTCTCAACACACATACATGCCTATAATGTATGCGGATAAACTGAGCATTGCCCAATAAAACAGCTTACTACCAATGAAGACATAAGTTCATAAAGCCCTTGTATGATCCAGCTGATGCAGAAGGCGATTACTACAGACTCATTTTTAAAAAGTGCTGATTCTTTTATCAGACTGGGCTGAGCCTTGCCATTACAACCCAGGTGCTCCCCTTTTATCTATACACTATATATAACCAGGCCCAGGTCACCATGTGCCCTGCCAGAAACGTGCTGACTGGCTAAGGGGGCATTGCAATTCAGGTAATTAATCCTATTCTAATGTAGGTTAAGCAGGTGTGAAGCTGAACTTATCCAGAGAGAAAGTAGAGGCAGTCTCAGAATTACAGTATTTAACTGGTCTCAGCTGACTTCAGGAAACTAGACCATCCTGTGTCTCTGACCCAGTCATACAGGTGGAGACCTGTCTGCTCTAAATCCAATCTGAGCAACTGACTCTTTTCCCCCTTCCTCCTGGGAGGGGGAAAATCCCGTCCTGGATTTACATACAAACATGTATGACTGAAAAGGTGCTCTTTTCTTCCCCACCCAAACAAAGTAAATATATTTTTGTTGGAGGCTAAGTTAGATGAGTAAGTCAGATGTTTAGTTTAAAACAGCCTAAATAGCTACCATAAGAGGGCTATGTTGCTCTAATTTTACTTGTGCATTTCCAGTGTCTACTATGATCCCTTCACACACCAACTTAAATGACATGTATCATTGATTATCTTATTTCCAACAAAGCCTTCAGGAATTTTAAAACTGCCAAAACCATTCTTTGTTTGGATATTCTTTAAATTGTGAATCTGGTTGAAAAAAAAGCTTTATTTTTCTAGAGGAGTCCTGTAAATACACAAGTGATACTTAGTGAACACAAATGACAGGCTCAGTTCTGCTGCATTTGCCTCTTCTGCAAAGTCCTCACTTAAGGAATAATGCCAAGATTCGTTCCAAATTTCTTACTGTGTTTCTGAGCAAGGCATCTTCCTACCTTGCAGCCATGCACTCCTCCTAAGAAGGTGGCCATCCTTGAAGTAAGAACTGTACACTTAGGGGAAGTTTGGGAAAGGACACCCCCACAAAGACTATTTCAGAAGTTCAAATTCTTCCATACAATATGCTCTTAACCAGCAGCCTTTTAATAAGGCTGGCAGTTGAGCTAAATTATGGGGGGTGGTGATAGAATGACTTTAAAGAGGTCACATGCCTGAAAATCTAATGTCCAGCTATCTCCTGTATGGCACTCCAGATGCTGTCCCACTTGCACAAAACCATTATTACTGAAGCCTCACATCCAGCTTGCTTTAAAAAAA
>VYXB01008526.1:1626107-1667422 GCA_013397135.1 Pachyramphus minor | reverse complement strand
AAAAGGAGAACGGAGATTACAGTAAAATTAAAAAGGTTAAGATACATTTAGACTTCTTACCCTCTGGTAATAAGATTAATTCCTTGTTGGCTCAGAAGAAGGAAAACTGCTACTGAGTCATCTGCAATTTACACAGACCTAATCTAGTAAACCCGTTTGTCACACAAGAAGTGGGTACAAAGGTGAGTATTGTTGTCCTCTGAGTAGAAATACTTGCTTAAAGCTCGATTCTGCACACTGCTGCAGAGTCCTGAGGTGGTGAGTACACACAGGGGACAAAGGAAACTCTCAGCTCCCACTGATACACTGACTACTGATGGAGATTTATCCCTTCAGGGCCAGATCCTTAAACAACAGAGGCTGGCACAGCACATTTGACTTGTACACCCATGACAACTGATCCTACCAAATGCTCCTGGTCTGTCTCTACAGATTAACAGAGCAAACTACCATATTAGTTTTTTTTTTTTACTTTTTGTTGTAGTGTCTGATCACTGAACAAGACCAAACAATTTCCTTCATTTTTATTTTGCATTTTTGGACATCTCCCCCTCAAAAACATCCAGAAGTTCTAATGGAACAGATTAGTAATTTTTTTTTTCATTCTTTTCCCTTCTCCTTTATTCTATTTAGCAGTGCACTTGAAGACTTGCAAATATGCAAGGAGGCATTTTCAGCCTCCTGGTACTGCAGTGATACAACACTGACAAGGAAGGAAGCAGGCTCTGTAAGTCAGTCTACAAGTCACCCAGTGTAATACAATACTCTTGATTTTGCTAGAAGAGTAATAGCAAATGGCTGCTACATCTTTTTATACTCTTGCATTTAAGACTCAAATAATAGCCATTTTTATTTACAGAAAGAAAATGAAAAGCACTGGCATTCATTACTGATTTGTTGATTTGTTCTCTTTTTATTAATCATTTCTTATTTTTAAAGGGCCACAGGAGTGAACAACATAATGCAATGGTAGGAAGATATTTACCAATTTAGCACCTCATTATAAAACTACTCAGAAACCTCTTTGTCTCTCGTTTAACATAATAATTATTAGTGGCAACAAAAGTGGATCCCACACTTGCACCATGATTAGCAAGTGATGAATTTGGGTTGAATATATTGCACTTTGCTAAGTAAACCTTATTATATCCCAAATCCTCAGTCTAAAAAACATCTAATTTTAAGAAAATAATTTGTACTGCTGTTTAAATGCGTGTTTCCAAATTAACCAGTGATATTCTATAGAAAACTGCCTCTTTTATGCTTGAAGTCTCCAGCTGCCACACAATTTATATCTCTTTCCTCCCCTCTTTGTTTTTCAGCCATTTTCCCTGAATGTCAAAGTCAATTTAGTGCATTTCACTTTGCTGAATAAATCAGAGGCGAAATCCTTGCTAAAAGTGAAAATTTGATTTGCTAAAAGGAGCTTAGGGCAACTATTAATCAATATATCCAGAGTGTCAAAGCTAAGGCCATGATAGACATGCATTCATTTGGAGATTGGTTGAGGCAGATAAAGGGGGACACTGGGAAAAAAAAAAAAAAGTGCAACAGCCAGACAGCGTAGTGTGAATGTTGGGGGCATGAGTGGAGTGAGAGGACTGTTTAAAACAAAAACAAAAACAAAAACCCCAAACCAACCAACCAAACAAAAAGGAGACAGTCACTCAGAAGGAAAAAGCAAGTACTTTCATAGGAATAAAAGGTGAACTTAATAGAGACATAAAGTCACCGTTTATTCCTGAGTTTGAGAGAAAAGGATTTAAACAAAAGATTTTTTTCTAAAAACCCCTACAATGTTAAAACGTAAGAACTGAGCCAATTTCTTTTGTTACCTGTTAATTCCATTTTTTGCTTTCTTACACTTTTGTTGATGATTAGTCTTAAACAAGCTTTTTCAATTAATAGATAGGGACTTTAAAGTCATAGCTAGCAAGGGTTTCTTGTGCTTTTTTTGAGTTTTACAACAAATTGATTTTATATATATGTATAATTGCATGTGATGAGATGTTTATAAGTTTGGGATTATTTTCCCCCCCCTCAGTCAATTTAATGCAAGTAAAAAAATGTCAGAAGTGGAAACTAACCTGGAAACTAACATGCTTTTTTTACCCCGGGACATTTCTGTCTAGCATGGTAATAGAAACCTCCTCACCTCTCCATTGCTGTCTCTCTCTCAGTTCTGAACTGGAACCAGTGTTTTCTGACTAGAAGACACACTAAGGGTTCGTGTATCTCTAGTTGCACACAAGGCCGACTAGTGTTTTGTACTGAAATCAGCTGAAATTTTGCCACTGACTTCAGTTACAGATCCATGAAGAATAGCCCACCACCATATCTCAGGTGGATATATATTAAATAATTTTAAAATAAACAAACAGATCTTTTGGTTACTAGCTTTTACCACTACTACTTGTTTCGTTTTGAAGAGGCTTGGAGACTTGTGGACGTGTTTGTTTATGCATTATCCTTGAAATCCTACCTCTTCCTCCCTGCCTTGCAAAATCACTTAAACCTTCTTTGTGATACTATTTTCAAAAAATGAGAAAATGAAAATTGCCACCATTCCTACCACTTCAAGTGACAGGAGAGATGAACTGCTGGCACTTTATGCACACTGCTGTTCTGTTCTGCTTAGAGACGCTTGAGTCAACATGGTGATCTAAACACTGGTAGTGCCGGGTGCTCGATCCACACTGATGCTCAAAAATAAAATTGACAGCAAATTGTTGATTTCCCATATTGTACAATTCAGTGACAGAGATCAAGGAAGTCATTAGTTTTGGATAAACCTTTTGGCAGAAATCTCTACCCTTAAGGGCCAGGGAATGGTCTACCTTAGATCACGTCACACAAGTTGTGAGTTCAAGAACGTTTCCATCATAGGAAGAGCAAGCCTGGTCTCTGTACTTAGTGCATGTTTGTAGAAGGAGTTAAAAGAAGAGCAGATACGGGGCTCTTGATAAAGTAACCCAGTCAGCACATTGATAAAGGGCAGGATGTCCTGATTCCCCAGGAGGCTGAAGTTATTATTACTACCAACCTCTTAGCACCTAACACCTCATACTCCATTGCATGTTATGTGAGCATGCTGTAAACACCACATTTACACGTCTACCTGTCTGTGGAGGGACATGCAGCCTGTGATGGGGTGCTCTCAGAAAGCTGCAGGAACCCTCTCCATGTCTGAAGTGGTCCTAAATTCAGATAGTAGCACAAGAGACTAGAGAAAGCCTCAGCAGAAAGAACAAATTTTACAGCAGCAAGCAGCTTGGCACAGACATACAGGAAGACACCTATTTCCCTTACAAGCACTGAGATTCTGTATTAGCTGCCCCAATAACCATACAGAGAAAGATCTGGGCATAAACAGGATGCTGGCTATGGCTGCAATGTATGTTATTATATATACCAGCTAGTTGCAACATATGATTTCAGGTATTACCATAAAGTTATGTTCAGACTTTTTCTCTGGCTTTTAAACACATACTGCATGACCACTTGGAGGCAGATAATGAACAACTACGTGCATGAGAACAGGTATTTATATGCACCTAATTCATATCTGCATGGATGTACCATATGTGTAAGTGCTCATGCTTTCTTGAACATTAGATTTCCAAAAGTGACTATGGTCAACTTTTTTTCTGTACTTTTACCCACATGGGGTGGTACTTCTGAACCAGATGATGAGAAAAGGGCATTTTAGAAATGGCAATTCTGAAGCATATCATGTTAAGTATCAGAATGTTAAACTATGCCCCTGAGAGCTGCTTTGGAAAAGAAAGTTTAAATACTGTCCTCTACAAAGAGTATCCCAGAGCAACAATGTTTCATAAAAAATTAACATTAGCACTAAAATATTCAAAACAGTCTTGTATTTACTCCATCAAAATCATTCTCCCTGCCCTCTTTTTTTTTTTTTTTTAATGCTAGCACCAGTGACAGTATCAATTTCTAACTATTCCCTTCTTTGAACACAGTTACTGCAAACAAAACAGGGACACAGCTGAAGACAAGCAGGCTTATTTTACTAAATAATGTAACTAGTTATTTTTGATGTATTAGTCTGATTTACTGTTTCCAAACAAATTTTTCATCTTAAGTGCAAAAAAGTTGATTTCTATGGTCTGGTTGATGTTTTTTCATGCATGCAGATTTTTTAGAGACCGTTTTGTCTTTAGCTTCCTGTTATGCACATTTTTAAGAGCTTAATGTTTGCTGCCTACGCTTAATATGAAAGAACGTTGCACATTTTTGCTGAATGTCAACGGGAGGGTTACATTACAGAAATCGCGCCTAAACAACTCTGATACTGTGACCAGGTATCAGCAGAATGCCACTCCACACTGCAAGATTTTAATCAATATAATGCAGCCAATATAAAATGGAAACTTCCCAAAATACAGTGCAAAGGGTAAGAAACTCAACCACCAGAAAATATTGAATTAAGAAAGGTTCCCTTATTTAGACGATATAAACTGAAATAAAATGAAACTAAGGGAAATAAAATAAATAAAAGTCTTACAGAGGCTTTATAACATATTTACAATTTATTTAGGTCAGTTAATAGGAGTTTTGTCTCATCAGGCAGGAGATGAGGCAGCATCAGCCTCTCCCTAAGCACCTCCAGTATTTTACTAACGAAGTTACAGTACATCAGAATATTTTAATCTGACACAAAGAACAACAATAGATCTGACTGCTGGGCCGATAATCTTCTTATCACACCCTGTGAAACCTAGCTCTAATATTTGACTGAGCCTCCATTACTCGGCAACACATTCTAAAAAGGCCAACAATGGAGAGAGAATGAAGTGGAGTGTGGAAGTACCTCCATATCTACATAAAAGAGATTAGAGGCGACAGCGTTCCATTTTACAGCTCAATCATATTGTGTTAGCATGCGCTTATCCGAGCGCGGATGAAATTGAAAGAGAAATAAAAAAGAGTCAGGCAGATAGGAACCATAAAAGCGAGGCATGAGCAATTTCCAAGGATATAAAAGGATGCTAATGGCGGGGCCCTGTCATTCTTAAAAAGGGCTATTAGGGCACCATCATCTGTTCTTGTGCCCTTACGCCTCTCTAACTAAAGTCAAGCATTTCCTAATGCCATTGTGATCTTTTTCTTCTTCAGATAAGACATGGTCATGTTTCATAACAACACACTTTCCATTTATTTGATTTATAAATGCAAGGACACTAATTCTATTTACTGATAAAGGCTTTCCATATATATTTTTCTTTCAATATTTCCTTTTGTAGATGGTATAGACTTTTTGTTCAATAAAAGCAACTATTGAAATGTTTCCAATACCACAAAAACACTAATGATTTTATGAAAGCACTTGAACTTTGTATAATTTGAAAACATTTTTTTAGTTTATGACTGCAATGGGAAATGGTTGGCCAAAGCAGAATGCATATTGCATTATTACCTTTCCATAGATAATCCCATTAAAAGAATTTCTTTTGGAATAGCAAAAACATTGTTTCTGTTTTTTCCACAAAGAAAAATTTTACATTGCAATGCTTTACAGCTGAGATCTTTATTAGTTATTAAGCACCTGATATATAAGGGCCTTTAATTACACTGAACCTTAAGAAATCACTATGGTAAAAAAAGATTTGCTGATTGCTGCTTTGCTGTGCTAGGCACAAATTCACTACTGGTACAATTAATCGACTCCAAGAGATTTACGCTGAGGATTTACTTAGTCTACCAAGCTACAGTGAACTTTCATGCAATTTGCACCCTTTCCCCCATTCTTTTATGTTTCTGTCTATAGTAAAATTTGTTACCTTAGAAAACAAGTCAGCTAGCACCAATCCAGGCTCTTCCACAAGTTGTTTTGTGCCAGACATTAGCTGAGTGTTGGCAGCCCAAGTTCAGCAGTATTCCATCAGTCAAAACCAAGCTACAAAAGCTCATCACTTGCCCTTTAGAACGTCCATGCATTTTGATTTTTGCATTCCAATGCCAGACAACATGCATGGATTTTATCACTGTACTTGATTAACTGAAGGCCTACAAAAACATTGTCTTAATTTCCTGGTGGTTTGTTGTTGTTGTTTTTTTCCCCTTCTCATTTGTAAATGGAATCGGTAAGTAAACTTATCTAGTGTAGCTTTACCAGTGCAGGTCCAGTTCTGAACCTACTTTGTATTAAAATGCTGTCTCGTGGCAGAAATGTTCCTCAACTGGTTCAGATCACAGACTTTAAATTTTCAAGGCCAGTTTACAGCATCCAATACCTTTTCCAAGCTAACCAAAGCCATCATTTTAAAGGCTGCTCAGTCTCATCCCTCTGCTCTTCTTATCCCTCCAGCCAAATCAAAGCTCCCCAGCATATTCACAAATCAATCTGACAAAAGTTTCCCTGAAACTGCTATGGAGCATGACTGACTTCTTTGAGAGCTACTCTATTTTGGTTAAGGTGATCTAAGTATCTTTTAAAGATGAAACTCAAACTCACCTACTTAACTGACTCTGACTTAATTTGGGGTGCTTTATTAGCAACCAGTGTAAGACAAAGTAGCTACTATAATATAGAGTGATGTTTAAATTAGTTTACAATTTGCTTGAGCTCATCTAGAACTGCTCTGAACAAAGCCATTCAGAAATGTCAGCTGTGTTCCTAACCACTGTAACAAATTGTTGCCTGAACGCTGCACACCTAATGACTTCAAATTAGCTCCACTGCGATATTGCCTGACAGTTCGTTACGACTGTTAGCAACATAGCCGGCGTATCATGACCAATAAATTGGTTTCAGTGTGGGCTGGGAAAGGGACTTCCATCAATTTGATTAAAGAAATTACTGTAGCATTCAAAGCATAAAGACAAACTAGTTTAAGGAGACAGAAATAAGTTAACTGTACCAGAAAAACATTGCTTGTGATACAAGAGCTTGTTTATACACTGTTTGTGGCAACAGAGAGTGACTAAATTTCAAGTCACATATTGACTATTTTAGAGCCTGTAGGTTGTTGTCTTTCATCCAAAGTAAAATAATACTCCATAAATCTACAAATTACTATTATTCCATTTTGTGTTTCTAGATATATATAGCATTTATATTTATCGAAGATGACCCAGAAGAAACTGGCTAGTACAAGGGGTAAAAAAAATACCCCAACAAACAGCAAAAATATTTGTGGTTGCCTTTGAAACTAGAAATAAAATATATTTAACTTTGATAAACAAACAACTGACTGGATTATTTATTCTACTATTAAAGTATCACAAAATCACATCTAAAATGAGAATGACATATTATTCTGAGGAATTAAAGGTTATCCAGTCTCATGCTTAATAAGGCTCCACTATCAAAATTAGAAAACTAACGAGCTGATGAAAACACACCAACATGCTCACTCATCTGCTGGACTAGAAAAATACCTTAAGAAACAATAAAGAAAGCTGGCCTTTTTTTTCTGTGACTTTACTGTTTGTGAAAGGTGACAGACTGAGAACCCTGGAGACTTCTCCAAGTTTGTCTGCTAGCTCACAGAGCAAGAACAAACACCTCAGCACTGGGGGGAAAAATATACCTGAATTGTTATCTGAAGAAATCACTAACCTTCTGAGAAACTGCTTTTGATGATCTCCATTTTTCTTGCTAATAAGAGTGCCAGTCAGCTTTTACAATATCAATGCATTAATGTGAAGTAGACTGCAGTCCATTTCATGCAGAGCAAGGAAATACTAAGTTGTAAGAGGAGACTTTTTGGCCTAATTCAGTACTTTCTACTGAATTGCTGTTACAATTCTGTTCTCACTCTAGTTCATTCAATGAAGAGAACAATTCCTCTGTGCCAGGCAAAAATATAACTGAATTTTTTCACCTCTTCTGGTCAGTATAAGCTACTGCTGCATTTATGTTACAGAGCAGCCAGTAAATTCAAGTAAAGCTGAATCAGGTGACTACAGGGGAGAGCACTTGCACTACCCTTCATACCAGGCTGATGCTCTGGACAGCAAGGTAAAGTTTATCTTAGTAAAAGCAATACATGAAAAAAAATTAATTCACTGAGCAGCATTTAAAACTTATTAACACAGTAACTCACTGCAACAATACTACTACTTCCAAGGTAACATGTTATATTATCTAACCTATGTTCCATGTGAATAAACTGGAGCCTTAAGAAAACTTTATGCACTGTAGGGAGAGAAACAATGGTATTTTTTACCAGAAGAGAATAGCCCATGCAATGATTTCTGTATGTTATCTATTTGCAATAAATGTACCTGGAATATGCTTAGCCCATCCAATGATCACCACCAGTTCTCTGTCTGCCAGGTCACAAAGAGTGGTAAGTGCTTTGATGTCACTGTCTGGAACAGTGGGGTCAGGCATAGCATAGATCTTCTCTGGTTCAGCCACCAGCAAATGGGAGACAATCTTGTTATCTGTAAAAACGGTCCAGAACAGTACAAGATCACCAGCAGTATCATTGTACATTTCAAAGAGATGGCTCAGATTTCAAAGTGCACAAGAATTTGTCTTAAGACACTCAACTTAATGACACCTTATCATAACTTCATGGGCTTCTGCAAGTGGTTACAGCACAAACAAATCTGATCCATTAACAATGTTTATCAAGCCAGACATGTATGTTCTTACTACAGTAAATATAATGGAACATAGAAATACATGATTACCTTCCATTACTGAAGTACAAACCTTATAGGAAAAGATTCACGCATTATAATACACTTTGGACTGCGCAAATAGAAAAGTTTGACTTTCTCTAACTACCTGTGACCCCCTCCCCTCCCCATTCCCAAAGGCAAGTGTAATTTTTCAGTGAGTAACTACCACAAGCAATTAGTCAGTCACTGAAATCTGCACCTTCTGTCAGCAACTCCAACTACCATTCTTCTATTAGATGTTGCTGTTAAACTATCGCTGCAAAACTGATCTCAGGACTTTCTAAGCACCCATTATCTCAAATACCTTAAATTAAGGGTATCCTGCCTGTTGAAATATTAAGAATGAATAAAAAAAAATGCCTTGGGGCCTATGCTGTGAGAAAAATGGGGTGTTGTCTTATATGAACTTGATGTTCAGTGAAGCATAGACACTTAGAATCATGTTTGCAATTAGCTTCTTTAAGTGCAAAAATACCCTAATGATCTCCTTTCATTTTAAAACAGGAACAACCTTAAAATCAATGAGAATAGTGTAAAACTATGGAAAATATAAAAGTATGCAAACTTTACCTCAGAAAACTTGTTTTGTGCAAAGAATGATACTTTATCATAGTCACAGACTGCTTATTTTTATTTATGTAGCATTTTCATTCATGTTTGTAATATTTACTTTTTCATCCAGATGACTTGTGAAATCTATTTGGAATAATCAATTAAGTTATATGGAAGAGTGCAGAGAGGAAAAAAGAGCAGAGGAGCCTGGAAGATTTACAATACAGTGTTGCTGTTCTATAAGTAGGATAAACATAAAATGAGCACTATATCCACGTGAAGGCACAATGGAAATATTTTATCTCTATACAGGAGCCTGATTTATTACTCTGAGAAGCCAGAACTGAAAAATGGAAAACGGACTAATTCATTAAGCCTCCTAATACAGGATACATTACTATACTTCCCAATATAGTTACATTTTATTTTTCATGGTAGGGACATCTTGTGACCTCAAATGCACCATCAGAATTTAAAGCCCAAATGGCATCTTTCAATGATTTTACATGAATCTGTTCCCTTCAGTGGGATAAAGAGTTATGGGGCTTGATATAAATGGGATACCACTGTAAAAAGATGCCAAGTATTTTCTGACTGGAGAGAAAGCTCCCAGAATTAGCATAATTTTCCCTATCTGCACAGAAGTCATAGGATGGACCACACTGTCCTCCTGCAATGGATGCTGACTGGGATGTGACTTGCCCAGCAGTGTCAGAGGAGATCCCTACTAGTCCATGACGTATTTCCGTAACATACTCACTGGATTCAGATTTCTGATACTTTATTGATCTTTTTGTGACACAGATTCCTTGATTCTGATCTACTGTCTTGACAATTTTTGCCTTATTCCAAATTTGTGTGTCAGAAGCTGTGATATATGTTAGTTCTTCATATAATAAGTGCAAGAGCCAACTGGAAACCATCACATCAAGCATGTTTTATTACAAGGGGATACATTCATGCTTTATATGAACTATAGGAACTATGCCAACTGAGCAATTCTTGATCTCAATATTCTACTGATTATCAAACTGATTAATGAAGAATTCTATTCTTATTTAAAGATGACAGATGGTAGTTTTAACTTATATTGGCAAACAGCCTTTGGACATTTTTTAATTGTTTTAAACAGTCTCTTCATATCCTGCTCAATTTCACACAGAAAACACGTGAGTAAGAAAAGTTAATATTACTTCTTCCCAGATTCCAATATTTTTACATGGTTTAAAAAGTAGAATAAATGAATTACAGAGTTTCTTAACATCCAAATATATGCAGCTGGGGACTCCAGCTTTATGGGGTTTTAACCAATTATAAATGAATGTCCTCTCATCCCCAAGTTCTGGGGGTTTTTTCCATGCAACAGAAAACACCTCTTGGCCAAAGAACCTCTTCCATTTTTCTATGAGGTTCCTCACCAATGGCATTCTCTAAATGATGTAAAATATGTAAAATACGGTATATTTTGATTCAGGATTCACAAAGTTGGTTTTTTTTTTAATTTTGTAATTAATAAGATCTACATACAGGCCACTAGATTCCATGGTGAAACTGGAAAATACAATAGAGATCAGAAGCAGGTGTAGGAAAGTTCCTCCAAACACCTGTTCTTTCCCTATAGAGGGACAAAGCTACATGTATTGGCTCATGCATTATTATAGAACATGGGAAAATTTTGAATGTACTTAGAAAACTCCATCACTCAGGAAATTGAATAGCCATGAGCACTGTTTCTAGGTAAATCTTATTTAATGTTTCCCTAATTAGAATCAATAGAACCCAATTTTCAATCCTGTGCTTTTGTTACACTCAAACTATCAGTCAGGGTCCAGAAAATCTCCCAGGCTACTTCCACACCAACCCAATTCATCTATTTCAAGTCTGGACACTTATCTGTCAAGATTTGAAAATTAAGTTTTATAAACGTTTGTTACAGAAATGTTTGCAATTGGACAAGCTAAAGAAAATGAAGGGAGGCACTTAGATAATGAGTAATGATTTATGAGGAGGTTAGTTCATCTCAGACAAATGGAGCTTAAAAAAATCGGTGTAGTTATCGTCTTAAAGGTAATGTAGTACCACTTTGCAGTAATCATGGGTTTACAGAGATTCTTGGGTTTTGGTAAAACTGCATTAACCTCAGTTGGAATTTATCTCTTTTTTTTGTCTGTTTGGTCTTGGCTTTTTTTGGTATGTTAGGTTACTAACATTTCTACTCAATGACAATATCAAGTAAATGAAAAACTGAAAATCTGTGCACCCAGGAAAACTAAACCTCTAATGAAATTAAGCATTAGAGTTTATTAAATTTTATTGTATTATCAGAAAGTTTTTATTATAATGTGCAAAATCTGCTTAGTGCAGCCCTAGATTGTATTTACAGAACAGTGGGACAGCTTATGGAGGCTGAGTAGAAGATGCCAGATTGGACAATTGAAGGAATATAATCAGCATAATGTTTTTTGGAAAGGCAAAAGGAAACTATGCCATATGTTCACTTAAGCCTTAATTTTATGTAAAACTGGCTGTTTTTTCTTTGACACAGCTAAAATGCCCTTTCACTTACAGTTCAAAGACTGTTTATTTGCTCTCCAGATCCCCATATGCTCAAACGTATTGTACACAGCACTGTCCCCTACTGGGGAACACGATCGGAAACAAATTCCATCTTCAATACAGCCAGGTATTTTCAAGAGGCTAAAACTGACATGTGTTTTGTCAGAGGCTTAGGGGCAGAGGCAAATGGGAGACAAGGAGGAGTTTGCCCTCCTTATTTCTCTGGCTAATTTATCCATTTTAGGATCAAATTAACCTTCTCGGCAGGAGCAACTGGACATGTGTATTCTTGTTTGAATTTGCAGGAGTTTACAACACTTAATGCAGTGTGTATGCCTTTTCAGGGTAATACACTAACCTCCTGCACTACAGCTATAATGCTATTAAATTTACTTCATGGAATTAGTACAGTTGCTGCTTGAGTTTATATAAGCTGCAAAGCAAAACCCCTAACTATTTTTAGTTAATCTCAAAGAGGATGGAACTTGTATTTTAGCAATGAGATGATCATCTCTCTCTCTCTCTCCCTCTTAATTTCAGCCTGGCAAGATACAATCAAGGACATTATTAAAACATAACAAAACAAAGCAAAAAAATCCAAGAGGGTACTAGAGCCCAAACTACCAATCTCTGCTTTGTTATTAGTGTGGCATATTGCTGTTTTAATCTAATGCTAGGTAGTGTATTAATCTATAGGTATAAATTAATGAGGCTCTTAATGTATTTTCATTGGGAGGTTGAGCAGTCGAACTCATTTAGTTAGTGAAAACTACAAAAATCACTTTCTTGTGAAATCTGAAAGTAGAAGCTTCAATGAGCTAATGATCACAGTATGAACCATTTTATGTACCACTGAAAATAAAGATAACCTGTAAATGTAAAATTTGCACTGCATAAACCATGCTTTTATACACTTCCACCTGTAAAAAACACTCTTTGTTCAACTCCACTTGAGAAAGATGAGCACATTTGAAACAAAACCTGTTAACAGCGAAATTGATATAGTCTTCATGGCAATATCCTCTGACCAAACCCTTGTTCCAGGCAGAAGGAGATTAGCAAAGAGGACTAGGAGTCAATACCTTGTACTCAAAGAGAAATTTTGTGTATCTGGTGTACTCACATGGCTTTTTTGCTGGCTGAACTAGCTGAGGGTTCAGGTAGGGGCTATTCTCTGCATCTATTCTGCGCTTGTACTTCTGGCGACCTCCACGTACTCTGTCTAGGCGGACACCTACATTTGGAAAAATAAGCAAACATGTAATTAAATGTATTATGAGGACGTCTTTCAGGTAACAATCTTCTACTTCCTGCCTTCCAATACTTATATTAAAACCATGTTTATTTCAAAAGAGTCATTTTAGAAAGCAGGGGAAATGAGCACTAAAAGTATTTGCAAGCTGTTTAGATTTTCACACATGCAAGACTAAGTATACAGCATAATTTCCTGTTTGTTTAAAACCATTCACTCATTTTTACATATTATTACAAACAGGTAACAAGTTTAGCTTCCATTTGAAAGAGTCTGATCTTCAGTCATCTTTGCCAGAAGCAGAAGTTCAAAGATATAGAAGCCCAACATTATGAATAGAGAAGTATAGAGAATTAGAACTTTAGAAACAATGAGTGCTGTATAAAGTTTAGATAGTCAAAACCAATGCTTTTAATTAAGATGGATTAACATGGCCAGAGGGTACAAACTAAGTATCCTTAGTAAAGTAAGAATATATATGTGGCTTAAAGACCTGAAATGGTTCATGAGGGTTTGAAAGAAATTGTACAGCTGTGAATTTGGATGTCATTAATGATGAATTAACATTTGCGTTCTACCTCCATACTGTTCATTGCTTTATGAAAGCATTCTGCTACCTGTTTAGTACAAATATACATGAATTTACCTTCCTGAAACAAGCTACAGCTGCTCTCATCAACAAAACCAGAAAAGAAGGAAGGGTGGAAAGATGGTAGGTTCTATAAAACAATGAAATATTTCCTTCTGAGTCACCCAGGCAAATTTCCAGACAATCACGATGAATGTGACTACAACCAAGTAGTAACATAACACCAAAGTTGAAAAACTTGGCACATATACAGGGCAACAGGACAAGTAATACCAAGTGCAAAATTTGTCCCTGATGACACAGATTTAACTGCACAAGAATGCAAGGACACATTACGTATCAATGATCCCTGTGAGCAATGTAATAAAGTGCAACTCACTTTCTCACTCTTCTTTTCATTGTCTATTTTAGCTCTCCTCCCTCTACTTACATTTTCTACTGCCATTATTGCGCCCTACTCTACATCTCTCTTCTCCCTTGCACAAAATACCTCCAGAACTGGCTTCTGGACAGTAGGGGAAGCCATCACCAAAGAAGTTACAGTTTATGTGCACAGCAAGAAGAACAGAGCACACAGTTTACTGTTTATGAACCTGCACTGGTAGCACAGTCTAGTTACCAGGAAACATCTGTCAACCCCCTTTCATTCTTAAAAAACAAAGAGTATTGACTGGGTTTTGGTGAAGAAAACTATTTTGCCAACTAGCCAAAAATCCAGGGCCAACTATTGTTTGTTGGGGAGTTTTTGTTCCTTCTTTGTGTGTATTTCTTGCTTTTTTTCTTTTTTTTTCTTTTGTTGTTCTATCTCCTACTGTCCAAGCTGACATGAAGCTAACACATGACAACACTCACTAGCTGACCCAAGGAAGACAGCAGTTTACAGATCTAATTCCATGCTCCTCGCCCTGCAGGGAAGGCTTCGTGTGCATGTGATTCTCATGCACCCAGACGGACTGTTGGCACCTATAAAGGTTACTAACACAGAAGATACTTGGCTTAAGGACACAACCAACATCTGCAACTATAGTGCAGCGAATTGTATACAACAGTGCTCAATAGCTTTTGCCCACCAGGAAAGTGGGTAATGATCACCTCTTGCTTACAGTGAAATTTCATCTGTTTTACTGCAGCAGACTGCATATGTCACCCTGTCAAACTCAAGAGGCACATTTTTCATTGTATGCTACCAATTATGTTTTTGTGAATCACATTAAAAACCAACCACATATCCAAAGAGGTCAATAAGTGTATAATTATGAACAAAATCTTATTTACAGTAATTACCTATATGACTTGTGACTGATTCGTGGTCTAAGCTATTTGATAAAATTTATGGTGATGTGATCAACAGAGCATAGTTATTTTTGTTTAGTTTTAAAGTTATACTTAGAAATGCGCAAGTACAAGACCACTTTAAAAACTGACAGTTCAAATCTTTTCAGAACTAATGATAACTCACTGTTCTTCACCCTTGAATCGGGAGCTTGAGGTACACCTGAAGCAAATGACATCCAGAACAGTACATTGCCATACAAACAAACAGAAAAAGACCAAGGTTTGATAGTTGAATATTCAGAGATAGGCAGAGGATTAGAACTAGACACACGCAATATTGGTGGGATTATGAAAAAGACTGCCCAGCATTCGAAGAAAAATAGATAGAAAATGATTTCTGCATAATTCAGATGCCATTCTTCTTTCTGCTTGGGAGCAGATTCCATAGTGATAAAAGATGGATAGCATCAGACAGAAGGATGTTTAATCAAAAGGTAATGGAATTGAAGCTTAAATTAAAATAATATAAATCTACCAAGATGTACCATTTTTTTACCTCCTTTCATTTGATGAGATACACAGTCAAGCCATTCACATACTCAATGGAAGGAAATACAGACAAATATCACAACAGCAAAATTATACTTAGATCTATGCCCTCATGTAATATACATGGCTATACCTGCAAATAAGGCTTTCCTTAAAAAAAAAATTCTAAATAACCAGGGAGCAATTGTATTGCATATTTGAAAATTACCTGGGTCTATAATGGTACTAATTCTAATGTGAAAACATTTTTGATAATGCAATACCAACAGACGATAAATTAGAGGTTTATAACCCTCTCATTAATACTGATACAGAGTTTACCATAATTTTGGCTCCTAAAATTTCCTTGCTCTTACTACGGTAAGAAAGTAGCTACTTCAGAATCAATTTCTCATAATCTAACACACCCTAAGTGGTATTTTACTTCCCAAGAGTCCTTATGGAAATAAACACAATGCAAGACACTGCTTAAGAAACTATACCCATCTGACATTCCATAAAAACTTTGAAGTTCAGCAGGTAGCAAACTGAAATGCAGAGCTTCCTGAGTATATTCATGCATTTCCCCCTGTAACTCCTATAGCTTGTATGAGAGAATTCATTACATAAAGATGCATTTATCTGCTCTCAAGATGGTAACAACTGATGCCTCCTTTGTTAGAAAAACAAAGGGAAGAAAGAAAAACAATATTTTCCACAAAAATCTTCATTTGGTGCAGGAGGAGCTTTACATCCTGATCGCAGATGTAACAGCTATAATTCCACACAGCCTGTATTCAGATTACTAAGGAGGACATTGTGGCATATAGCTAATGTACCAGGGAGAAGTACAAATCTGCTTTAGCTCTGCTGTGCATGTGGCTTGCCAGTCGTCAAACATGAAGTGAAAAGAAAGACACATGCTCCACCCAAATAAAATCATGTAATATCACCCAGTGAACAGCACTGTATGTATTATGATTACAGTTCTTCAGGGTCAAAACATCCATTAATGTCACTGAACACAGCTCCACTGGAGACAAGGAGGTTGACTCTCCGCATTCCCTAATGCTCATTTTAAAATCCTTCAACAAACAAAACCAAGACCCCCAATGAGAAAAACAGGGTGACCAAAGGGTACAAGCAGGAAGAATGGACTTGCTGTCGGTTAGGAGACCAGTTACATTCAACATTCAAGTGCAACACATTCACTTTACATCTCAGTACGTGCCCAGATCATGAACTCACCTATTCAGGACTGATGGGTAGTAAGAGATTTAGACATGATTTACACATCTCAGAAGTTAAGGGTTAGACTAGAACTGTAGTATATGGAGAGATGGAAACTATGTCAATCAATGCAATAGCTACTATTTTAAAAGTAAGCAATTACACATACTAATACAACATAAGAATTTCTCCAGCTGGTCTTGAGGGAAAAAAAGGCTTTCATGGTCACTATAGAAGCTTCTACCAAAAAAGATTACCTCGTGGTTCCTTACATAATTTTTACATGATTCCTATCAAATGCTTACCAACATATAACAAAATTTCACTGGGAACTTGCTCTACAGTGAATGTGTCTACACAGTCTTGCACAGAAATAACTGAGGTCTAGAGCTGCTGTAACAAATGTGCTACCCACCACCTACTTCAATTTAAACACACTTAACATAGGCAAACCTGAACTTGTTTTCTCTGTATTTCCTTGTCTGTTCCTCCCTCACCAATAAATGCAAATTAGTATTTATATTCTCTATTCCAGTCCTTTTCTCACATTGCCTTGAAGATCTCATGTGGGACAGGTACCCACTGTGACAATGCTACATAATCGAAAAGATTGTCCTTATTATGGATTTTGCAAGTTAGGTCCTCAGTATGATAATCCTAATGAACCATGTCATCTCATTTTCCATACAGATCCAGGCCATATTTAAAGTATACTCTTTACTCCCTTATCACCTATCCCTATTTTTTTTTTCCATCCCCTCCTTCTTACCTTGGCTACAAGTTTCCAGTGTTCAATTGTTCACTTGACCCACAAATATTCTTGTCCTTTCCACAGACCTTTATACCCACAGGAAATTATCAGGCCAAACTGGAAGGCATTAGTTCAATCCCTCAAATCAAGACCTACCCACACCAGCACTGCCTGTAAGAAATTGTTCACTACCTTTAATCGTTGAGCTTTATATTTTGGAAAAAATAAATATAATTCACATAAATATGAACTAATGTCTGAATAAATAAAAAATGCCTCTCTACATTCCAGGACATGAGTAAAGAACAGTTTTGAGGTCAGAATCAAACTTGCAATTTTGACTTCTTTCAGAAATTTCAAATTTTTCTTTCTTCCTCTTTGCCCTACATAAGAGATTTATGATAAACTGGTATGTTCTACATCAATGCCACTCTGGCAAGCTCCTCCTCTAACACATCATTTGATAGGTATGAAATATATTCCTATCTCATTTTTTGATACATATGACTGGCTAACAATCCATTTTCTACAGATGTCTGCAAGATTCCCAGCATTGTGTTAAATTTTATAGTGAGACTGGTAAGAATGAACATCCACATAACTGCATCTTGCCAAGCTTCAGAGGAATATCAGTAGCAGAGGAAAAAAACCCCAAGATTAACAGCAAAACTGGAAAGTGCAAAAAGAATTTTACTGGCAGGTTTGGATGAGGTTCTCCTTTGGGACAATATCTTGATAGAATGTTCCAGTTCACCTGAACATACTGTGATTATTTCTAGATTGCTGAGTAAGCATGAGTGAATATTATAAACTCTCTGTTTTGCTTTTATTCATAGAAAACAGAAAAACCATTTATTTTTCCACTATAAACACAGACAGAAGGTATTTAGACTTAAGAATGCACAGTCACCTAGATACTCTGTAGACACTTCAGTAACCTCTATAGTTTGGCACTAGAGGCCAGTGCATTAACCCTTCAGTCTGAAAGATCTGTAGTGTAAAAAATACTTCCACTTTAAACCATTAAAGACATCTCTCAGTAACGTAGAGGTGCAGAAAGCAACAGTGCTTGAAGAAATAGGATAATATGAGCTATCTTTTTTTTCTGGATCTGCATATTGTTTTATGTGCTGAATTACAAAGATGCCAGAGGGCTTCTGAAATCAGTTTACGAAGTATCTGGATACCATATGCAGGTAAAAATTCAGCTAGAGATGTAAAATACATGTCTAGTAGGCAGGCAAGACTTTGAAAACAGAGTCCTAAGTCATCAAAGAAGAGAAAAGCTATGACTCACATTAAAGCTTTTCTGATCTACAGCTGAATTAACAATTAGCAGGGGAAGGCTTTAGTGTTTTGTCTTCTGATAGCTATCTGCACAATTAAACACCCTACTTAGTGTAGCATAGGAAGTCTAAAAATCATCTTCCTACTTTACATTCAGTAAGTACTAAAAAGTATTTGTTAATATGGGATAAAATTGGCTGTCCCCTAGAGGTGCCTATAAAACAATTTAGTTCATGAACCAACCTATATAATTGACTGAAAGACAAAACAGGGTTTATTATTTTAATATCTAACTTGCTCTGTGACTATAAGTTGCCTAATTTATCTGTTCCACTGACAACTACTTACAAAAAACAGTTTATTATTAAAAAAAATAAGATAATCAGGCTAACTAAAATACTTCATTAATTATTCCAGGTTTAAAAATCAAAAGAGAAAAATATTGCTTTTGCAAAACAACTGCTTCAAACCAATCTTTCATTTCAGGTTTTGTTTATGTTTAAAAGTTAACAAAGTTTCTAGGCAACCAAATGTAAGCAACTTTGGAAATTTCATTTTTGTTCTGGGAGGAGGAGATGAGAAGGTTGGATTTTTGCAAAGGAACCGATAAAAACATAGGTTAAAGCCCAAAAGGTTTGGGTTTTTTCAGTTTGACAAAAGAACTGATAAATGTATTACTTACATAGCTCAGTACTCAACCTCTCTTCAAAGGAACATTAACTTGGCATGAACTAATCATCTACATGCTGAAAATTTGTGCAGTGTTATTTATGCATTTAAACACAAAAGAATGTGCATAAAATCCCCTTAGTTTTCCCATGTAAATGAGATTTCGTGTAAATCAGTTCTATTATTTCTTAGTCCAACTGATTTCCTTTGAAGAACAGTCCATAAACAAAGATGTTCACTAGAAGAAAATGTGGAATAAAATGTTTAAGAATCCTACTGTTGCTTTACATTTTTTAATGGCTCCATATCCTAATCTGTGACACTCACAAATACAAATTAGGTCACAGGCAACAGGTGACAAGTTTTAATTGAATGTCTTCTGTCTGCAATTCTGACAAAAGGTGAATGGAAATAAATGAGTCTGGCAAGACAGCCCTGAGCCTTACAATACCCAATACCTCATTATTTTTAAACAGCTATCTATAAACTGATGCTGACAAGCCTTGAACCTTTTATTTCTGTTCAAGAAGAGGTGAATGTGCGGAAAGAAAGAAGAAAATAAAAAAAGAGAAACATGACAGCTACTCTGTTGCATTAAACATGCAACACCCATTATCCCATTATTAGCTCTCAAATATTACAAAAGAATATCTTTTATACTTCACATAAGAACTTAGGAAAAAAAATCTGTTTCTTTTTCGAAAGAGATATGCTCTATGCACTTAGTTACTAGTGCCTAAATTTGATCTTTTCTGAGTGTTATAATGCATGATTTTCATTAGAATTATGCTAGACTCACTCAGATTTTAAAGAGACTGAAATTAGGCCAGTGAATGCAGGTTATAAAGCTTCTACTTATTTTCCTTCAATTTTCCAAAGTGAGGAAGAGCCTGTGTTGCAGCAAAACATGCATATTTGTAAACTGTGAAGGAAAAAGCAATGCAGAACTAGGATTGTGTATATATAAAGCCCTGATGTTTCTAAAATTAAGCAGTTAACATTACATAATAGTTCTCTCCCCACTACCTGGATTACTAATATACTAATTACCAGGAAGAAGTGTAAAATACTGCAACAGTTCTTATGAATAACAGAGAAAATACTGTTGCTAATTGCACCATTAAATTTCATGTCAATGTGCTTATATATCATAACCATACTATATGGTAGTATATGCCTTATTTTTTTAATTATGCAAACAACGTCCTGGGACAAGGTATAAGAATAAATAAAGGCAATCTATCACTAACTAAATACCACCGTTCTTACCTTAATTTATTTAAATATAATTACAGAAGATGCTATCTTGTTTCAGAGTTCAAATTACAACCAATTTAATGAAGTGGAGCTTGCTGGGCTGTAAAGTCATTACTGCATCAATACACTTGTAACCATTACTTTAAGGTGACAAGTGCAGACCGGGAAAGTCAGTTTGGCTGATGATCCAAGGAGAGGACATGGAACACCAGGAGACAGAAAGGTCAAAAAGCAAGTTTGAGCAAGGCCATACCAAAGCCTGAAGGTCAAAAGCAGGCCTTTATTCTAGATCACATCACTAGAGCTTATAAAGAATTCAAGAGCTATGCTAGTGACAACTCTAATAGAAAAGAAGTCTAACTGAAGTTCTGGACCATTTGCTGGCAACTCTCAAGAGAGAAGGGAAGATTGAAATGAAACGCATTATAATAATCAGACTGTGAAGTACCAGTAGCATGAACAAGATCTCAATACCCTTTTCAGATACAATAATGTGCAGTTTCACAATATCTCAGTTAGTGGCTTGGATGATGTGGGATTCTGGAATTAATCTGTGATCCAGAAGTCACAGGAAAGTTCTTAATAGTGTGAGTTGAAACAGTTACACAAAATCATATCGATTCTACCGGGACCAAGAAATAATCTGCTTAGAATTAGGATTTGTATCTAGAGGAAGTGATTTAATCTTGCTGGAACAGAACCAGAGAAAACTAAAGGATGCCTCTTATTATACTTGAGCTTTAAAACAGATGCAAAAGTTCACTGACACACACATGATTCCTAAGGTGGGGATTTTTTTTTTCTTTTCTGTTTTATTATCCTCTTCTGTAGTTTGTTTGTGGCGGGATTTTTTTTCCTCTTTGGCACAAAATCTCTTTCATCTTCCTCAAGGAGTAGCCATTCTGTGATGAACTGTACAAGAGTAAGATGAGCATAATTTAGTTTCAAAATTGCACTCATCTGGCAAATTAAGTGAGACTTAACTTTATGGTTAAGGTGGCTTTATATTGCCAGTTGAATCTAAATTCACCTTAATGCAAATATATGTGTTCCCATAGAATTTTGGACTTCCCCAAGGCTTATTCATGAAAACACCATTTTGACATCGTCTTTTCTCTTAACAATTTCTTAACAACACTCTCTGTGCAGTCTTTCTCCTATTTATGTATTGAGTAATTATGAACTATATTTTTGTTGGTGAAACACAATGCAATTCTTCCCTCTTTTTTCTTAATTCTTTTAAAGAGTAAATATTTGTGGAATTGCATCAATTTCAGACTTCATCCTTCAGGTTTCCAAAAAAGGTATGGCAAAATTCTGGATTTCTTCCCCCTGTCTTCTGCACACTATTTTATGGCACCGTAGAATCTAGGCCAGGTGGCACAATGGGAAAACAGCCCAAGAAGTTTACACCACCCTCTGGTTGGAGCTAACACACTTTTAGGAATATTATATCTTATCACAATTTATAGTGTAAGCATACCTTATCAATTTTATTTATACAGAAGACTGCAATGGAAACTAGAATATCCAAAGTAATTTAATGAATGGATATGCCAGTCTGATGTTAAACAAAATGCATTGACTTCATAGGCTTGACTTGGGAAATGTGATAATTTTTGGCTTTATTTCTGCAGCCAAAATATGTGAATTTTGTCTTCTGTTTTGTTATTCCATTTGCAAACGTTTTTTAGGATTAGAGAGGAGTTACACAGCAGGGTTTCATTTGGGGTCCCAGAGTAATCTTGCAGTACAACTATGGGATAATTCTAACTTTAGGATAAAAGAAGATCTTACATTACTAGTTTCAGGTGTCTTTGGCAAATTACATGGCTTTTCTGTACTTTGTTCTTCCTGTCCATGTATGGTAACTTTCTGTTTCTTACAGTTCTATCTGCTACAAGAGTAAAGTTCAACAGTGGCTGATATGAGTACATAGTACAGATGGGCACATTTTATGACTATCGGGAATTTGAAATTCCTGGTTTCTACTCCCTTTCCGATTTCTCTGAGTGGCTGCTTATTTTAAAAAGCAGAGTCTTTGTCTGCTATTTAAGCAGGAAAAAACCCCAGTGATCTGTGTTAATATATTCAGACTGGAAGGTACTGACATAGCACATCACAGCATTTTCCTGTGCAGCGTTGCTTCTGTCTGAAAATCTCAGAGTTAATGTGGAAGAAAAAAATCTAAGTTTCTTTTGCTTCAGTATTTGCACTGTGTTAAAGTAATGATTGTTCAACAACAACACTAAAACTTCAAAATTAAATGGCTAGAGGGCATCAAATCGAGGCACAGAAGAGTAAAATAAAGAAAATTATGTAAAATGTCAATGTGGTGGAATTGTTTCCTATTAGTATTGTAGCACTGCTTTGAAAGGTGAAAACAGCAACAACAAAAAAGGAGGTACATTCTCTGCATATATTATGGTTTCTGGAGGTGGTAGGTAAAAACATTGCAAATGGCCTTGTCAGGAAGGGATTTTACTAATGGTCTCTATGAAGGCTCATGATTCCAGCTACAGAATCCAAGAAATCAAGTATTTGTATTTTATACCAAGTATCTAAGTTTGTATAAGAAAAAGTATACATACATTTGCCCCAACATTTTCCAGAGTACTGAGAATATTGTAGGAGTCAGTGGAAGATCTGGTTGAAGTAATGCTGTCAAAATTGAAAGCCTGTACATTTTTAAATAGGTATTTCAGTATTTATGTGACATTATTCAAACAAATTCTTTTAAAATGCCTTTTCCTTTGTTTGTATATAACCTTTCCCTTGTTATTCTGAGAATACCACTATCAAAGAATTGTGCATATATGAGAATCAGAAAATGAAACTGAGCAGAAAGCCACCAAAATTAATTAATCAAGTCCTCATGCTAAGGTTAAGTGAGGAGCAAAATAGGGCATAATTTTTTTAAGTTATTTAATTTTACAAAAGAAAGCCCCAGTCCTTCAATTGAATTATATAGGTAGACGTTTACAGTATGTGAAAGTATCAGATTTTCTTCCTCATACAGCAATGGAAAAGAAAATGAAACAGGAGGAGTTAACAGGTACAGGCAAAGTTCTGGGGCTACAAATGAACCTAACTCTTCATTTTGAATCTCAAGTATTCTCCCACACATGCTTAACACCTCATTCATGCCAGGAGTGTAACTGATTTATACATTAGCTCGTATATCCTGCCAGCCTCATAACTTGACAGTCTGCCTAGAATATTGGAGTGACAGGTTATCCTGTCTGTGGTCTCAGCATCTCATATCAGGGCAGCACTTGAGCAATTAATGGAAAGGTTACTAGTGATACCACTTCACTGATACTACTGATAGAAGCTTTCCATACAGAAGCACACTGGTTAACCAGCATATTGACTATTCTTTTGTGGTTAGCAATAAGGGGGGGGTCAGAGCCAATGCAGAAAATCCCAGGTGAAAAACATAACTGCAATGTGCTCAGTGTTTTCCCGACTTTTTGACTGCCCGTAATGTTACAAACGATTAATATTGTGAGGTAAATTGATTTCACTTTAATAAAACACGATACCTTTTAAACAATTAGACGATATAGTCTGATTATAAAATGCCCCTGCTCTAAAACAGAAACAGTGATAATTTTCTTCTAATCTCATGGGTTACGTTGGGCCTTTGGGAAATGGGTGAATAAATTCTAGTTTTCTAAACCAGGCAGACTGATTTACTGCAGACTTCCCCCATTACAGTTATAGTAGATGTCTATCAAATTGCTTATGAGAACAAATTTATGGAAAATATCCAAGAGTAATGCTTTGTTCTTATTAAAATACATGAATATGTATGTAATTTTAGCCAGACTAAATGAACAAAACAAAACAAAAAGAAAGAGAAAAAAGGTCAACAATTGTTGTCACAAGAATTATTCCTTTTTTACAAGAAACAGCTTCTTCCTGTTAAAAGTGCCTTTATATAAAAGATGCTTGTCTGAGGAGAATATTTGTTCAAATTGTAATGGCAACTGCTGTGAAGAAAAACCTCCAAGTGTACAAGGGTATGTTAATACAAGTAATTAGGCGACATAATTACATAAACATTACTTAAAAGGAGAAATAAAGCATAAAATTTCCTCATAAATTATTTTCATACAGAATTGTAACAGATGCAGAATTTAAGGTGAAAAAAAAGTTTTAAGTCAGTGATTCCTGGCAAGCAGAGTCTATTTAAATTGGCATATGTCTACCCTCCTTTTGAATGCAGATCTTGATGGGAATATCAACCACTTGCAGTACTAAACACACACATACTTTATTTTTCTAGGGGCCATGAAAAGAGTATTTCTAAACAGCAAACCAAGGTCTTCTCACTCAATGCACTGCAAATTTAGTATATCTCTGCTGAATCTGTACATTTCTTAAGAGCTACTTCTAAGGGAAGGAAGAGCAAACAGTTCACTTCCATTGGTTTCATATTTTTTCCCAAATACTATGTTGCTCTCAAAGTTTTCAGCTTTATCTCCGAAAGTTCTCTTTCCCCCATTAAACCAATACATTGGACTCATTCTTTCTTTTAAACATACTGCTATACATTCTGACAGATCGTGACATCCAGTTTAAAAGACAGTAAGACTAAAACAAGAGTAGAATTTACTGAGTGAAACCATGAGAGGTTATGTATAAAATAACTTAATGAAACAAACCCACAAATAGAAATCCAGAAAAACATTTCAAGATATTTATAACTAGCACCCTCGAACCAAACAAATGTGTATAACCCTCTTGCAAGGACAGTCTTTGAGCAACTTGACCAGAAAGTGTATGCACACTTCAATCCAAAATTGTGTTTGTGAGTTCTAAGCATCCAAGCTTCTTCTCATCATCGTAAAGGTTCTTTACCCAGAGGATGAAGTTTTCCTAATGTTCTGCAATTTTACATTCACTTCCTGGTTGTTTGGTTTTTTTTAATATACTTTTCCTGTCTATATAATCAAAGTATACAGGTCACTTCACAGATTTTGCTTGAAACATTTATATATCTTTGTTATGATAGAAATATAATAAAATTATTAGGTCAAGGGAGGACAATCACAACTTAAAATACCCATACGAATGTAATAAATAAATCACATGAAAAATATTTACTTGATACTGTTGGCAAGAGCACCAGAAGTAGCCTTAGTATAATCATCATATAGTTTTAAGGCTTCTATCATTCCCTTAAAAGCCAGATTATGAAACTATAACTTAAATCTAAAGGAAAGATACACAGAATTAATTTTTATTACTAATCCATTCTTCTTGATCTGAGAAAGGAAGCACCAAGAAATAGATGCACGTAAGTTCTAACTTAACCTGACACAAAGGGCAGTCAAATTGTTCCTGAGTGTAAATGAGTTCCCTGGGTTCTGTGAGTTCCCCACGAAAAAATGTAATTGCTGTCACTTCTGTGATCAGGAAAATAGACATAGGCTTAGGGGAAAAGGAGATGACAAGATCCATACTATGCTGCAGTGAGCACACTTTTCTTTCTCCAGCAGGAACTCTTGAGAAAACGATCATTTAAGTCCGCGTGTGCTTTGCACAACACGGTGTAACTCAAGCCAATGACACTGCATTGCTTAATGGTTAATAAAAGCTAAGAGTCAAAATTACTTATTCATTCTTTTATCCTGTATAAATACAGGAAACAACACAAGAAGTAAAGGTCTGGAGAGATATTGGCAAATAAAGTCTCTGTGTGGTTCAGTTTTCCATGTTTAGATTTTGCCCATCACTACATATTCCCATTACTGTTGCAAGATCCAAAATTATAGTCAGGATTATTAAGCAAAACAAGCCCATTTCTTCCTCCTTTTCCTTTCCCTCTCTTTGACCTGACAACCTTCTCCTTGCATCAGAACCTCCCTCTGCAATGTGTTTGTTTGCTACAGAAAGTATTTTGATCCTAAGGTCAAATTTGAATCTACTTTTAGGTATTCATGGTTTTTTTCTACTAATTTTAATCTGGACTAGATATACGCAGAAGAATGATATAAAAACATGCAGAGAGTTCTCATCAAAGAGCACACTTTATTGCATTCTATATAATGAAGTAATAGGAATAAGATTGTGCCTGTATTTTCAAAAGAAACTCTCCCTTGAAGCTTTAATTTAGTTAATCTGCAGAAAAGAAAGTAACTGACCATTGAAGAACACACCTCTAATTATGCTTATATCCAGTAAAATTGTGCATCAGTTATGGGAAATATGTTCCCTGGGAACAGTCAGCCATATAATTCATTGGAGAAAATCAAAACTGAAAGTGGCACTGAGGATGGATCCTATGAGGAAGCCCTTTAGGACTGAAGATGAGACCTTTCTAAATCAGTGACTTCAATGGTTTTAACAAATCTGATATTCCTGATACTGTTTCTTAAGATTTTACATGTTTCCCATTTGCTGACATGTGAGATTTATGTGAAAGTTGTACACCTTGGCCCTGCTCAGGAGCATTTGTTTCTTGAATTGAGGCAGGTTTTAGAAACTGTAACACAATTCATTTTTTACTGCCTTTTCCCTATTTTACAGTTATTTTCCACCTGTCATGCCACTGTGTCAGAGATGGCGTGGTATGGTGGATTGATACCTCTTTATTATTCTCTGTAGCTTGTGTCTTTCCTTTTAGATTGCTCCGTGATGTTCCTTTCGAACTCTCCATGCAGAGTGGAAGTGTAGTAAAAGTCTCTACTTTGTGCCAACTTTTTGTGGAGACTGTTGTTCTCTCAGTGATGGTACTTACATATTACTTGAAATTAGGTTAGCTTGCAGTTAAGCACTAGATCAATAGGAAACTTAGACAGATGTCCTAAATACATCAATTCAGCAGAGTTTTAGTGGTAACTGGACCTCTAAATTAAGATTATGAGCAAAAAAAAGAAGGAAAAAATGAGAATGTACTGCAAAATTTAAATTGACAATCTTATCTTTGTCCAGCCCTTTTCACAATCAGAGTGAATTTTAGTATAACCTCCACAGACCAAAGATTACTCTAATTCCACATAAAAAATTCCTTAACCTCAAATAAATGCAGAGTCAGAGTTCTATGATTTTGAGTGGTCAAAATAGTGTAGTATTCAAAATCTTTTCCAAAAAATAGCATCAAAATAAAGTTTTAAATCCTCTACATGGACTTCTTAATTTTTAAAACTAATTAAAGGATGAGGAAATTCTCCTGATTCTACTCTTATGAATGGATTCCCATCTTAAGTACTAAACATCAAAAAAAGCTCTCTATCCTTAAATTTTTTAAACTATGTATATTGTACCACTAAGGTATACAATCCTCATCAAAACTCCACAGAGATGGCAATTGTAACAGTAAGCTAAACAGACTGGGATTTCAAGTGCTGGATACTATACTTAACATCCCAAGAAGCTCTTTAATCTTGTTTAAGAAAGAGAAGGCATAATTTATCTAGAGACAATCCTCCTTTGGCAGCACATGCATAAGAAAGGAAGGCTCAATGTGCTGAGCTTTAAAAAGGAATTGAAAATAAAAACTGAAGATATTTCATGACCATACTTCTCAACACCAGAAAAACAAAACAAGTTAACTGTTATGCACATGAGGTCTGATGTATCAGTACAGAAATTCTGCCTGTGTTGGCAAATATGTGAACCAACACAACTCACTGTGAGCAGACATTTACCTGCTCATCTTGGACTGTTGCTGCTGAACTGGGCCATAATCCAATGTTTTCTAGGTGTCTCTCACATGTCATGAATCATGAAATGAATGGTGATTCACAAAAGTACAATGCCAAACTGGTTAATGCATATTATTTGATTTTAAGAAGTGCAAAACTATGTCAGTTTAAAAATCAGGGCAGAAAACGTATCTTATTACATGCGATTGCAACACAGTCAATCCTGCCAATGGCAAAGATCAATGGCTAGGCTAGTAATTCCTCCACTGAGAATAGCTAAGATGAGACAAAGAATTCCTTCACGACCTTTTCATTCATCAATAGATACCACAAAAAAAAGTGGATTATTTAGTGCTAGTTTCAACTTACATTATTAAGGTGAAGAATCAGACTAAATATTGTTTTGCAAAAAAGTAAGCAGAGTGAAGGAACAAAACTATTGCAAAGGTGCAAGAACCTCATATTAAAAAGTCAGTTGGTTTGTGGTTCGCCCTCCCTTTCAGTTTTGATGTACAACTCTTGACAAAACTTCAAAAATTTAATTTGGATGTCGGACCAATAAACAGTGGTGCTTTTTCTCCACTCAAATATATCTTGACACAGTCCAAGAAAAAATTGCCAAGTCTATCTTTCAAAAGGAGGTTTTCCATCACACTTTATTCTTTATTATGGAGAAGTTTACCTGAGGACTCAAAGATCAGTGCCATGTTTCACTGCACAAAGATCTGTTATTAAAATCAGATGATTTTATACAGTTTTCTGTAGGCCTTACTCAGAGAAAACTGCAACTGAAACTCCCATGCCACTAAAAGCCCAATTGCAGACTTTTCCCAGCATAATATTCAACATACCCTCCTAACTAATGTAAACAGTATTAGTGTCACCTATCTTTCTTTTTCATTGTTTTTTTACTCAGTTACTTCTCCAGCAAAATGCACTGCATTTTACTGTTAATTGTGATTAAAAAAAGAGAAATGAGACAAATCAATTACAGTCCTCTGTCAATCTGTATGGTTGAGGCACAACTTTTACTGTTTTAATTAAATAAAAAAATGGGTCTATTGTTTAAAGGCATTAAAGTAGGCAATTCAAAACTTCAAGTAAAGCTTTTTGTTTTACTGGGGGGCAGAGATACCTATAAAAGCAATACAGGTCTCTATCTGAATTTCATAGCAGCCATGAAATTTGTAAGAACCACAGAAACAAATAACTATCCATTTCTTTTAGCTGAAGTACCACTAATTCTAATGGGTTTAGGTTGCGAAGACATTGTTACATACAAAATGCAGCCCTGACTTTAATCCCGGGTTAGTAAGAAGACACAATCTTTAATGAAGAAGGAAATCTAACAAATGAATAGTAAAATTTCTGATGCAAAAAGAATAACAACCCATATAGGCTGTCAATGATGGGGAGAAGATTATTGGAATTAAACTGCTTATCATCCAAATAAAGCTGATCTTTTATACCATAACAGTAAGTTCCAGTCTTACTCCCATTAAAGTCAGCGTAAGTTTTGCCACTACATTCAGCTGGCAGAAAAGGAGTCCATCAAGACAAATTCAGATCGGTTGGTTCACACAGATAAAATAAAGACAGAGAAGGCAAACAAAGACTTATGGCAATGTTCAAACTCCTTAGGCCCCCAAAACAGTATTAACATAGCATTTTGAAATCACAAGAATAACTCTTAAAAGGATAAGACAAGCCCCAGATCCAGACTGTATTTCCAAATACAATTGCCAAATACAACTGCAATGAGCAGTTGCTGAGTGAAGTGGCTTTTGGAGAATCCTTCCCATATCCATGAATGTATGTACATACAGCTGTGAAGGTACACCCAAATGACAAGCTGTTTCCCACATATGGGAAACATGGCTTTGGCGGGTATCGGTCAGAACCGACGCTCTACCCCTCTTTGTCCTAGTGAACAGGAGCACAAGGCTGGCTACACAACACTTGTTGAACACAGGTCCATGCAATATTACTGCCTACTGTGCTATATGGGATGTTCCACACATTCTTGGCAAACACTTGGGATGAGATTTGGGAAATTCGTAGTCTTGCCTACTACAGGCCAAGAAGGCATCAGAAGCATAACTCCTGCTTGCACAGTACGTGTCACACATTACAGTCCCAATCTACAGAATGGAATGACAGAAATTCCTCTGACTTCAATGGGCTTGAGTGGTTGGCTGCTTGTTGTACAAAGTCTTTTTAACCACTACAAACAAAACTTGTGACAACAATATAGAGATTCTCTGTGGAAACTCGTAGAAAAGTGCCACCTCACCTTGAATGCAAAAGAAGTACCTCACTGGAGGAAGCTGAAAAAATCAGGTGTTGTACTCTCATAGCTAATTATATTTTTTATCTATTATATATATAATATTAAAGTATTGTCTTAACGTACTTATTCAGTTAGCATCTGTATTATATGAAAAATTATCCTGAAATATGTGAATTTCAACAACAGAAATAATTGTTGTAAGTGGGATTTGACACGTGTGAAACTGGATAAAGGGATTTTCAATCAAAGTCTGTCTCAGCAAACTCTAGAGTAGAAGGCTGCCACAACAGGGAATGCTGAGTAATTACAAAACTACATAATGACGCATCTTTACTTTTCCTTTTTCTGACTCACTCTATTTTGAGACCAGCAGAGGCTGTAGATTGTACAGACAGTACTCTGTTAACACAGTCCCCTTTTCACTCCAAATATCCCTAGGCCAGAGGGATCACCAAAGAAGCCAGGCTAAGAACAACATAAAACATTATTACTCTTCTGGTTTTCCCTAAATGCTCTAGGTAGCCATCACTTTATCCCGTGTACGCTACGTTCCATTACTGCCCAACCTAATAAAGACTTCTGTCACAGCGATAGCTTTTCATCTTCAGAGCTCTTTTCTCCTCTCCTGATAAGGCTGCCAACTCTACTCTCTGTAAATGAGCTCATGCGAACACTTTATTTTCAGCTTGTGGAAACAAAAAGGGCCACTGCTCAGCTTCAGAGCTTGAGGGGGCGGTTTGCTATCTTCAAAGCATGACCAAGGCGTTTGAAAGGGATTAAAATTAAATTGGTAAGCTTAGCTTGAAATAAGGAACTTGAAGCAGGACTATTGCACTCACAAACCCCGCTTTTCTTTAAAATCTTCAGAAGTCCCTTAAAAATGGTCACTTTAACTCATTTTTATTTGTGTACTCTTAAACCTTTGGCAACTGCTTAGATAAGACTGCTAGCCAGTAACCCATGTTACTATCAATAGCCACACGTAGCCGAGCATCTCACTTACAGGACAGATGGTTATCCCATCCCAGTGCACTCAGTTCAAAAACATGTGAATCACAGCTTCAGCTTCCTTATCCAAACAGCAAATAAATTAAAATTTTTTGCAATCAGTGGCATATGTTTGCAACTGTGTACAGAATGACTCGGGCCAAACCTGAATTGACATGTTTCATTCAGTGACATCCTAACTATTTTGTGAATGTCCAACTGCTGGCACTGTTTGCTGCACAATAAGGCGGCATGAAAGAAAAACAAACTTTCACAAGTACTTCCCCTGCTGTCAGATTTTATGCATGAAATTCATTCCACCAGATAGCCACTTACTATCTAGTGGCTACAAAAATTGGTCGTATTTTTAAAAGTTTACAGAAAATATATCCTTAGGAACAAAGTAAATTAACTGTCCACCTCTTGAAATACTTTGCTTCCATATCAGCTGTAGTTGGCCAGCTGGAAAACGGAGTGAGCAGTGGCTCAGGGCACAGGTATTCCCACCATCTAACATCTGGTTCAAAATCCACTCAAATAAAAATTATTTACTGGTCTTATATTACTGGTCTGTCCACATCAGGCATGTACCAAAGAAGTAAAAGATTTGGTTCAGCTCAGGATGAAGGTCCAACTAATACAGGTGTCTGCAGTTAAAATTTACCAGAAAGGTAAGATACATGGAAGCAAGGAGGGATCGGTCTGCAAAAATTCTTGAGGAGTTTTTAGATACAGAGGTTTCCTTCACGGTGCTCTCTGCACAGTGTCATTCTGCGAGGTGATTTCCAGTGTTTACTCTTACCACCTTCTTACCATTGCTATTACTATTTCTAGATTCATGTTCAGAGGACCAATACTCCTGTCCACTGTTGTCCCTCCCAAGTTTGGGGCAGTTTTATATAGCAAGTTTCTCATTTTTAACAGTTCTAATGGCACAGTTTGAAAACAAAGTCAATAACACAGCAGAGGAAAGCAAAACAGTCTTGTATGTAACAGAGTCTTGCCTTTTTTAACACTGTCATAAGACAAAGACTGAAAGTTATCCAGAAACTGCAAATTATCACTGGAAGAAGTCCCTTACACACCAAAATTAAAGCAAATTTGTGTTATATTTCTAATAAGAAATGCAATTCAACTTTCCCTCTAAGAAACTTCTTGAAGAAAGAAAATATTAGAAAAGGCTGTGTCCAACGATACCACAAAACACTCTAAGAAAATATGAAGCTGGCTAGGACTAAACACCAAAGAAAACATAAAAATAAAGCTGGACTACACCACAGAAAAATAAAAGGGGGAGTGGGAGATGGTCTGATTGGGTTTCGCAGACCAACTTCTGAAATCACAGCCAGTAGCAAAGTCACCTGCGAAAAACTGCCCCCAGCAAATTGCAAAGCGCAGTTTAGTAACTGCGCCATCCATACGTGCTCAGCTTACCACTGGGTCCTTCTTTACACACCACTTAGGCAGTGCTAGGTCCTTCTTTACATACCCATCTTTTTTCCCTGCTCCCATCTTTATGCTTCCTCATGCCTACTACCACCACAAGATATTTTATATTCATGAGTATCAAATGCAGCGAAATCCTGGAAACACCTTGGTTAGGAAACAACTTCATGCAAAACTTACTCACTCAGGAGTCTAAAAGTCTGACATGTGAGAGGGACCACGACTCTGTGAAGATTTTGTATAAGTGTGAGATAAGGAGCCGCTGCCATAACCAAATCAGGCAGCAAAACTACAGGTCATGCAGAAACAACAAATGTTTTCTCAACATGAACATCTTAAAACCTGATTTAAATTTGAACGATTTTAGTAAGTTCTGTATATATACCCCATGAGAAACAGCCTCAGCATCCCAAAATACACTACATATTGAAAACAATACCATTAAACCTGAAGGTTTGTATGCAGGCTAGATTTGTAAAGAAGTTCATGGCATAGCACTGGCACGGTCCTGCTTCTGCTACTTACAGCAGTTTATTGACTTCAAAGGTGCAGAACTAAGTTACTGATATTTAGCAGGCCCCCTTTGTGTTCATACAGCATCTAAATAATATTACCAATTAAAGCAAATTTGTAATAAAACTATTCTTAATAATAAATTTTATTATTAAGAACTGGGGCCTCTGGCCTCCCTGGCCAAGACACTAATCTGTTCCTAAAGGCAGGTAGGGTCTACAATGCAGGCTGGATACAAAAACCATTAGTAGTAACTAATTGCAATTGACTAATTGATGATAAGTGACTGATCTTAATCATGTGTAGGGACTTCAGGACCTTCTCTTATTCCAGAGTATTCTCTTATTTCTTCATGTAGCTCAAAACGAGTTAGCATTGCCCAAGAATATTTATAGCAAATAGCTCCTGTTTTGGACTAACCTGCTGTATTCTATTCACTTGAGGCTGTTATATCACTATGATTCATTACATCAGGATGATGTAACTAAAAATGAAATTGTAAATCAACATTTGTTCTACTCAGTGATAAAATAACTATCTTTCAAATACTATTTTGGACATTTAAAAGCCTGTAGTTATCATTCTGTAGTTCACACTGCTAGCAGAGAGAATGTTCAAACTGAAATTCTGTGTCTGCCAGGATTCACATTAGTTTGCTGCTGTTTGTCACTTTTTAAAGGGGAAGGAAAAGTGAACTCATGTGCTCACTGAGATTTAAATTTTTAGAAGAAGAATATTTCGAGTTTAAGCCAAGACAGATGATTACTGTCTCTCTTCTTTTATCATGGAAAGGTACTCACAAAAGTAAAATAACTACAGTCCAGAATAATTTTCATTTCCATGTGACTTTCTGTTCTACTGCAGAAACTTTTCCACCCGTTTGAGAAGTCTCTTTTTGTGGCACACATTCCTGTTTCCCTCTACAGCATTTAATATCTTGTTGGACAGGGCAGTTAAAAAACACATACAAGGAAATATCTTATTGACTAAGGCACCTAAAATTTCTATCATTCATTCACAGTAACAGATTTTGAAATGGTCCTTAACAAGCACACAGGCACTAAAGAAAACCTAAACAGACTTGTAATGCTCCATCAAAAATTTTGACCTAAGGCCACTTAGTGCTTAGTGTTATGATAACTCTTGAGCAAAGATTGGAACACCTGAAGGGAAGAAATTCTTTCCTATCAGAACAGAGGAGGCAGCCCTACCTTCTGGGGAAAAAAAACCCCCACAAACTAACAAACCACTGTTTTAAATTAGCAGATTAGATTAGCAGAAAGTAAATGACATTATGAAACAATGCAAAACAAACGCTGTAGTTAACTGAAATAAATTTGAACAGTACATCTAGGATGTTGTCTGTCTAGTCCAATCCCTTGTTCTTTGGTGTGTGTTTATAAGAGATTTTGCTGGCTATCTTAATCACTTTGTATCATCCAGTAAACTCCAGAGAAAAAGCAAACAGAACCCTCTCAAAGGCCAGCAGCTGAATTTGGGTCAGACTGAAAAAAATGGTTTAGTGGCCTGTACTCCCTGTCTACTGAAGCTTGCTTTCTACCTGGATGGTTGTACCTCTGCTGAACTACCGAGAATAATGTTTTTCTGTCTCAAATATCAAGTGGGCATTGCTTGGAATAGCAAATACTGAGCTTTGGGAGGAGCACATCATTTGTAAAAATAGAAGAACATTTTTTAAATCACCACCTGGCTCTGCAGGATTTTAAGTCACATATATTTAGGTTATTTACTCTGTAACACTCACTTTAATAATGATAGTTCTGAAATATTCCTCCTATGCCTAGCTTTCTTTAAAAAATTACTGCACTTAGCTAGAAAAAAAAAACCTTTCTGTTTTTCATCCCTCAACTGCTATAGTTCTCAAAGTCTTCCATATTTTCAGCTATTATCCCTTTCGTGCAAAGAGCCCACTTAATAACGTTCACTCTAACAACCTCATTTATTTTCCAGAAAATTAACTCAGTTTCAACCCTGATTAATGATTTCATCTAAATGAATCAAATTAAAAATTGAAAATTATATTTCAAAAGCCAAAGAAAAAAAAATTGACCATTTCCAGTTAACAAATGATCCTTTCAAATATTAAAAGATGACCATGAAGAGTGCGTGATAGTAATGAAATCTAACTGGGGCCTACTGCTTATCTGGAGTTCAGGAAGGGGGAGAAATGGGGAAAAAAAACCTTTCTGCATTGTTAACACTGAAGTCTCTTGGGATACCAAGCTGACTTCCACTTAGTCTTTGCCTGTAATCAGCACACCAAAATAATATGAGAATTTCAATGTTAATTAAACTGGTAGGGTTGGAGATGCACCAATACTGAGGAGGGAATAGAAAAGCACACAGTACCAATAACCACATCTGTTAACAAATCCTAATCTATGAAAGAGCAATTTAACCTTCCTCAAACTGCTAATACCTAGTTACAGGCTGTCTTCTAGGGGAGAAAAAGATCTCAGACTTGAAAAAAAAAAAAGCTATATTACTTGAAGAGCAACTGGTTATTCAGATCCCATATACTGTCTTTTAAGAGAAAAGAGGTCCAATCCATTTGACCCTTGATTTGCTTACAAATGGAAAAATAAAGTTTTATTTCTCCTTCCCTCTTGTACCCCCTACAATTAATTTTGTTCTCACAAAAGTCTACTCTAAAGATCGTGATTATTCTAAGAATTGTACAGGTAATTATCAACTAATAAAAAAAGTACTCACGCTTTATACTGATAAATGAGTAGCATTACATTTTAATTACAAATTTCTGATGTCATATGAAACACTCAATGAAAAACTGCAACACATAACATTCATCTCGGAACTCGGCCAAGGCGCAGAGACTGTTACTATTCCCCTTCACCATGAGAAGGGAGCCTCTAGAGAAGTTTCCACTTACCAGTCTGAGTTCAATGGAGGTTCAACACTTGCATTAAGGTTGTTTCAGAGTCACCTCTGTAATGGTAGGGAGTAACTGCACAGAAGTGAGTGGTAGAGCAAGTATGGAGTTTTTTGTGCACAGAGCCTCCGTGTGTACGTTTGACACTGATGTCTCTTATTTTTCTGACTCTCAGGAAACAGACTGTCCCATTCCATTGCTTTGAGCCAGAGACAACTCCAGCAGCAAGGCCAAACACATAGATGTCTGTGAAAATTTAGTAGTTACCTGATGGGAGACACTGGAGGCCAGTCCAGACAGACATTTCACAAGCTTTCCAAACAATCCTGACATACGTTTGTAACCAACCTGTAACATGCTGGATAATAAAATCTTGGCACAGAAATTTGGATGCTGGTTTGGCAATGTTGGCAGACTCCAAACGGGCTGGGCAACAACTGCAATATTTAATTTCTGTTAGATAAACCACTGCTGAACCCTGGGTTCCACTTAGGACAACACCAAAGTAACCTGTAGTACAACTGGTCTCTTCTAATGCAAAGAGTTTGACACTGATAATAACAACAGTTGAACTGAAAATACACTGAAACAAGCCTAGCCCTTACAAAATTGAATATTTACACTGATGAAACTTCACTGAACTATTTCTCCTACAAACTCTAGAAATTCTTCTGGTAGCTCTCTTCTCTAAATTCCAAGAAAACGGAAGGAATTTCAGTTAGGGAACATAATAGGGGAACATGAATTTCCATATTCCTAATCCCCACTGAGAGGTTGGAAATGATTTGTTTTTGTATAAACCAATGTTCTAATCAACTTTGGCTTTGCTAGGTCAAAATATTTCATACCTAGTTCCTCTCAATTCATGATGCTTTTTAACCCTCTGAATTCCAGCCATTCGGAAATTTGGCTTTGGTGGATTCTCACTAAATGAATATCCACCATGGCTTTCCCTGGCAATTCTAACTTTTGATTAGAGTAAATGCAATCCCTCTTTGGTGCCTGCAGATCTCACTACAGAGATCCCTGCTGATCAGAATTGGTGTGCACTATGGGCTGTACCCATGTAGAGAAGTGATTTACATTGTTTCTAAAAATTAAGAGGTTTTGCTAAAGGAATGGCAATGCCTCAAATTTTTTTTTTGTCTACTGGAAGCAATTTCATAATTTAGCATGTGTGCACATACTGTTTTATGCAGCCTAATCACTACCCTTGACTTTGTTTGTATCAACTGGTAGCTCTTTCCCCTTCGCAATTTTCCTACCTGCCATCTCCTTTAGCTGCTTTCTTCCTTTTATGTCTATGTTTGGCTGCATAAAGCTTCACTCTTGCATTAGGTGCCCCTTTAACGCTGTGAGCAATGTGCTAGCCTGCCATGTTAGCCATACCTTTGATGCTCACTATATCAGAAACAATAAAGCCCAGCTCTGCGATCTTACAAACACGAATGAACACCAGCTTTGCAAATAACCTGTGGTACAAACCAAAAAAAGTCTTGTAATAATTGCAAGAATTCTATTTTGAAGCTGGAGGGAGGGGGGGAGAGAAAAGCTGCAATACTACATACCTTTAATTTTAAAATGCCCAGGAAAAAGCATTTCAGCATTTTTGTTTCCTATTATAAGTAAATCCTGCATATCCCTGTCCTCCAGAATACGTATTACTGCAACTACCTCTCTACAGTGGATGAACACATGGTATTTCTTTAGGAGCCCATCAGTTAACATTCTTGAACATACAGAACAACTCAAGAGTGCCTTTTAATTGTGTTCAGTTGAACACAAGGAGGACTTAGGCTTATTCAGAAAGTCAAAACCAGCCTTAAATTTGCTGAATTTTTGCTGAATCTTAGTTACATGGAGAGCCACGATGTATTTGCTACCAGGAACTCTGCTATGAGCAGCCAAAGCGACAAGATGCTGAATGCTTCACCAGACCTACTTTTCACCCAGCAAAGCAGAGCACTAATTTGCTTCAGAACCTGCATCTACGTAACAATGTCTTGGTTCAAAGGACAGAAGCAAATCTCAGCATTTTCCTTGTTTGTTTTGCTTTGGCGCTTACTGGGGATCTCACTGAGGGGTTTGAGGTTACTTTGATCTTCAGGCTATTTCCTTCAGGAAGTTTATTTGTAAAGCACTAGCAGGAAACTGAACTTTATGCAGTTATCTCTCAGACGGCAGCAGAAATAAAACTTATAATAAACCAGTTATAATTGAGGGCTCAGGCAAAACAAACTCATGCAAACTACTTCAAGAAACACAGCTGTAATTCAACATATGTGTACAACAAAAGAAGCCTTAGGAAACGAATAAAAAATATTTGAGAAGCTACAAACTTTCTATTGCAAAATTACAGAAAAATTATGTATGGACTCACAGAAATATATCAAACCAGAAAGAAAACCTATAAAATCATCAATGAATTAAGAATATTAAATATATTAACCATAGTATAAAATAGGTATATATCTAGGAGGCACAAACAACAGGAAACTATCTGCCATGATATTTCAGGATCAGATTTCCTCATTTTTAAATATAATACAGCTTATGAGTAAATAAATAGTATATAAATGTTACATAATTTATTACATGATACAATATATATAAATAGTCTACACTTTATACAGATCTGCTTTGTGTATATATCCTTGGTGTAATAATAATAATTGATAGTAACAACATATCACTATTAATACGTATATCTGTTATGGAAAATAAGGTATATGAATGTATATCTGGGCAGAGGAAATTTTATCCTAAACACCTAAAGTCTGCCAAAAATTTATGCCTAAAAAGACATTCTTAAATTGAGAAACATAAAGGATCCAGAAAGACAGTCACTATCAATTCCATATTTATCCACTGTTTCTTTCTATATATAACACAGTCTGCACATGCCACCAGAGTACTTTTATCTGCAATGGTATCTGCCGATACGAGAGAAAATCAAGGGCTCTATGGAAAGATCTATGAAAACACTCCAAAAGCCTAAACCCCCAACTGTTATGGCCAGATTCACTTCCTCTAGAGTAGCATAATTTCTGAAGTGACATCACTGGAATTCCTTTAATTCAAAAGGAACAAAACAGTGCAAGAATAAACAAAATCCTTTAGGTCTGAAAGCAGGAAGACATTCTTAAAGCACTAAAAAGTGCTCAAGTTGTTCCTATATATGTAATACTATGAAAAGTTGACTTTGGTTGACTTGTTTCTCCTTACTGTTTCCAGATAGAGGTCTTCAGTTAGGAATAAGAAGAGATATAAAGCACTTGAAACCAAATTCACATCAGTAGTATAAAACAAATCAGGGAGTAGTAATAAATGTCAGAGCTGGAGCAGCAAAGGCGAGCCACTGCTTTTTCTCATACTTAAAGTGAAATACCTAGCTGTTATCTTTGTGCCTGCAGAGCCTCCCTATTGTAGATTCAATAATACAAGAGGCTTCTTATCAGCAGCCCGGGTGACTGATTGGAGCTGTGATATGTTTAGACAATGCACTGTATTTAACTGAATTTACAGATGCCCCAACTCAAACTGGAGTAGTAAACGCCAGAGACTAATAGGAAATTAAACATGTACAATGGACTAACTCCATTTGCTCTCACACACTGTAATGTGTTTAGTTAACTTACTCATAGTCACACTTTATCTTTTTCTCCATGGATTCTCTAGGATATGTTTCAAATTGGTCAAAGATTAAATCTTCCTTTCATTTTTTTTCACTATTTTATTGCTGCTTTCCCTTATTATTTGCCACTCTTTCTCCCGTGCAGATAAGCTAAACAAGATGACCCCAGGTATACTCTGCCAACCCAATTATCAGCTAGTCAAGAAGTAAAGCAAGGGTACAGAAGACTCCATAATACTAATATTAATGTAACATGAGAGGAACAAAATCAGCTATTTATCTGAAGGAAACTGTTTATTTAGCTCATTTGAAATTTAAATATGAATTTACGGTGAATATATGCAGGAACTTAAATTTGTGGAGGTCACTAAAGACATGGTTTAAACTAACAGTTATTCAATCATTCATTAATGAAAACAGTATACAACAAGGATACTCTGAATAAAGCATTCAGAGAAGAAGAGGTTTTACATAACTTCTGAATCTCCTTCCCTGTAACAGAGAGGAGTAATTTCTTTATAAATAAATTCCAGGATAGATCTGTTTATCTATTTGGGTCTCCCGAAACAATTTTCAAAACTAAATTCTTCATTAATATCTCAATCAGATTGTGGCTGTATTGAACTTACTAAAATGAAAGAATTTTTACTCATATGAAAAAAGAAAAAATTGAAAACAAAACACATTCTCACAGCTAGAAACAGCTTTTGTCATTATATGTATTATTTTAGTTCTGAAATAAAAAAATCAGTTAAAGCTCATAAAAAAAAAGCTTGGGTCTGAGACAGAAAAAGAGGACCTACAAAAGGTTTCCAGATACATAACACAGAAAAGCACTTGCAGCTTTTTTTCCAAGCTACTACATGACCTCAATGCTTTTTGGGCCAAATCGTGCAGTCAAGTAGGCTGGTAAATTGAGACCACTGGCAGAAGAAGGGACCAGAATTAAGACTACGTAAGTAAAACAGTGGAATATGCCTTACCAATTTGCCAGAGAAAGAAAGAATATTTGGAAAAAAATACTGACCCACTCTCCAAATATTATCTGCATAAGGATGTTAATTACTTGAATGTTTTGTCTTGAAAGACAGTAGGATTGACAAAGAAATTGACAACAGATTAGCAAAGGCATACAGTGCTTTTGGTAGATTCCATAAAAGAGTTTGGTGAAATAAACACCTGAAGAAAAGTACAAATATCAGCATTTACAGAGCCATTGTACTGTCTACTCTTTTATATGGGTCTGAGTCTTGGGTCATTTACCACCACCACCTG
>VYXB01008526.1:1585225-1625957 GCA_013397135.1 Pachyramphus minor | reverse complement strand
CTTTGAGAACTCACACAGGATCACTCTCGAGGAGAAAAGACAACTCAGAAAGAATCGCGTCCAGTCGATGCCGCCTGGGGAGCCTTTCTCTTGTCCCTTTTGCAATTGGACTTGTCTGTCGCGCATTGGCCTTTTCAGCCATCAGCGCCTGCAGCAAGCGCGGGTAGAGCCCTTTGAAACCTTCGTTCACGAAGCCAAGCCATGGTTGTCTTGAAAGAATCAGTTATTTGATCTCCGATGGAAACAACGTATCAGAATGACATTTTTTTCCCAACTTCATCAAATAAGGGAAACCCCAGGTTTCTAATTTAGAAAGTGCCACTTCAAAAATACATTCCTAGGCTCCACTATTTTTGTAATTGGAAGTTATAAAAAAGGGTGTAAGATATTACCACTAGGCTTTACCTAATTTTTGCCTGTCCTGTTGAGATCTTTATCAATTTCAATTCCTTAGTGTATATCCATTATCCACATGGAAATTAATTAGTAAAATTGTTGTTTTCTAACAATTTTGCCCTGGTATAATATTTGCCATTGTAAAGATCTGAGTTTTTTAAAAAATTAATTCTTATTCAGTTTTTTCCTACCAGAAACTAGTTTCTTGAATTCTTTGGTAAAAGTTCACTAAATAAAGGCTAATAAAACAATCATCTAGTAAAGTGCACTTCATGGAATTTTTTTTTTTCAACCAGTGGACAGCATTACAAATGTTACTTTTCCTAACAGGCCTGATAGGTATTTGAAGTACAAGACATGGATACATCTTAGACCAATCTTTAATTAGTATCACTGATGAAATATTTATTCTTTTACTGTGAATCTAGAAACCCAGTAAAGCTGTGTTTGCATCTTTTATCAATTTAAATAATAGCTTGCTTTATTGCTTTTGTCTTAAGTACAGACAGGCTGAAAAATTATTTGTGCCCATAATAAATTTCTGGCTGCCATGGTCTATATAGTTATGGTAAATATTTAATAATGCCATTAGATCATGGAGGCCTCCTGAATGTGTAATTCACACTACTCTGTGACAGATGTGTGGAAATGTGTGTGTCCACTTTACAAGCCATTAAGAAAAGTATTAGGAAAGAAGTTAACTGTTTCTTTAATTTTCCAGCTATAAAACAACTGCCCTTCTATATGTAGCACTGAACAACTTGAGTCACTGAATCCTGTCCCCTTTAATGGTAAGAAATCCCAGAAATAATTACCTGGCTCAAGTAGGACCACAGGGAACCTATTCTCTGCTCCCACTCGTAGCAAGGAACCAAACAGGCTTCCCAATAATATGTATCACGCTTCTGAAAGATCTAAAGCTACAGCTGTAGGTGTGCCACGAGGAGACAGCAGGTGGTTTGACCTGTGTATGTGTACGTGTACATGTACATGCACATGCAGAACTCAGCACATAATGGTGCCACCACAACCCACCATGTACACTGGACTATACACACTTTGAAGAAGACCGTGTAAATGGATATAAGCAATGCACCTCAAGTAAACAAAACACCAAAACACCTGAAGAAAAACAGGAGTGCTAACTGTCATCCACACATCAGTACCATATTGCCACCAAGGTATCACAACCATAGTCCTCCTATTATTGCTTTTGTTTTTTGCAATAAGAGGGAATTCCTGGTGACTGCTGTCCAAAGTGACATCAACAGGGAAGAATGGAGAGCATGAATGAACGCAAGAATACACGCAGGCAAAACCAATACAAACATCACAAATACAACTCAAATGAATGGACCCTTGTGAGCCCATAAATAACTAGCAATCTTCTTGAATGGTTTTTTTCCAACTCATTAGTTGTCACTGCACTTTCCACAAACCTATCATATGTCGTATACCATTTGTGTCTTTGCCTTCACTTTCATTACACTACTTAGTCTAAGCAGATGCAAGGACATTATCAGGAGGGAGTTATCTGTGTTTGTTGTATGCTCTGGAGTTTCAAGAGAGGACTGTATTGATAGCAGCATGTTGTGGTTTATATTTGTACTTATCTGACTGCAGTATAATGGAGTTCAGAATTCCAACAGAAAAGCTAATAAAAAACATCCAAAATAGTAAGAGGGAAAAGGACTGAATGTGCAAAGGGGATACAAAACTAGACTGACATCATCTTTTACAAAGATGGAATAAAAAGACAGACTTCTTGGGAATATCTTTCAGGATGTTATTGTTTAGTACTATGAAGTTCATCCTGTAACCAGCAGCTCAGTGATGGTGTTGGCAGTTACTGCAATGGGACTAAAAAACAGGCCTTTTGTTTGTCAGTACTCAAAAATGAAGAGCTAATTTATCATTTTAATTACAAGTTCAGTGAAGCAATGCCCTATGCGCATGAAGCATCATTGTGAAGACTACATTTTGCTAAAAATCTTTTCTATTTAGGCAAAATAAGCTAGTCAAATTTGCAAGGTAATTTTATCTCAGATAAAAATGTAGTATGAAAATTAATTTTTCATCCTTTGCTAATTTAGGCTGCTTTTATTTAAACACATTTAAATAAACCTTCCTAGGAATGACTAGATGATGGTTCAGTATAGGGCTATATGACATTTATTGCCATTTGTGTTATCATTTCCTACACGACTTAAGATAACCGTCACCATAATTTACATCTATGCACTTCATTATTCGATTTAAAACCCCTTGCAGTTACAAACACTGCATAGACATCCCCAGGTTTGGTCTGCAAAGGCGCAAAGTCAGAAGTTAGAAAACATCACTTCTGCACTTTGGCCACTACAACCCCCTGCAGCGCTACAGGCTGGGCACAGAGTGGCAGAAAGGGACTTGGGAGTTTGGATTGAGGGGAAACTGAAAATGAGCCAGCAGTGTGCCCAGGTGGCCAAGAAGGCCAATGGCATCCTGGCCTGGATCAGGAACAGTGTGGCCAGCAGGTGCAGGGAAGTGATTCTTCCCCTGTACTCAGCGCTGGTGAGGCCACACCTGGACTACTGTGTTCAGTTCTGGGCCCCTCAGTTCAGGAAGGATATTGAGGTGCTGGAGCAGGTCCAGAGAAGAGCAACGATGCTGGTGAAGGGACTCGAGCACAGGTCCTGTAAGGAGGGGCTGAGGGAGCTGGAGTTGTTGAGTCTGGAGAAGAGAAGGCTCAGGGGAGACCTCATCCCTCTTACAACTACCTAGTTGTAGCCAGGTGGGGATTGGTCTCTTCTCTCAGGCAACCAGCAGTAGGGCAAGAGGGCATGGGCTTAAGCTGTGCCAGGGGAGGCTTAGGTTAGATATTAGGAAGAAATTTTTTACAGAGAGAGTGATCAGACGCTGGAATGGGCTGCGCAGGCAGGTGGTGGATTCACCGTCCCTGGAGGTTTTTAAGATGAGATCGGATGTGGCACTTAGTGCCATGGTCTGGTAACCATGGCAGTGTTGGATCAAGGGTTGGACTGGCTGATCTCAGAGGTCTTTTCCAACCCGGTTGATTTTATGATTCTATGATCAGAACCAATGAAAATTCATCCACCCTTAATTTCTGCTTTCTTTTGCTTCAGACTTTATTCAGAAAATTAGGCAAATAATGATCAGCTTTGCAAATTAATATCCTTTTGCTGTATGTTGCTACTAGCCTGAACCCATACGACATTCCAGATGCATTTTTGGAACTGAGGAAGATACAACATATTTGCAAGCACAAAAGTCCTTCTGTTTCATGTGCCTTGTGAGCAACCTCTTAACATTTAAATTTCAGAACAGCACCACTGAGTGTTACTGGAGGATTCCTACCCATCTTAGCTTGTAACAGAAAACTGGGATGAGAAAGGGTCAGTTAGCAGGCCTAGGAGTAGTCTGGGCCATTTGTCTTTCCTTGGTCTCATGCTGAGTGAGCTTATGACCCAGGGATCTGGGTCAGTTCCAGAGGTCAATTTTGGGGGTAAGAATAAGGTTTTTCTTTGCTCTATTTCTTCTTCTTTCTCCAAGAAAACTTATTTGTTTTAGATCAAACCAGAGCTCTCAAAGCAGTCGGGCCTAGTTACTCCATAAGCTGAATCTGTGTTGGGAGCAATATGGTTCCCTCTCCCTCCCCAATTCCAGGGCCACCGCAACTCCATAATTATTTATTGTATTGCCAACCTGACAAAATTTTCATAAGGAATGAAAGCAAAAGAAGAACAAAGGCAATTTTTCACTATTTGTATTTCAGCATAGGCTGAATGGAATTTTACAAGAGAAAGCATAAACATTTCTTTATCCCCAGACAGAGTCCTTTGCCAAATAGTAAAATCCTGCTACAAACAATGGAGACAGAAAACTTTCCAAAATAAAATGTTGCAAGATTGTTCAGTAAATAAAATCTGTTCAGTCACTCAAAACCAAGGGATTCTTACAGGCTGTGGTTTGTGTTCTCTGCTCTCTGAGAAGTCAAGAAAACCCACTGCATTTTTTACTAGGAAAGGAACTTCCCAGTTTTGACGTCTGACCACAAAAAAATCTCCCAATAGGGAAGTCACAGCCTAGTCTCAGCACTAATGGAAGCACACTCATGCATCTCAGTAGGCAGTACATACCATCAATGCCAGCCAGAAAAATGACATTGCAGAGAATACTCTTCAGGTTTATAAAAATTTTGGGGAGGGTTTGTGAGATACCAGTTTAACTTTGGCAAACGGGAATTTGAACTGGGAATACAGTCCCTAAAAGCTTTAAGAATAAGAAAGGGAGAGAAGATGGTGCATTTGAAAGTTAATAGCGTCAGCCAAAGTTCTGAGAGTTGAGCAGTGAGCCTTCTACTGCTGTCCTGCTTCAGCTTTAAAGACTGAAGCACTGGAAGGCCCAGCTTGGATTGACAAGGAGTTAAAGGAGGTGGCTCTCATCATAAAAGTACCACACCCAAACCATGAATGATGTACCTCATGTGAGAGGCCAAGTGTGAAACCTAAGAAAGGCACAAGCCTGAAAGAGGAAGGCATTAAGGGTTGGGAGAAGGGGCCAAGAGGCAGAAGTGGGATGTAGAAATCAGTTTCTTTTATTCTCACTCGCTACTCTGTAAGACAATATAATAATCAGAAAGATTCTGTCCAAATGTTACCACTAAACTTTCAATTATATTCATGCCGGTACTCTCCATGAAAAGGTGTATAAGCCAAAGCAAGGTTTGGCTTACCAACCATATCCAACGTGCAAGTAACATCTTGACCTTCAACAAAACTTCCAAAAATACCACAAAACAGCAAACTTTTCCACTGGAGAAGGCAGACTTTTTTTGTTTCTTTGTTTTGTAAAGACCTTCTCTTTTCCATTTACATGCCATAATATAACTAAATAACATGCTGAGTATACAGCTGACAGTTCACAGAATTACCCAGTGTTATTGTGAAATAATTTTTATTTCTTGTTTTGTAAGCAAGGTGATTGAAGGTTCTTCAGAATTTTAAAGATCTTTAAGTTATTTAAGAGTAGAGGCTGGCTTTCCAAACTTGAATAATTAACACATTATTAAATCAATAACCTCCTCTATGGTCTTTCTTTAAAAAAAAAACCAACCCTTTTGCTGTTTCATATCAATTTACAAAAAGAGCAACTTCTTGCTTTACTACTACAGTGAAATATCACTTACAAGCTTTTCAAGCCCATGTTGTCTATGTTGCACTAAATGTGAAAACTGTCTCCCTGATTCTGCACCATGCTTTACAAAAAAACCACACCGTTTGCAGATCAAAGGGAGACGATTTATGCTTTCATCCCAGCTGACGGACGATTAAATTAAAACAGATCAGCAGTACAGTGCATGGGCAGGTGGCTTTAGCTGCCACTGTCGGCCTCAGAGCGATTAAATTGCGGTGGAGATGGAGGGCCTTCCGCTCTCATTCCCGCACTTACAGATCAAACGGTGACAAATGAGATGTTACTGCTCTTGTAAAGCAAGGCTACAATCTGTCAAAATCCAACATAATTTGTGACCCTACGTGACATCCTCTTTCTCTTTTTTTTGACATTTGAATACAGTGATTGTACTAGAGTCAAGTCCATTTAAGTGAATATAGTCAATTCTATCTAAAGGAATATAGCCTGTTAGCTCCAACATGGTAGCTGAATATATATCTGGTTAGTACTCCAGCGACCCTTTGTGTTAAGTGCATACCATTAACAATGAATTCTGATTTTTCCAAGTTATATAATTTGATATCTTGACAGCTCAGACACTTGAAGCACCACTATTTGTTTTAAATGGCTTTATTTTATTGTTTAAATGTCAGTATCAAAATAAAGTAATGCATACACTCTTGTCAGTTCCAGTGCAGTGGGAAGGGTTCCTGTGAGTGGAAAAAAGGCCTTGAGAGAGTTTGTTCTAAAAATGGTCTAAAAAGTCAATTATGTCTTTTGCTGCATCCTTGAATGACTTGCAAAATTTTATTTACGCTGGGTCTTTTGTTTACTGGGGGAGCTTATCGAGGTACTGAGAAAAGAAGCACAAAAGGACTGTGGCATCTTTAAAGAAACTGTCATACTAATAAAGAAAACCCTCAGGTAAACATAAATTTTAAAAAAAGTAATGGTATGTGTATTAAGTTTTAAGCATTTGTACAAATTGATATAAATTGGCAGAGTATCAGCTGGAAGATAAAAAGTATGAACTCTACCCCAAACTGCAAATTACAAAAACATTTTAATTAACAATTAACACAGTCAGTAAAAATCTGATTTGGAGAATACTTGCAAGAATTGACTAAATCCCTCTATTCCTGTTTTTCTTTTAAGGAATAAATACAGTTTATAACACAGCAATGTTGTCAGAGTTTGACCATATCCATTTCCAGTAACTTTGGGGTTAACAAGTTCTTCTTCACCACAGCCAAGAATTTACAGCATTTATCGTTCTCTTAACATTTTAAGGTGGGCAGTTTAGCTATCTACCACAAAGCAGTCAAAGATCTGATCTAGGGGCTCTTTATATTTTCTGTTGACCATTGATCTTTGGGCAGGATAACTATACCCTCCAGGGAATTAAGTTAGAAACAGCTTTATTTACAAAGAATGAAGATGCATACAAAGTCTCTCAAGTGAAAATCTTAGGGGAAAAACAGATACGGTACAATGGAAAGTATTTATACTTAAGGCTTATACAGCACATGCTGTACACGCATTTTGTCCTCAGTCAAAATGCAAACCACAAGTTCTTTCATCACGTTTGCATACAGTCCCTGTTTAGCATATAGTTCCTAAGCTGGAAGCAGCAATAAATTTGCTAATAAATATAGCCAGCAGCTAAGGTGCATGCCATGAAGCTACTGCAGATAATCTGCCATGTGCAGAAAAACCCAGCTAGTGGCTGGCGCCATATTTGGCAAATTATATACACTAATCCCTCCTTATCGTGATGACCCTCGTAGCCTGTCTAGGCTTCAAGGCCTGTCAACACCCTATTGTTACCGATTTATAAAAAGGAAGACTCAGCCCATGTGCCACAGTCTATCCTCCTAACCTTGCCTATTAAAGGCAGGGTCTCTGCAGCCATCTGACACAGACGGGGGGAGCGGTCATGTATATAGTTTACATAGGCAGCAGAACGGCACTTCACCCTAAACAGAGCTCTGTGAGGCCCCAGGTCACCAGGTCTATTATGTCAGGAGCACATCGGAGGCGTCTGCAATAGCTTCTGGCTACAGCTGTGTTGGGCAATTGTATGTGCTCTCGGTAAGGAAGTGCAGCTATAGTGTGCCTGCAGGGGCAGGGTATGCAGAAATAACCCTCTACAACAGTGGGCTCAGAAATAAAGATATAACACGACAAAGCAAGAGCAGTGTTTCTGCTTAATACATCATTTTTCTTGCTATTAACTATCTAGGAGAACTACTTACTCCAAATTCAGTATTAGGGCTAATACTACATAAGCCAGATGAGCAAGACACCAGCTGAGCTGAAGGTACTTGAGCAGAAGAGATACTTCCCAGGTTGCAGTGAGGGGGGAGTGCAACGAAACACCCATCAATACCAGTTACTCCAGCAACTTCTTTGCACTAGAATCTACAGTTTCTTTCAAACTGCAAGATCACTGGGCCAAGGACTGTCACATGGTGATAAATTCCATCCACAGGGCTTGAAAGAAACAGCAATAAATGTTTCTCCACTGTTTGTACATATGACTGTATTAGAAAATCATCTGTTCATTTGCAGCAAAATATCCTAATGTAATGACAACCACAGCATCGGATTGCCAACTGGTCCACGTTTAGAGGCGATTTCTAGCTTTTTATGTGTTCTATTTAGCTCCAGTTTTTGTAAAGGCTGTTCTAGTTTTATAGGCTGTCGCAAACCACAGAGCTGATCTCATTCCACTCTTCTTCCTTCCCTCATCTCTTTGCTTCTGATGTAGATTCTGTACCAGTCACTGGGGATGTAAGGTAGGCTTTCACCTTTGACTGTAAGCATGATAGGAGGGGAGAGAGGGGTGGCAGAAATATTATTAACTTTAAAATATTTCCTGTTCTTCCAAGATGAGAATAAATTGCCCCCATATGACTACGTGGTATAGAGATAAACTGTTCTCCACCCTTTAGGAATCCTCTACTACCTCAGGGTTTTCATTCCACCTCCCTAAATAAAACCCTATGCTGCTTCCCATGAATAACATTTTTTAATAATTTAAAATATGTTCAGTTTGTTGGGGTTTCTTTTTTTTCCCTTGCTGCTTATTATGTTTTCCACTGGCTCCTTCAGATTCTGCACCCAACCTGTATCTATTGTTTCATTAATGAGGCCAGCTAAGAGTCATGTATTTCTATTTAGCTTCCTGGGCAACAAAATGGAAGCACGTGTGTGGGTAATGCTAACACAACCAAAGACCTCCTAGGAATAGAGTGAGAACACAGTGCCTTTGATTTATAAATAGATATCACTATTTATAATGCATAAACAAAATGTTTCATGATTTGTAACACTAAGCCCAGGCAGTTATATTATTAAAAAAAAAAAAATAATCCAAATGCCTACTGTCTACAGAAATAGAAACACTTATTTACGCAAGCATCATGAGGGCACGGGGGCTGATATTATATGAACTCCTGCCAATTAAACGAGGTACTTGCTAATTGCTGTCCCATATCTTCAAGGACCAAAGGGGCAGAACAGTGCCATGTGAGGCAACATGGTATCTTGTAACAGAACTGAACCCAATCCAGGTTAGATTTAATGTTCAGAAATGATCACATACTGTATTACTCATGTCCAGCAACAACATTTTGATTACAGGAATGCTAAGCTCCCGGTCTTAACCACAGCCAGCACTTGTTGCTACTGAAAGATGAATGTTATCTCTGCATTTAAGTAACCCCCATACATGGCCAAAATTAGACTGCAAAAAGTCCAATGGTCTGGGAGTGAAATTGTTTTTAGCAGCGGTCCACAAACGCGCTGCTTGGGCAAACTATCTGAATGATGCCTATTCAGCGCAGGGTAGGAACACCTGTCATAAGCGTTGGCATCGTTAGCACCTTGTTCATCACTGCAGAAATGTTTCAGGAGAGGATAAGTCAGTTTCTTAACTGCTACTGGGCATGGTGAAGCCTTACTACCAAAAATTACACGGATGAGTGAAAGGAGGAAACTGAATTCAAGGAGATAATGTCCAATTAGAATATGAGGGTTTGGTTCTTATGTATTTTAAATGCAATCAATGCTATTTCAGTCCTGAGTTCTGCAACTGATACTTTCTACTCCTACTGAAACATCTGTATTTGTTACTTATTTTGGCAAGCATACTGCTAGCTTACTGTTCATTCCTTCTGGCTGTGGAATGAATAGAGACACACCTATTTCATTTCCAGTTCTCACATTGGTGGGGTAGTCTATGCTTTTCTATGCTAAACTCAATAAAAACAAACAAACCAAAAATACAAAGACAGCTCTGTGTGAAAGTGTCACTACTCATACCAGAACAAAACAGCATAACAACTAAAATTAATCAAAAGAAAAATGTGAGAAAGTTTCTCATCTATCAGGTGTAGTCACAAAAGTCTCAATATTTTAGCAAGTGTTCAATGAATTATGGATTGGGCTAATTTATAACTAAATTTGCATAGTAAATCAATATTGCTGGTTAATGGCATTGATAATTAGCTATTGTGATTTTAAGACTAAAATTCATACTGTTAAAACAGTGCAAAAATTAATGTATGTATGTACTGCATCACAAAATAATTCAAGTATATGGTTATTGTTATACAAGAGACAATAGCCATTAACATTTGATGGACAAGTCAGGGTATTAGAAGAATAATTTTAAAAAAAGATTACCTAGTACTGTTCTCTTTCTATTTAGCCCATTATATAATGTGCAGTTTAGTAAACTGAGCTTGCATTTAATGTGAGACTAAAATGAAACATCAGTGAAATCAAGCCTCAAGGTTTTCTTTATCAGTCTACATTGACAATAGAATAGGTGAAGTACTCACGCTTACAAAAACTTTAACATCTTTAGGCACACTCATGGAGACTTATTTCTGCAAAACAGTTTTCTAAGCACAGGACCCTCAAGCATGTTGCACAGGGTAGCTTATTTGCCACACATATTTGATTTTTAATTCCTCTTTCATCACTTGCATATAACCAGTAATATGCAAACAAGCATTTACCTGGAAATGCTTCTTTTGAACACTTCTCTTTTACCACAGACTATCCCTTTGAGAGCAAGTTGGCTTCTATTTAAGATTTACTTCTTCAGTGGGGTCTATTAGTTTCACAATTTAAAACTAACTTCTCTTTTCTAACAAGATAATCCCTAGCAGGACTTTCAAGCACAGCAGAGCTAATAAAACACATGCAACCACACACATAAACTCACCAAACAGTATTACAGAACTCACTGTGTGATGGCATAGTTTTACAAAATGTTTTTCCAAAGAAGGCATTTTCCATTTTCTTATGACAATCCCATCAGAACATTCAGTCTCACCACCTTTTCAAGTGTTTTATTTTCCTCTTTTTAACATTGTTCCTCTTTGGTTTTATAGGTATTTTTTAACTATTGGTTAAAACTCTACTTCAATAAAATTTTGAACTCCTTAAAAAATGAGGCCTCTCCTGAGAACTGAACAGAAACGTTTAGGAAACATTTTTCTAATTAGTTGCACGGAAACATCCCAAACAAGTTCACAGCCTTTACTTCTATAAATCAAAATTGCTTAACACATGCCCTTTTTTTCTGGATTGTTTTAATTAGCTGCCACTGCTTTGTTCATTCCTGATGCTCTCTGCAAGGCCAATGAGCCCCCTTCATCTTCCTATCTTGATAACTTCAACGAAAGTTATTTTGTGAGCACTTGTCAGCAACGGATGCCACACTGAGTCTTTTCTGTACTCCGGTGAATACTTTGCCACTACTCCTAGTGTAGAATTATGTGCTTAAGCTTCCAAGCTGTCCTTTACATACTGCAGCAGACGTACACTTGCAAAGAGCTGAATCTGCCCTACATCATCAGTTATGACTGAATTCACAACTTTGTTCTGCAAAACTGAGGAGAAGACGCAAATTAATTTCACTGAGATTCATTTGTCCTTTCCGAAGCCCGGGTGTGACAAAGCCATCTGCAACCTACTTTATCACACAGTAGACAATGGGTAAAACACCACGGTTCAGCAATAAACACTTCACACTAATAGCATAAAAGTGACTAACTGGTTATTGCCCTCTTGTTCTTTAGACAAAGAACTCTCTCTTTCTGTAATCTTCCCTCAATATAGACAAAATCTTTTCTTTGTGCCCAACACAGAGAAAAAGAGAGCTGAGAGGGCTTTAAAACCTTTCTACACCCACAAAACCAGTGCTTTACTTAGGGCCCAAGCCTGTTACAGCCAATGATCTTCTTCATCCTATCCCCACTAAAACCCAGCAGAACTTGCCACTCGTGTACCTTAACCCTCTGTGTGCATCAAAACTGCCAGACAGGGAAAGCATAAAACTGAGAATGAAATTACTTTGCCTTGGACATGCTGAGGATGGACATCTTCTAACATGAGTAACATGAGACCAGACAGTGGGCATTCACGGTTTCTGAATAACTGTGTCCTAACACAGATGTCCTTGGGAGAAGAGAGAAGGGAAGGAGGAATATTTTAAAGAAACGAGTTCAGGCCCATGTACTAATTTTTGTAAGATGAAGAATAAGAGAAAACGGTAGTTGAAGAGAGATAGATTACTCATAGACTGTGTGCCAACCAGTGTGCACCAAGATGACACTTTTTTTTTAAAAGCACTTGGACCATTCTCCTTCACAGCTCCCGGCTCATTTGGAGATCCTGTCCCAACACGACCTCAGAAGGTTCTTGGTGTCTGGCCAACACAGGGAACAAGAAAGAGAGAAGCATTAACTAAAGACTGTTATTACACAAAGACCTTTGTGGACCGTAATCCACGGGCTCATGATGATGAATTGGTTCAAACCAACTGAAGCAGAACGGCTTTACACTTTTAAGAAAAATTGATTATTATTAGCCATTCTGACCAAAACTGGTATTTCAGAGAAAAGTGATTCTTATCCTATACATATTGTACTGATTTACAGTAAATATGTATGTGAACACTTGGCAGAAATAAAAGGAAAAAATCATCTGCTGATGGACAAAACTAATACTTGTGTTGCAAGAGGAAAGGGTGAAGGAGAGGAGGAAAGAGAACAGACATCTCAGAATGTAAGAAATTTGGGCTATTATTTTCACAAAGTGCATGCATGCTTACAGACATTAACACCTGCTATTTTTTGTAGCAACAGCAAATCTCAAGATATTTCACAAATCAATCATATATGGAAAAAAGACAATAAGCATGGGGAGAAATCCAGCAGATAATTTACAGTGATGCTGTGCAGTAGCATAGAATGGGAATTAACGTGAATACTTTACATCATCAAAATCAGAATCTGATTTAAGTATCCTTTCTAGAGATAGAAAAAACTTTAAACTGCACTGCCATAATACACCAAAACACTGGGGGTCAGCTAGAGATGCGAACGGGAAGTGTTTAGTTGCCACAAGTTCCTATTTAGAAGAAAAAAAAAAGGAAAAAAAAGAAAATATGATCTCCACATTATTCTGTGGGAAGCCTATCTGTTATAATTCAGATAAACAGAAATATTCAGAAAATGCTATGGGAACGGACAACTTTTAAATTCCTTTATCAAAATTCCTACAATTCTTTTTTCAAAGAAGGCAAAACAATCAATATTAAGCAAATAAAGTTCACCTGCACTATCTAAAGCATTTTATTAAACACAAAGCTGAGGGTGAGATATTGCAATGGTTAATGCCTGAGGCTTTCATCTCTGGAGACCAGGGTTCAAAGCCCTGCTTAGACAACAAAGAAGCCCATTTACAGATGTCAGCAAGCCAAATTTGATAGCAGTTTCCACGAAATACTGACTATACCTCTCCTCGTGTTTGCAAGATATGTAACTTCAGCACTAAGCATCTTTCCCACATGTGTTCCCATCAAACAACCACTTCATATTGACATATGGCCACTCCTTTTCACAGGAGGCCTAAAACAGAATGAGCAGGCTTTAAGTCACGCCTAATGTACACCTGCAGTCGAAACTGACTGAAGTGTTGTGCTGGAGCCTGGTCTGCCATCTTCATCAAGCTACTCACTAATATGATTGTCACCAACATCATGGTCCTGCAGAAGGGGGTATTCATGTAAGGGTCATTTATATATAAAAAAGATTGTGATTTCACACCCCAAATCTACATGTTCGTAACAATTGAGTTTACCCAGGAAATAATGAGTAACAACTTCTGGAAAGTAACCACTATACATAGATGTCTGCTGCTGGCAAAAAGAGTTTCAAACAGCTTAAAATTTAAGGGAGACTCAGCTGATCAAACACCTGAACGAAAATCCTAATTATATGCAAATACCCATGCACTGGACTTTTCATATAGTGCACAAGTTTAAATACATCTGTGGTTTAGACTTGTTTATTCAAAAGATAATCAATTAGACTCATCCCTCTTTTTGCTTCACCTCTCCCTTTTTCTTCTAAACAAAGACACATCCAGTCTAAAACTGGAGTTTGCATCTTTTTGTCTTTTCAGCATGCAACCTGAAGGCTTCAGTAAAGTTTGCAATTTGACTTTGCTATAGGTGGATAGAGCGGAATAAAAAAAAAGTCACTAATTAAAAAATGTAGCAAGATATGTTAACACTAACAATTTATTCTGTGTACGAATCATGACTTCAGAATGTTCCAGAAAATTTTAAAAAACCCAAGGACTGTTATCCACATTTCACAATATTCACCAATACCAAATCATAAAAGAAAAAACCTGACTGATTTTTTTACATATTTTTATAGAACATTATCTGCATGCAATGCTGAATTTTCCATGATTCTAGGTACATTTTTGTCTTTCCTAACAAGACTCATATTGATAGCTGTATGGACAGAGGCGGATGGAAGCGATAGCATAGGCAGAAATGCTCATCTTGCTGTTTTCCAACATCTAATGGGCTTTCAAGCGCTATTTTAAAGGTTTAAGAGATTCAAAACAAATGACGTGAACTTGGGGATGAGGATCAACTTACTTTTCTTTTTTTCATCTACCTGATTCCTAATCTTATGATTACTCTTTCTGATTGTCTTATTCTTGTTTCTCCAATGAAAGAAATCGTCTTTGATTTAGAAAAAGAAAAAAATTCTCTTTCCTAGATAGATCATTGTTCTCCAACATTTTCTCATCATGACCTTTTCTAGAGCAGAGATTAATCCTCATTTTATCACTTACAGAAAAATAGAGAACCTCCAAGGAGGATTGCAATGTTAATCCAAGAATGACCATAAAGCTGGTTGATTTGCTAGAACTACACACTGCAAAAATACTGCTGTTGCATTTTTCTGTTCTTTTGTCTGAGTTCTGCCACTTTGATACTTAATTCTGTTTCTTAAAATATCCGACTTAACTCGGTTTTTACATTTCTATTCTGCTCCATCTAGTGGATTATTGATTTTTGCAATGAATGCTGCAACAACAGTATTCTAATACACCATGCTGGGTTAGCTATTAGGACAAGGGACCATGTTCAAATGATTTTTTTTTTTGGCTTTAGATGAAACAAATTAAGTCACATTCCTGGGTACCTGGATAAGACTATAGGATTCTGGCAGCATGTTCATGAAACATAAATGGGAAAATGGTGTCATTTAATTATATCACTGAAATGAGACTAAGTAAGGGACCAGCCTTGATTATAAGGGACAGGTGGCAAAATTTCTCCTGGTGCTTGCACAATTTACTAGGTCAGTCCTGGGGAAAAAGAATATTCCATGCCTGTGTTGTTTTGCTAAAACGTCAATATCCTCCAGGCTTCATAGCCTAGATTTCAGAGCTTTCTTCCTGCACTTGATGATAGGCAAAATGAAGTTACACACTTGATAAGCTGCTTTGTTTGCATGATATGAATAATTTTATTCAACCAACGTCTCTTCAGTACACATACATTTGAGGTGGGGTTTTTTTTAGTGCTACGTTGTTTCTAACACTCTCTTTAAAGACTGCTGTTCAGGATTTTTGCTAACTTTTCAGGTGGATGTTTAAGATAATGAGATTTTGACTGATGAGAAGAAAAATTAGGTAATTAGTCCATCCTTACGTGTAGCTCACTTCAAATCAATGCAGCTTTTAATGGTAAGTATACTTGTTTTCTTTTCAAAAGCAAATACAAAATACTTAGCCAACAAAAACCCCCACATCAATGAATTAAAAATACTTGTTCAAACATGGAATCATTGGAACCGATGATTCAAAGATAATGCTATGTATGTGTCTGGTAGACTAGGTGTTCTGTGAAGCAATTTATGAATAGCATAAGAAGGAAATAATAATTTACTCTCCCAAACCACAAAAAGTTACTATGTTATGCTTCGTTTCAACTACAAATCTAGAGGGGAATGTATTATAAAAGGGCCCATCACCACAAAAACTAAAAGTCAATTGAAATATTATGCCCAAAGTTTTCCAGGTAATTGTGGGGCGGGTTTTAATACTTATTGTTTGTTTTTAGCTTGTTGGGTTTTTTCTCTCTATCATGATAGACAGCTCCAGTAGTTAGTTATAACTGGATAAGACTAACTCCAGATTGATTTGGTTTTCGGGACTTTATTGTAATAGTATGCAGCTATATAGCACTTTCTATCAAAGAATCTTGAAGTGTTCCATAAATATTAATTCAATAAGCCTCACAACATGCAGGTGAGATAGCTCCATATTATTGTATCTATTATATTTTTGCTGGAGGCATGCTAAGTGGAAGTGACTTGTTCTGGAATGGAAATTGGTCTTGATTCCAACCATCCGTTTTAACCACTAGAATTACTCATTCCCATCTGCCCCCAGATCAACAGCAGCTTGGTTGCTAACTTCAATGGACCCATGACTTCATGGAAAGAAAAAATTCTTCCTTAATAATTTGCAACTAAACACTACTTTTTAGGTTCAACATCCTGCATTAGTTGATAGATCTGCAATAAGCTTCCTCCTAGAAACAGATGACTGACATCAACAGAGAAGCAGTAAATACTGTGAAGATTTTTAGTATGCATACAATTGACCTGATATATTATAACAGCTCAGGTAATATGACAATATACTCCTCTGTTCTGCACTGTTGTAACTCATGAGAGTCAGACTTCTGACTTTGCAAATGGGACTGCGGATTTAATTTTCAGAAGTGACTTCCATTTTTACGTTCACAATTTTGCAATCACCGTAGCTATGAGAACAGTGATATGCATTAAGGTAATTGATTGTGCTTTGAAATCAAGTAATCAAATGAGTATCAATTAAGCTTGCAAATATTTGAAGTCATTGAACTACAAAGTAAAATTATTTTTCCTTATAAGCTTTCAGCAAAATACACTAAGCAAAATTGTGTCTTCTTTCTGGATCAGCCTCACACAGAGTATTTAGTGAATGTATTAAAGATCCATACTGTGTGACAAATGAATTTAATAACTGCAGGGTCTACATGTGGTCTTTTTCTATTTCAATATCTCACTTTATACTTAACCAAAAAGATATACACCTCCTATGTACCACAATGCCCAGCTTATTCCATCTGACCCACCAAATAGAGTTGGAACCTGAATGCAGATCTAGGCTCCCTGTACGAAGCATGGGGCAAGTTAGGCAAGTTAGGGCAGAATATAAATGAGCCAACATACAGACACTGGTGCCACCTACACTTAGTTTATGCAGTTGATTTAGAACTAACTTTCAGACTTCAGGCTTCCTGGAAATGCCTTACTTCACTCCAGATTCCTGGCCTCGTATTCCTATTTCTGCAGGAAGGTAGGCCATTACGCCTTTTCTCCAGCAAACTTGGATAACTTCTCTTAGAAAGCATGACTCTAACTGTTATGGTAAGGTTGGGGACAAAAAAAGAGGAATCATCCTGGGTGCAGAAACATCATCTTTCCCTTTCCCCATCCTGGACAGCCTGCCTTAGGTTGCTGAGGAATGGCAGTGGGATCACCAGTATGTTACAGAAGAAAGCAACTGTGGATGCCGTGTTTCAAATCAATCTGCGGGTGTGCTCTGAGAACGGTGCGCCTGCCAGATCAAGCTCTCAGGGGACTCAGGGGAACATCTCTGGTTCCAGAGTTAAACAGAAGATAACTAGTAAGCTGTTCAGACCTGTCAAAACACAGACATTCCTGTGTTTGCACAGCAGTATGCCACTGTAGATGGCTACAGAAATTTTAAGGGCACTACAGAAACTACAGCGGCATGAACTCCAGCACCTGGAGCACGTTAAATGATGAGTAAGATATCCCAAGACGACTACTTTGGATTAAAGCAGATAAATTCCTCCAATACCCTCACTTCACATACCTAGAATATATTGGTGGAATCATTTCAAATTGGATTATATATGCAAAATTCCCTGAATCTCAGATTATCATTTAACATTCTAGGTTAATATTAAAACAAAGAAACCCTAACCTCACTATTTTTAAGGTCCAAGAAAAAAAAAAAACACAAAAAAAACCTCTTCAAGACTGTTTGACTACTCAACTTGAATCTGCTAATACCTACTGCTGCAGATAAGGTTTGGTGTTTTACTAATTCCAATGAAACTACCAGGAAAATCCCATCCCATAATAAGTGTTGGCAGCACTGTATCCTGAAACTGTAAACTCCTGAGGCACAAACCTGTCTATAAAACTCTTGGACATCTAAGGTGCTATAAAAATAATAATGCATTCAGCTTTATGCAATTTTCAGCTAAAAATCAGTCAATCCCTCTTCTCTGCCCTCCCTGCTCCACACAGTTACCACAGAAATTTTGTTCTGTTGCGGTAATATATATTTTTAATGCAAAATTTCAACAGGAACCATTTTTTATGGTCTACTAATAAACCCTTGAAAACAGGGATTTATAATGGAAACAGTGACGGACCCTTAAGTACAGTGTATGCAACTATAATAAAAAGAATTAATGTAGTCAATTTGTACTACTGTTCTCAGAACAAAAAAAACCTCTATTTCAACTGCAATCCTTTCAACAGCTGATTGGCAAGCCTGTCCATTTCTAGTCTGCAGTGTTGTCAGTTGTCTTCAACATGATAATGAGCCTGTCACCATATTCAAATAGCCCTGTGACAGCATGTTTTGTGAGCATGACGTCCACTGCAAAGGGTCTGTCAAAAAGCACCTTTCAGAAAATGAAAAGAGAATGTTTTTCTGATGATAAATCTAATTTCTTCATAGCTAAAAGAGTGAGATTTTTCATCTGATTTTGTCAGTGTTGTGTTGCATTTGTGTCTTCAGATAATCCTGCGTTCTGACGCATAAAATTTTAAAGTTATCTGTAAAGACAAAGTGAGAAATAATAATCTTTTTTGAGTTCACTGGAGACTTTGCATAAAACTGCAGTACTGCTGGCCTTCCGTCAAATTAAAACTGGAGGGGGGAAGGAATGGCATTGGAGGTTAGCTTGCTACCAGAAGCAAATGAGGCTCACAGTAAAGATCTCAAAGTCTACACTTTCCATTCGTTAAGGTCTTCACTCTTTCCCAAACAGCCTATTAAAAAATCTCCCTTGCTCTGTGTGGTCCTAGTTAAGTATGACCAGGTTGTACGAAATTCTCCGGCTTTCAGATGATGGGGGGAGAATGCAGACACAGGCAGAGCTCCCAACTACTGTTACAATTCAAGAGCATATATTCCATGCACCTCATATTCCATGTTCAGCTGCCACCGGTGGTACTCGTCAGCTGGGGAAATTTGCACCAAGAGAAAAATTTAAATTATTTTGGCAACAAAAATTCTTCTCCATGCGTGTAAGCATCTTCCATTAATATCAACAGGAAATACTGAGGTGCATTGAAATAGAGTCCTTTATTTTCCCTGTTGACAAAAGCTGGCCTTAATTTGACTTCACCTTTGAGGATTCTTTTCATCAGTAGCTGATTGAGGAGTCCACATGTAAAGGGAACTGTTAAGAAGAGAAAACCCCAAACCAACAAGCAATAAACCTTTCTCCCTTTCAGTCATTGGGTGAGAATGGGGTGGATACAGCTGGACTTGGAAGTCCCAGGCTGAATGACGCATTAACCTTAGAGCAGAAGTTCTACTTCTAGCTGTGCCTCTAACACTGTATGTGATTTTTACTAAGCAACTCTTGTTCTGTCTTAGATCAAATACTGTAAACTGGGGATATTACTGCCTATATCACAGAACTTCTCTAAAACTTAAAATAAATACTCTCTGAAAAGATTGTTGACAAGCTCATGACACATTCACCGCAGAAAAACAATGTTGCACAAGCCGAACGTGTTTCAAAATTTTTGAACAAGTTTGTTTCCTCAAATATTTGCGAAAAATAGTGAACCTGTAGTGTTAGGATACCAAACATGGATTTCCCCTGCTAACTACTGAAGAGTGTTAAAATTAAGTATTTTGCTGTTAGCATTACCTAGTGTTTTTCAGGTCAGTAAGAACATGAGGTTGACAATCATGTAAGCCTACAGTCTAAAGCCCGTACCTGCAAGAATCTGGTGGGATTTGTTTGAAGTTATGGGCACAGTTACTATAGGTGTGAATGTGCAACTTACCTACACCTATTCACTACCTTCAACATTTGCCTTTGAAAGAACTTTCTCTGCTTTTGTCTCATAACCTTCTTTTTTTTTTTTTCTGTTTACACAGATGGACAAATACTTATATTTATTCTGCCCATAAGTCATGATTAAAATTATGAGTGAATGTGGAATTCGATTAATTCAGGTCTAACAAGCTGAAATTAGACAATTTTACTGGAAGCCAGGGTTTTTTTGGTTTTTTGTTTTAGTATGAGGAGACCTTAATATAGTGGAGCTGTATTTTAGATTTTGAATATATAACATGATATGCCACACTTGATCATATAATCCAATATACCTGTAACTGAATAAAATGCAAAGGTAGGATTTTTACACATTTAAGTGAAGGCAACTAGGCATTATGCAGCTTTGGACGGCACAAATGGACAATCAACATTAAACATGACTGATTTTTAAATTCTTCATTGCTCAGCTGGAGGGAAGTATTACAAGGCCAAAAAGCAGAGCTATGGACAGCTGGCTCTGTGCAGTACCAGTTCTCTGCCTCAATTTTCAAGCCATTCATTTCTTGGGGGGGGTGCGGGCAGAAAGAAAGAAAGGGAGAGGAGAAAGAAAAGCAAATAAAAAAATCTAAACTAGGCCATACAAACGTACAAAGAAAGCTTGGGTCTCTAGGACTTTCATTGTCTCAGGGAGTCGTCACCACCCTGAACCCTCATTAAAGCTGAAGAGATGCGGGAACAGCATTAAAATGAATGCAAACCATTTGCCGCAATCTTCTGCTCACACCATCTCCAAATGAAGGCAGGCATTGCATAATCCAGGCAGCTAGAGCTCCTGACAGGTGGATGATTTATGCTCATAGTCGGAAGAATCGGAGAGCCTGCAGAGGACACAGCGTGAGCAAGGTGGTGGCGAGACAGATGCTCTCAGTGGGCTTGCAGAGGCTGGCAGGCTCCAGCCAGCTCAGGTGCAACTTGAACACTTTAGTACTGAACTCATATTGCCTAGATTCCAGCACAGCAAGATACCATTTACAATATTATGTACAGTAGATATACTATCGAACCTATCTGTGTGCCATTTATCTATTTGTGTACACACACACACAACATACATACATTTTTTTCTGTTTGCAGTTCAAGTGTGTTCATGTACACCTTGCATGTGCATATTCTCCACTGAAAAAGAAAGGGCAGATTAGGACAAATTCTGCATTGTTACAGCCACGTAGCATAAGTGAAACCACCAGAGTTGAACAGATGTAAGTGGGGGAAGAATTTGGCTCTAGCTTTCAGAGAACAGGGATAAATCTGGGGTATTGAAAAACCCTTCAGTTTTTATTAAGAGTGTTTGAAAGCTAGGAAAGAAAATGACTGGAGGAAAAATGAAAACACCCACAGATCCAAATGTACTGGGATATTCTAATCATTTGTGCTATGTATCTCTAAAGCACAGAAAATGCCACAATCACGCTGTTCTGTAGAAAACCCACAATATTAGCAAAATATAATGTAAATGACATGTCATCTACTTCAATATTCCAATGAAAAGATTTCTACTGTCAAGGTTATCTACAAATCCCATCCAAAACTGCAACATCATTTCCAACCATGTAGTTCAGCTTCCTATTCCAAAAGGAAGTACATATAATAGAAGTGGGGTTTGAACTTTCACTCCTGTTCCGTAAGCAAGAAACTGGTCTATTAAAAAAAACCCAACAAATTACACACACAGCAAGACATTATATCTGTTTGTGTCATGCAACTATATGTTCACTTGTTCTTTAATGGTGAAGAAAAGGTGAAGCCAGGACTAAATTATCCTGCCTTCACCATATCAACAAAATAAACAATGCACCTGTCTCACATTGGACCCACTACACTTTCCAATAAAACCTGTCAACTAAGTACGTAGTTTTCAGGGGCAATCAAAGAGTTAAAGCATTCAAATGTGCACAGTGCAGGTTATCTGGGTTGAATCTGGGACTTTGCTGACTCTCAACTCCTCTCCACTTTAACAGATGGGGTCAAAGGTGAAACTGCAGACGAGAATTAAAGACACATACATCCCTTTAATCAGATAACACATTCAAAGACTTGCAAATTCCCAAGAAGCCACTTTACAGGCACGTGTCATGGGCTATTCCATAAAGGGGGAGGGAATGGCGGAGAGGAGGGAAGAGGACTTATTTCAGCTAACCAGCATTAAAAAAGGATGGAAACTGGAGCAAACAAATGGGAACAAAATGGGATGGGCTGCTAGCATTCAGAATGATTTCTGATTGCACGCACCTCCCTAGAGAGGAACACCAATGCTTGAAGCCTTCACACTCTGCATTCAAATGTTTTTTCTAACTTCATTAATCAGCCATGTTTAAGAATACTTCCATAACAAGTATTTTAACTGGAGATGAGCTGAAGCATCTTGCCAGGATGTGTATCTCCAGCAATACCAGCATGCCCAGAAGGATATACAGTCATTCAGCCTGACCAGGATTCACGAAACGGTGAGTCAGGTAACAAGAACCTCAAGAAATTAATGATTCTCTCTTCCACCTGGACAGAAAAAGACTGCCTGGAAGACATGTGCTTGCAGTAACTATTTTCTCATCAGCATTCTGCTGATGCAATTGTGGTATGGTAGAGGAAAATGAATAGAAAATCATGAAAATGAGAGAAGACAGAAAAGAGAAGAATCTTATGTCATCCTGGCTATTCTGTGGCTTTGTTCTCTGATTACTGCATTCCTTTGCATCTCACACAAGATCAAGCAGTGGGGCATGTGGCATGCCCCCTCAGACAAAAAGATCAGCAAAGACTATGGCTGTGCACATCATACTCAGCAATGTTCCAACTTCTATTTTGTCCAAAATACAGAGATTTGTATTTTAGGGTGATGTTCTTGAGGGCTGTTGAAAAGGAGGAGCCTATTCAGTCTCTTTATAATCAGACCATTACTCTTAGAGCTTCCCTTCTCAGCCCCGTTCTTCACCTGAGGTAAAACTTAGGAGCAATTTTTCTAATACATCTTTGACCAAGAATTCATAAAAGCAGTACATGTAAACTGGTATTTTAAAACAGCTTTCTACTTTTAAAGGGAAACACTAATTTTCCTACTTCAGTATTTAGCAATCTATTCCCTCTTGGAATTGGAAGTTTAAGAACTTTCATTAGAAGTTTGATGCGGAAATCAGCAAGCATTCTATGAACTGAAAAATCAGTTCAGAGCAAGAGCTCTCCTAACATTCTAATAATCATGGATCTCAATCTGGATCCAAAGTGTATTTATGCCATCTCTTAAGTCATCATCCCTTAATTGATTCCACAAACTATATCCAGAAATGCAATAGTTCTGGTGACTCAGGACAAATAAGATCCTCTTCCGAAGTGTTATCCACTGAAATGTGAGACTGGCCACACTAAGGTGCCCGTTTGTAAAGCTTTCATTGAATTACAGAAAATATGAAAATAGGAAGAGAAGATACTGGAGACCATTGTAAATGCAATCTTGCAGACTGTCATGAAAAGCAACATGTGGCTCTACAATGAACAAATGATATCAGACTGATCTCTTGATTGATTCAGATCCGAACAGAAGACATGGCCCGCCTTCAGTCAGCCACCCACAGGACTGAAAAGCAGTATTAGAAACAGAAACAGGGCACTGATGAAATAATTTTTATATTGCTGACTAAAAATTACAAGAACAGCATTGTATGGACCACTGCTTAGCTAGAAAAGAGGAGACAAAAGACAAGGATGATGGTCCTGTATTATCTGTTGATTCCTACAGTCTGCATGTGCTCAGCATGCAGCAAGTTACAACATTCTCTCGTTAGTCAAGCAGTTTTGCCGCAAAACATTTAGAGCACACCAACAGTTCTACCAGTAACGACACAGACTGGAGTTCAGCTGATTCCAGAATGTGGACTTTCTTTTAGAATATATTTTATTTTTCTAAGTTAAGTATTTTAATAATCAACTGTCTTAACGTGGACTGAAAGAAGACCCTATGCAAGCAAGGATTACAGAGTGCTGATTTTGGATCTGCTACACTAAAACTGTGAATCAAATTGACTTCTGATCTTTCACCTGACAATCCTTAGACCTAAAACAGATGCTTAAGAAGAGAAAAATAGAAAAACGCATTAACTTTGTTGGAACAATAAAGAGCAAAAAGGAAAATATTGATATTATTCAGTAAGTGAATACATTTAACGTAGCTTGTGTTTGACTTTCTCCAGAATCATTAATCTAATAAAAGCCTACTGAGGCTTAAAATAAAGCTATGTTTTTCATTTATAAAGATTAATAACTATATTAAGTGACTATTATGAGTGCAACAGACTCCCACCATAGTTTCCCTTTTCTGTCATATAAATACTTGAAAAAAATAAAAAGAAAGGAAAAAAAAGAAAGAAAAAGAAAAGGCTTGTTAGATGAGACCTGTTACCAGAACAGCTAGTAAGCATGTCAAAATCTGAAAAGAGAATAATTCATTGCTGAATCACATTTATTTCAGATTTCAGGCTACTGACTTTCAAACAAAAAAAGCCACATCCGAAAATGCAAGTGAAATAATATTCCAGCCTCACATAGTGACTCAGAGAGTAGAACTGACGAAGGCTCTGGCAAAAACACCTCACCTTGTAAGAGGGCAATGACTGGTCGGAGAGAAGGCTGTGGCTTAATTACACTGATGCCCCAAACTCCACGTTGAATCTAACTTTTTTTTTTTGGTAGGACAGAAGAGATTAAGAAGTATGAAATACCTGAGGGATAGCGCTATGTGAGGTCAGAGGTAACCACTGCAGATGGAAATTTTAGTGCTTCTCAACACGTTCATTGCTTTGACTGAGTGAAGGGGCCAAGAGAGTTCTTCAACCTCCAAGCTTTTTGGTGCCAATCCATCCCAAGCAGCAGAAGTCTGCCTGTACATCTGCCAAGTGGGTTCCAGTTACCAGCACCTGCATCATTTCAGCACTTCACCCCAAATAATCCTACCTTACATCCTGTTGTTTCTAAGATCTTACACAGCAAGAGTCTTACTGAGGAGATGCAAGTGCTGCCCAAGCAAGGGCTAAGTAAAATACAGAAAGGTTGGCTCCAGAACAGCACTTCAGAGATATGCATATGCATCACCATTAAATGCACCTTCTACCTGAGATGCGACTTCCACTCAAGCAGGGGATGTGCAAACATCTGCACAGCAGAAACAGAGAAAAGTGAAGAATACAAACAACAGTAGTGATACTCTTCACAAAATGACCCCTGTTTAATATAGGGCAGGACCCATGTATAAGAATTCAAGTGCTCTGCGATAAATGGCAGTGCCACATTGATGTATGTGTTTAGGGGTTGGAGAGACCAAGAATGAAAGGCAGCTATTTGTCTGGGAGCTCATGGGAAAAGGTGCTGTATGGTACACAGTCCTACATCCTTCAGACCTACCCCTATCACTTATATTGCTGTCATTGTACTTTCAGAGAATATGCAAATATTCACGAGGCTAAATCCAATGAACACCTTTTTTAAAAAAAATGAATAATTGCTAGAAAATTAGGAAAATACTGCTCCCTTATTTTAGGATCAAAAGAAGAAATATGACAAATGAGGACGTTTAACCACCTCAGATTATGATGAGAAAATATTAGTACAAAGTGATTAATTTTTAATAGTATTTCAATTTAAGTAGACTCATGAATCTGCAGAACCTACTCCTTCCAGTTCTGAGGAATTAATAGGTAAGATATGTACACTAAGAAAAATACTGTAAAATTTAATCCCATTAAAAATCTTTCAGACTATTTTCAATAACTAAAATACAAAGCAAACTATAGGCCTAAAAACATTCTCTGCTTGTCTGACCCTGCAAACAAGTGCTGTCACTGGGATTCTCACCCGCAATGACTATGGGACCAGACTCAAGCTGTAGACAAGTAAGCCAGCAAACAGCTTTGACCTCAGATTTGCAAATGCTAACATAAAAAACTTCACATTTACAGATCTGTGTAAAGTCAAGAAATGTAAAAAGTTCTCAAACTCAGACATATAAATGATACTGCTTTCTCTACCCTCACTTCATACATCCTCTTTTATGAAAGTGGATGGAGTACTTGTATAAAGGCACAACTGTAAAACAAAATAGTATCTAGAAAGAGAGAAATTTTGTTTTAAGACCAAGTCCACTGAATTGCTGGGACTTCTCCATTTTATTCCCCAAAATTACTCACAGACGGAACATATTGTGCCAGAGCGGCACAATACTGCAACACAAGCACCACGAAAACTTCCCGGGACATCCACACTTGGTCTGAGCTGTAGGTGCTTTCATGTAATTTCTGAACTCTGAAAGAATATCCACTTCTCCAATATTTGTTTTTTTCTTGAGTATTATCCTAATGGGTGGATAGAAATGCTAGTTGCTTGAGCTCACTATAAACACTAACCTGCAGTTGAATAGTTTGTCCTTACTCATCAGTTACAGAGAGTGGATAATCATGAGCTGTGTTTTAGGGCAGACAAATTGGGCTGTCAGTTCTAATGTGTGAACTGGGCTATCAGGTCACATTTTGGTTAGGAGGAAGGAGGCCTACTTATGAACACCAACAACATTTAGAGATTAGTTTCTATTGTTTCCAAGGAGATTTAACAGATTCCAGTATATATTAAACCAAGCACACGTTGAATGAAAGAAAGGAAGTGCAAAGGGGAAAGGGGAAAGTAAAAGGGGGGAGGAGGAAATTAAAGAGAAGGAAAGGGAGAAATGAAAGGGAAGAAGACAAGGGGGAAAGGAGTGGAAGGGGAAGGAGAGGAAGAAAGTGGAAGAAGGGAAGAGAAAAGCAACACTTGTAAAAAATATCTGCACTAGAAACCAAACTTCCTCATAATACATGGAAACACAGAAGAGAGCTGATATTTGGAAGAGACTTCAACAGAAGACACACTCTGTTATCTCTTAATGTTACAACACCGGAGCTTTGTTTAATATTCTGAATTAATGGAGGAGCTCCTTAAGTGTAATATTACAACAGAGAGCATAAGAAATATCACTGAGGTCAATGCTGCTCTATTAACTGTCATCCTGTACAGAAATATTTTCTTTGAATACCATTAATGCTTTCTCCTTTCCTTTGTCCTAATTTCTGAAGGCAGCAGAAACTAAAACTTCCTCCACAATAATTTCTGCTTTCTTCTTGGCAGACTAATGGTATTAGACTTGTGAGAGAAATTTACCTTGGCAATGTCTTATGCACAGGTCTTTTCAAAAGAGATGTTGTTAGAAGGAATCCTATTAAGCAGGCTTTTCACTATCCTCAAAACATAGGTGATAACACACTTTTAGTCATAAAGAAGATTGCTTAGTTTTATTTATTATTTTGAGAGAGAATCCATTAATCTGCTTCTCTTCATATCACGCATCTCTTTACATAAGAGTAAACTCAAGCTGCCTGTTCTCCTTGCTGCATACGATTCATTTTCATAGATTGTCAAAACCAGAAAGGATCAATATGATAATTTAATCCGATCTGCTGCTTAACACAAGCCAAAGATGTTCATACAGTAATCTTTGCATAATAAATGCAGTAATTTGTGCTTTAAAATACACATACCTCTTTTTAAAAATGTATTCTTATATTTGAATTATAAAATCTCTCAAAGTGGGAAGCAAAAACATTTTAGAAAACCCCAGTTTTAGCATGTTAAGAAAAAGTTTTAACTAATGTGTGATAATCTTCTAGTGCATTACATGACCATCTAAAACATTCAACCATTTTTAAAACTGCCCGTAATTGCTTTTATTCAGCTCAGTGCTGAAGGGAAATCTTAGAAGTACAGAATTTCTTTACAAGGCAGATTGTAACTACTGCCTTAGCACCGCCCCAGGGATGCTGAGGTCACTTTGAGGAACTGTATAAAAGCTTTTCTAAAATAAAAACAAAACCAAGCAAACCAATGAATGAGAAGTGTTAAGGGCTACTCAGCAAGAAGAGCAAGCACAACATGCTTACTGCACTGCTGTGATGGGAAGGGTTACACTGAACTCAGCACTGCCAGACAACGAGCTTGGAGAGTTTCTATTCATTCTTAGAGCCTGAATGATGGCTAACATATGAGCAATGGTGAAGACACAGACACAAAAAGGTATATTGCTGATTCTCCCATTGCATAGATCACTACACCTGCCAAATGAACAGCAATCTAATGTAGCTCCAAGAGCCTCCATTAATTCTTGGTGAGGATCCGGCCTCTCATTTGTAATTGCTGGACTAATTAAGCTGAAATTCTGTTACTCTGCCTGTTTTAACTGGGTACAAAGTGACTGATGATAATTTTTAAAGGCCATCCATTCATAAGAAAAATACAACCATACTTACACAAAGCAACCCAAATTTTCTGCCATTTTATTATGGTATATTTTTCATATTAACTTAGATTTGTTTCCATGTATCACCCACCTATGAACTAGAACTTCTGAAATAACAAGCAATGCAGATCAGCCACTGCACACAATCTGTAAAAAATTCTGAAAACATCCAGATATCAGAAATGAGAGATATATGGGAGATGTTTTGGTGTCAACAGTCCTGTAAGAAGTATGAACTAGTGTTGCACAGAACTGTGAGAGCTAAAACAGGGTACAATATTTCAGATAGTCTAAAAGTTGAGTTAGTGCCACTCAATAGGTTCCCCTCTGAACTGCAATTTTTAACCTTCCTACACTACAGCGACAGATAACACTGAAGCTATGGCTTTGCCTCTATGGAGAAAACTGAAACATATGGAATAACCTCTTGAAAAACAGTTATATAAATGCTATGACTGAAACAAAAAGTAATTTCATTTTGGAATAATTACTCCAGTGGAATTATTTCTCATGGGCAGGCCTTCTGAGCAAGATCTGTCACACAATAAACTTGGGACAGAATCTTCTATCACAAACACATGATAGTAAATAGCCCCACAGATAGTATTAAAAGGCATATAGTACTAATAATTGAAGACTAAAAGTAGAATTTAACCAGATCAACTAGCAATAGAAAGGTAAAAAAGCAGACAAGTACTCATGATTTCCCATATCATCTTGCACAGTTTTACATCCCATTTTCCTTCTTAGAAAGGAAAAGAATCAACCCTTTTTTCTCAATCCAACTAGCTGTATTAAAAGAGAAAGAGCTAAAACACCCAACCTTGCTCATGAACACAGATTTAATTCTACCACCTGAAGCAAACTAATCACCAGCTTCTAAAGAGTTTGAAAGGCCAAACTTAAAATACTGAGTATAAACCAACAGAACTGAAAACTACAGAAATATCTTAAAAGTGTTCATTTTTAAAAGGTGTGAATTCTTCCATGTGCCTCCCTGCACTCTTTTAGCAATTGCAATATTATTTCAAGAAATCTCTAGGGATACATTTAAAAAGTTTCTCCCTGGACTATACAAGAATCTTTAATGTTGTGTCATCAGTTCTCTGAGAGAATCCACCAAAACTTAAGTGCAGTCAAAGAAACTGTATTTTGGAGTACCAACTGTGATACTTGAAAATCCCATTTTTCATTATACTGACACACAAAATTAAAAATAGAAAAATGTTAAATTTCTTCTTTGAGTGAAATGTATTCTGCTGTGCTGCTAATAATCATTACCTAGAAAAGTAAATGAAAATTTGACACCGTCATATTTGTCATGTGTTCAAAAGCTAATCAGCATCTGCTGAATGCTTCAGTATAAAGTATGACATGTACTCAAAATTAACATCCCTACACCCAGACATGTTTTCAAGTAACAGTCCATGGGCTAAACCAAAAGGACATGTTCCTCTGGATCAGTCTGTACTAACTTTCTTGTGTTAGTCAATAGAAGATGTAGATAGGAGCCAGGACCTCAATCCCACCCTGGCTCAGCCCAGTATGGCATTACTTTACCATTCCTTCTCTGGCTTCTGGTCCACGACTTATAAACTGTTAAGAATCTTGATCTAGGTGTTGCTGGCTCTGGCCTATCAACATTCTTGAGAATATGTACAGAAAATCCCCACTCCACCCTGTATTACATGTGACCAGAAACGCAATTCCCTCCCAGGATCTGACATCAAAATACTGCCCTAAAATTCCAACACTACATTTCTTGCAGAAACACTGGACACTTGATAAAAACACCACTATCTTGCCACAATAAATGATTAGCATGTAGATGTCTAAAGGGATGCCACCCTATTCCTTTGCTATAAGTGGTTTTTGGACCTTGCCCCAGACACTAAAATAAAACTCCGAATCTTTTTCCAGGCACTGTGATTTTTATCATGAAATTTCTATGACAATTCACAAAATTACAGCATAATAAAGTCCTTCAAAATGTGAAGGGAAGAACCATGATAATTGTTTCATTTTGGATTACACTAAAAAAATGTTTGTTAAGGAAAATTTCTAGAAGAAAATTCCCCATAAACAGGGTAAGATTTCTGGAGAAGATACACCCTGGCAGATGTGCAGTTCTTGTAAGGAATGTGATGCTCCTCTCAAAGCTGCTTAAACTTGATTTTATTTCAGGTCTGCAACTAAATTTTTTTTGTAAATAGATTTAGGCTGTCAATTTCCAGGCATGCTGTGCCATCAGCATGTAGAGACTGCTGTGACAAACGTGGAGGCTGCAGCAGCAAATTTTATTATAAACTGGTAATTGAATTGAACAGGTTTACATTTGAATAGATTTACTGCAGCATGATCTCTGACATGCTGCATGGGACTGAAATCCTTGTCTGTACATAGAGAAACATTTAAGATACAGCAAGCATTATTTCAGCTTATTATAAGTCCATGCTAATCAATACATTTATACCACTTTACATATGAAAGCAGCCAGTATATCATCTTTCTTCATACTGTACATAAAGGATGTGGTCAAAGCCAAAAAATCATCCCTAGACTTTCCCATAGGTAAAAACAACACCTGTCTCCAAAACTACCTTCCAACAAGAACACTAGAAAAAAAGAAATCTTTGTTACAATTACAGTCCTACAAATGTACTGTGAAGTAGTATGGTTTCAAAAGTAAAAGTGACCACTAAAGGGAGAAAGAAAATAAAATACCCTTATAGGTACTTGTAGGTTGTCCTATTAAGTGATAGATAAGCAACACCTGAAAAGCTAAACTAACTCTCCCATAAATTAAAAAGCTCCGTAATTAAAAATAGGTAGAAATCTTACTATATTTTGACAGAAAAACCTCACATACCATGAATGGAAGAACTAAGAAGTGCCCAAGAGTGAGGCTAACAAAGAAACCTTTTCAAAGCAACTAGTCATTTTGTCATTGTAGAACATTCAGAAAAAGATACGAACTTTAATAGCAGAAAATTTATGAAATTCTGATTAAGAAAACTTGTGGGATTAATTTGAATCCATGGACAAAGAATATTCATACAAAAAAATCTGACTCACAACATATATCTGAATTGTGTAACTAAATTATCTCAGTTAACAAAATTGTAGGCAGAAACACAGTAAATGTGTTCACAATTTTGGTAACTGAGATAATTACTCATTTGTAGAAGAGACACTTAACTTCCTCATGCAGTCCCAGAAGCTGCACACAGCCTAGACTTTTCAATATATATGTTAATGGCTTTGCAATGGTGCCCTCAAAATTTAAAAGAAAAGGACTATATCAATTTACCTGCATGTACTTTTGATAGCACTGTTTCACTTCCAAACAAGTTGCCCAATATATCTGTATATCAGGTTATTAGTGATATGGGGTCTTAACTTACTAAAAAGAAGATGTTAAGAAGTACAGTCCCTTTCAAAAGGTGCTATACCCAGTCATCCCTTTCTTTCTACGGTTATCTAAGCATCATAATTTCACTTTTAAGTAACTGCTCCTAGTGGTCAGTTATCTGAGGATTTTGGCAAGTAAGAACTCTCCCATCGCCACTGGAAGAGAGGGTCAAATCCTGCAGTTCTTACTGAGGCAAAATCTCCATTGAATCTGACAGGAGTTTTGCTCAAGTAAGACTAAGGACAGCAGGATTTGGCTCACAGGATCATAGCATCTGCCAAAGCAGTTGCACAGAACAAGGTTTATTCTTAGTAAGTATAATCCAATAAGAATATGTCTGTAGGTGCGTGATAGACCTAATTTGCTCATCATCTCTCCACCAGTCTATGTTGTTCTTAGATTTTACTCTGATAGCTGTACACTTAAACCTGTTTTAAATTACCATCAAATGATTTGCAAAAATCAGCCATCTATCAAAGCTAAGTTTTTAAGCACTGACAAAGCAAAATTGCATAGAACTATTTTTAAAGTGGTTGCTTAACACGAAGTACTCTCCACTAGATATTTATATTTAGAGAACATTACATTGATTTTATTTCAAATGTTTATCTAGCTCAGAAGTCCATGACATCTTTCTTGGTGGTTACAGTGCTCTACAGTAACAGCACATACAATGCATGCACATAAAAATGTATTTTTGCATATACATTAACAGCAATACAAGTGCATAGCAGGCAACTAAGATTTAAGGAATTGCCTCTTGCAGTAACGCACATGAATCAGGTTCCAGATGAGAGCACCGTTTCTTGAAAACATTTTCTTATGCTTACCTGTTATTCAATATCTTCAAAATGTAAATGATGAATTAAAACATTCAGCTTATACTTACAGTGAGGGATAGGGGTTCTCATATGCTTTAAGGAAAAAGAAAAAGGGGGATGGATTCTCCTCTTCTGCATGCCATTATTTGCTCCAATGTAGTTACAGTAACTTCAGTACACATACTCAATATTTATACTTGTTTAATTGAGAAGTAACCTTTTCGTTTGTCCTGATATAATGAACGCTGAGTAAAAATAGGGAAAAGAAGGCACAGTGTGTGTTTTGGTTTTCTGCCAGAACTGGGACAGACTAACAGTGCATAAGGAACGGAGGAAAGAAATCTTTGAGAATTCTGACGATTATTCTATTAGTTACCTATTGAAGGAGATTGTCTGCTAAGGTACATTTTGCTGTAGTACACAAGATCAGAAATACTCTGGAGGTGATGAACTCTATGTGGATAAAGCATGATTCGGTAACTTAGAAGCAGACTATCAAAGAGAGCAAGTATGTATGAAAATTGCCTTCTCAACAACTGATTAGAACACTCACCAGTCTCTCTTCTTTCCTGATTGCCCTACAGTTGTTGCATGTGTTCGCAGAGAGAGAGACACACATTGACTTGGTCAGTCTTACCTTCTTTCAGCATGCCAACTTTTAGACACTTCATGAAGCGGCAGGCTTGGCAGGACTTGCGTCTGCGCTTTGTGATTTCACATTCATTCGTTGCTGGGCAGCTGTATTCTATGTTACCTGCAGCAGGAAGTACAGGAAAAGAAGTGTTCAGTCACGGACTAACCAACACAAAGGACATACTAAGCACTCACAAAACTGCTGTAGTGTTGCATTTTGGAACATGTCAAGAGTAAACAGTGCTTCACAAAGGAAACACATCTTGCAAGTAAAAATGAACAGCTGAGTTAAAAGATGAGGGGTTTTCCCTTTTTTTTTTTTAATAATCTAGATATCCATATGAAAGAAATATATACAAAACCACAATTAATGTGGGTCTGTGTCTGACTCCATACATGGTCCCTAGCAAATTCTTCACATAGCTTATTCCTGATGGTGGAAGGAAGAAATTTTGTCATTTATTTTCTGTACCAAGCCATATGCTTAGCTCCTAGTCTGAGCACTCTTCATTTTCCTTTTTTGCCAATTTCATTAGCCTTTCTTTGCTTAGAATACAAAAAGAGGACTGTTATGCTTTACTGCACAATAAACTGTAAGGAGTATTACTAAGTTTCACCCTTCTACTTCCTCTATAGCAGGCACAGTGTATCAGGCAGGGCTTGCCAGCATTGCTACCACCACACCTAGCATGTTCTACAGCTGCCAGGTCACATCTCTGCTCCAGGAAATCCCCCCTTCCCTCTATACTTTACAGCAAGTTTTTGTACTGAGAGGCATCTAGAATAGGATCATTCTTGCCAAGCTGTCAGAACAACAAAAACTGGAAGAGGTGCTTGCCTCTGTGTCTCCCTCTCCCAACCCTCCTTAAGGCCTAAAACAAGCTAGATCCTTAAATGGGAGCCCTCCTGGGCAAAACAGGTGTAACTTTTTCTTTCCTTGTGGTTACTGCTTCATACATATTATTTCGCCTCAAAAATAAGAAAATTAAAGCCTGTAAATGAATGAGGAAAATACATCTGACTAATTTTCTTTACGTTTTTTTAACTCACATCTTTGGGTATAAAACTCCAAATGGGAGAACATCTGTTCTCTTTTGCCCTAGTACCACTGTACTTTTCATAAAACAGCTTAGCTCAGCTTACTCGTCTGCCCAGCCATGCATCCTACTGCCCATGACTACATTCAGTATGACAGACCTTGCAGCAGTCAGAAGTTTCACCAGGAAACTGACTTTTGAATAAAGTATCTTTCCCATCAGGCTGTCACATCTTGCTTTAAAGGTATTTCTTTATTTTCTAACCCTTTCCCCCTGTGATTAAGTGCATTAGTATCTTAATGAAAATGCATTCTGTTTATTGCCCTCTTGGGAAGCAAGAGGTCATCACACCAAATGCATAAATTGTCATCAGAGACAGTCCGAGCATAATTGCAATTTTGCTGCTCCATGTTTGCTGCACTCAGGGTCCATCAAAGTCCCCTGAAACATGTGCAGGTTCTAATAATTAGCATAGAGTCTGCCTGGGACCACAGCATTGATGAAATATTTCAGAGTTAATCACACTTTGTAAACACTGATTTATATTGACTACCTTTCTCCAGACTGATGTCTCCTCATTAAATATCACATTAGTGGATTGCAGGATTGCACAAAGACTCAAATGCTCAGCAACTGCTAATTCAACAGGAAGTAATACTTAAACCACTTACATCTATTGAAAATTGGTTAAGTATTTATGATAAAGGAGTTCTGCATGGTGCAATGTGTATTCTGCCAACACAGCCAGCATGCTTGGCAGAACCTTTTCAGGCCTTTGTAGGCTTTCTTCCTCCTGGACATTGCTGCATGAGTGGATTAGCAATGCTGGTGAGTAAAACAGATCTTGGTATGTCTGAATGCTAACAGATCTTGTTGACAAAACTCAAACCAGTTTAGTCCTCTTCCCCTTCCTTAGCTCCTACACAGAAAGCATTTAAGAAACTGAAGGACACAGTGGGTAGGGAATTCAGCCTAACAGTTGCAGCGAAACTGCTTTCTGATACATATTAGAAAAGTTACGAAATAACACTTTTGGAAGGATACACTAAAAACGACGGTGAGGGCAAATTTAAAAAAGATTCACATTATCCTCTCACTCCAGTGTAGTATTCTTAGTAAGGCACAACCACTACATAGGAAGACCTTCAAAGCCTTTCACAAATTGTATCTAATTAACTTCATTATATTATAGTAATACATGTATTACTATCTCTACTTAAAAAAAAAAAAAAAAAAATCAGGGAATCAGAAATGCTTTCCACAAGATCAGAGATATCTTTGCACAAGGTCAGAAATGATCTTGATCAAAAGCAAGATCGAGATTACAACACAGAACTTCAAGCACCAAAGCTCTGTACCAAGGCAGGCAGAGCACTCCCACTGTAGCCAGAGCCCTTGTGCAAAGGCACAAACGTACAGATGTTGACATCAAAAAGTAGCATCCAGAAAGAGAAAAATATTGCTCATTTCCTTAAGCAGACACTTCTAATCCACACCTGACATTTCACATTTGCACAAACAGTGCAACAGTCTAGCATGCAGCACATTATGTCCAATGTAACTTATTTTTCCTGAAAATTCTTGCCACCTAAAGAATGCTAAAAGGAGGTATTATTCTAATCACTCAAAATTCCAGTACTTTAGCTTAGAGGGGGAATCTCCTTTCAATTTACGCTGCTTTAATGAATTGTATTTTACAGAAGATGTTCAATCTTCGTTTTTGCTGTTGGAAAATAAACTTTGAAGATGTTGCAAAGAATTTCTCCAACGAGCTCATCAGCAGAGTTACAGTAGCGGCAGCAAATATCCATGTCTTACCAATGGCCATAGCTGGTTCCCCTAAAGTGTTTCAGTATTTTAGAATATGGTTAGACCACAGCAAGAGGTCAAGGAATGAATGTTTCGTCACCACTTCACATATAATTGCAGTGGATATGAATTTAGATATATATCATACTCAAAATGTGTTTTACCTAACACTCTTAGTATTAGTGGATATATTTTTGGCAAAAAACTGAATTTACTGCACATTTCAGGTCATTAGAGCCCTCATAATTTCTTATTTACTTCTATACATGAATTTCATAGGTACACTATATCCATCCAAGATACTCAAATGTGCGTTTTATTTCAATAATGATGATCCAGAAGGAAGCTCTACCATTTACTTGCTTACTTCATGATGCTAGAGGCTGAAACTGAGCAGCTAGAAAAAGTTTGCCCAGTCCTGTCAACAGCTGGAGAGGTAGCTGTGTTATACAATGAACAAAATCAACATGGCAGCTCTGGGTCTTTAAACTGGGCTGACAAGAACGATTGAGCAATTTATAATATCTCCTGGCTGGTTTTCAGAAAGAACTGGGCTCTGATTACTTATTTCAGACTCCTTTGTACAATTAGTTTGCTGGCAATATAATTTTCTCACATACTCCTTAATAGAATCGTGCAGCTAGCTGGCTGATAGAATAACAGTGTATATGTAAAACTCCTGCCTGAAGTGCCAGGGGATAATTTGTATATTCCTTTCAGTAGCGTAATGGACTTTTACAGTTTGGCAGTTAAAGGGCTGAGTAATGTAAATTAGTATGACGCTTGAAAATAAAAATATATGTCAAATTTTCACTCCCCAAACACACTGCCCTGTGCTAGAATAATACAACAGGATTTATGCCAGCCTGAGTCCCTTTTCTTGTCCTCATGTACTGAGGAATGTTTATTTAAAATTAGTTCCTTTTTCTATTCATTTATTAAATTCTATTATCTCAGCCAAAAGATGGGAAAATACTTCTAACACTGTCCCTATCAAGAGCAACTGACTCACTACAACGATGCCATTAGATCCTGAGAGAGCAGGTGAACTGCTAAAACTTATGCTGTATACCCAGCTCTTTGGTTTTAGATGCTTCAGACTGTCACATCTTTATAAACAGCTCAGGGATAAGTGGGCCAAGGTACCATTTTTTTTACCTCACAGATGAGGTTTGCATGTTACCAGAACGAGGATGTGGAGACACAGTACGATTTTAATGGTACAGGGATTTATTCGATGGCTTTACGAGACAGGCAACTGACTGGACTTAGCCAAGATTCTCAAAATCATTTTGGCCATTTCTTGCACAGAATTGATAGAATAAGTGACACTAAAGGTAACAGAAGAAGAGAAAGAAGAAGCCACTGAAAGCACCAAGCCTCATGCCTTGGCTTAAGTTACTGTCATCAACAGTTACAACTTTAAAACCTCACAGATACCAAGAATGAGAAGTTGGCTCTAGATACAGGTTGTCATCTGTAGGACAGGCTGAAACAGGGGTCTCTCTCTTCCAGCAACACTGACAAAAAAAGCTGCAGACAGCAAGTCTTCACAGAAACTTTATTTTCCTTTTCATACTGCAATATTCAACATTACAATACTGAAGATGTAAAAGGATTGCTAAAAGCTATTGGAATGTGCTCAGAAAATCTTTGGACAAGTAGAAGATATGAGGAAGACTGAGATACAGGGTGAAAATGTGTTTGGAAGGAGCAGCCATGAGCAACTTAAAAAAGCAGGAGGAATAGTGGATATATCAATACCGAAACTTTTACCGTGTGGGAATGTAGGTTCAGAAGGGGAAAAAAAAGAAGGAAAAAACCAAACCAACCTTCAATGTAACCCAATCTTTCAATGTAATAATTTTATACTATAATCAGCTCATGAAACTTCATTTAAATGTCTCTTTATTTCTATTTAATAATGCTCCATTTTCCTCCCAAACTTTCTCTTTGACCTCCTAGAACTTAATACCTTTTTTCAAAAAATTTGTATTTAAAATACAAATGTTCTCATTACTCTTCATAGAGACTACTGCATCACTGGATTGAAGTCTTTCTGCACTGAGGTTTACCCCAGCCACCACCTTCATGCTCTCTTTTCCTGGGTGATAGACTGAAAGGAATACACCTGCTTGTCTGTGGGCTGGTACACATGAGAACTCTGAAAATGAAAAATAGCCAGGATTATAGCCATGGGTCTTCTGGGATTTAATAAAAGAGAAGTCTTAGAAAGAGAGACATGAGACAATCTAAGCCAACAGAGAGTGAATTACAATATATTAGGTCACACCTTGATACAAAATCCATCCAGAATAGAAGAGAGCAGTTCCTGAGAAACTGTGAAGTAGGTGCTCTTGGAAATAAAGAGCACCATGCTAACTTATGAAAAGAGAAGAAGTCCCAGATGGACTTAAAAATCTATTTGATGTTTATAGGTCTTAGTGAAGCTGAACTGAGGAAAGTAAAAGTATTTTTTCTCAGTTTAAAGTCTCAGTTCTTCCAGACACTGCTCCCTACTTTGCCGACAGAACTCAGCTGAATTTAAATATGAGTAAATATTTTCACATGTATTTTCACATTTATCAATAAGGTTTCAGAAACGGGGTCAGGTTGGAAGGAGGCTGGATTTGAACCTAACTGAATCCAGTTTTCACTGACAAATCCTCAGATCAATTCAAGTGATACTGTAGATAAGTCTATGAATTACAGACCTAAGAATTCTGCTACAGGTTATCTGGAGATGATTATGCCTGAAGTTGACTGTATTCACAATTTTTCACCCAGATGACTTCGGAAACAATACTGTACATGGAGAGTCACAGAACATTGAAAAACTTGGTTCCTAAATTCTTTTTTCTCCTAAATATTTTTTAAGATGACAGGACCATGTATGGAGGACTATGCTTAATCTCTGTTGTTTATGTTGCCTTTTCTCTTACAATAAGGAACTCAGGAGGAGAATCTAGTTTTTAAATAACTCTACAGCACAATAAGGTATTTGACACATGGACACAGCCAGCTTAAAAGTACATTTTAAGTTAAATCACTATGTTGAATGATTTGAAGAAATCAGTATACTGTGTTACTGAACTATAATATACTTAGAGCTTGTAATTTTTTTTTTTTTTATTCTGAGAAATATGGTGATTTAAAGCAAAAATGTTAAGGTGATGCTAGTTGGTCTGAGTGCATGATGTTTTTACATCAGTCTCTAACTCTAGGTAAACGGTTTCAAGCATCATAAAAAACCCCACCATAACTTTCAGTGAGGGGCTGGTATTAGGGAGTGCTGAACCTCTAAGGGCCTAACTAACTTTGATTCCAACTGGAGTCAACTTCTTTAACAGAAATGAAAGGTGTTTAGGTCACCTCAAGAGAGAATCAACACTTCAAAGACACAGAAGGAACTGATCCCCTGCCACCTGGGTGACACTGAAGAGCTGTTCAAGTCAGAAAGACCGAACCATATACATTTGGTCCCTACTGGTATTTTATCTGCATCAATTTTGATAAATTCTACCAAGGCAGCATGGAAGATTGTCATTGTTTGTTTATGAGCACACAGAACATCTTTGTCTGTAAAGCTGTAAACCAAATGACTTTCACAGCAGTAAAAAAAGGTCATTAAAAAAGTTATAGAAACATTAAGATAAATCACTTCTAGCTGAGACTTCACATGTCTCTAATTTCAAACTAGACAGGGCTTTGTAAGTGGTCTGGAGGCATTCAGAGATGTTTATAACAAATAGAGATCCATGCCTAATTATAATGGCATTGATACATGCTACTGTAATACCAGCACTATTTGTAAATCACATCTCTTTCTCAGTATTTCTGATGGGTTCAAAATAGCCATGTACTAATCAGGATTCTTATTCTCAGAAAATCTCAATGCTTCGTACAATTTTCAAGGTTGTAAGGAAAGCAGAGATAGTAAAAAAGGACAGATCAATCTTTAAACTTCTCTCTAGTTCTCAGATTTCAGTGTGTTTATATTTTATTGTCTCATCTTGCTTCGCTGCTGAAGCTATGCAATGACATAATGACAGGATTAAAAGATGTGTTGGAAGGAATTAAAAATACTCACTTGCTAGTTTGGTTGGCCCACAGGCAGAGAGAAATCAGGGGAAAAGGGAAGATATCTATCACTGCTTGCTTAAAATATTCTTTGAAAGAAATGCTGATGCACAGACTCTCACTTATATAAGGAAGGTGAATGATTTAATCAGGTAATGATGGATTCAGGTGACATTTAGTGTTAGGTTCCCTGGAGGGCTGCCATCTTTACACTAGAGCCAAGGTCCACAGGCTAGTGCACCAAGATGTAAGCCTCCACCCTACCCTTCTATAAAACAACAATAATCTTAGCTACCAGCAAAGATGCTGAAAAGCTATAAAATCTTGCTTAATTTGCTTTCATTCCCTCAACAAAAATGAATTACAGAAGTCAGCTTTCAGAGATGCAAAATACCCTTTGGAAGTCACTTTGGACCCGTGCAACTTCGAATCAAACTTTATGTTGCCTTATCTGAATGTACACAGCTAGTTCTATCTTTCCTGATTAAAACTTCCTGATTTTAAAAA